>JAOTON010002098.1:600000-975000 GCA_034440635.1 Lepas anatifera
GCGATTAGCAGGCATATTTGAGGCGAGGTCATACGAAAGAGAAAGGGCACTGGTTCTGAAGTATCCCCGTGTCCCGCTGATTGAGGAGCGGAAGAATGGACCACGGATATCCTTCACATTAAACTGAGGGTATAACGACGACTGTCTAGTGCAGGGTTGCCAGATGAAAAATGGGATTCTTCGCCAAATTTGACTCACCATTTCGCCAAATTTCGCCAATTCCAAATATCAATTCGCCACGATATCGCCAATGATGAAATCCTACGATAGTAAGCCGGAATACCAGAATCTGAGAAAACCACCTTGTGCACTTAGTACCGGAATGCCGCACCAGTTTTTTTTAACTGATGTACCAGAATATGTACAGAGTACATCATAAACCTTGGTATTCAGTATTGCATTTTTTTCTAGAACGCACCACTTATGTGCGAATGTGTGAATCTAAAAGGATAGAATATGTTCTCAAATAGTTTTCAACCCGTCAGATAGGTCTATTTTTTAAATTATCATTATTTTTCACTTAGTTATTCTTTACCGAAAATAAAAATATTTGCTTCATTTCCTTTTTGGGACAAAATAAGGCATTGCAAAGCAGAATTCTTGAAATTTCAATCGCTAAAACATCAAAATGATTTCTAAACAGTTTGTAAAAAAATATCAAAGAAAATATTTAGGACTTACTACAAAAAATAGCTTTGTATTTCACTATTTGGAATCTCTGCACCAGAAACGTCTTCGCTTCTCCACGTAAACTAACCATAGCAGTCTCCACTCAAAAATAAAAAGACGGTTAAATCCCAAAGCTGGTATGCATTTATAAATAAGTGAAAGCTACAAATTTCTCGCTATTTAATGTCTCAGCTATGTTATCTTCATAGGGAAGTCCGTGTAGAGTACGCACTTAACTTTCTAAAGGCTTTCACTTTTTCCTATAAGTCTAACAGCTAAAATTTTTATGTGGTTGTTTAGCCTGAAGAATTGTCTATGTATGGTCTATGTTTCAATTCAATGTCTCTGAAAGGACTCGCCACGAGCCCATCAAAATAAAGTCACGTGCGTACTCTTGCCGGAGTGGGTCGGTAAGAGTACGCACAAGAGGGGGCTGGAGTACGCATTGATGCTCCGCTGTGCTTTAGGTGCATAGGCCTGTCGAAAGTTTTTGTCGCCAAACTAGGCGATTGTTGATTTTATATCGTTCTGAATATACAAGAACTATGTTGCAGCGTTTGGTTTTCCAAATATGAATTACGGATTCTGTCCCGAGCGAAAATTAAATTTTCCTATCTCTTAAGCATGCGCACTCTTGCCCAATGGTTTCTGCGTACTCTTGCCGGACATGCTTCCTTGGGAAGAAAGTCTTCATGAACATGTTGGCAGGCCTTTTAGCGTGGCTCCTGTCTTGGAGCACACTCCCGCTCGTTCTTACTGATAACACCGTAATGCAATACTTTTGATAAAGAAGCATGGTCTACAAGTTTTCGCAGTGAGGAAATATTACTCAGGGTGCGAAGCTTATTTTGCTCTGTACTCCCGCGGAAGAACAGGGCACGTTGATTTTGGTTGAGCCTAGGCACTGACCTTGCTTTTTATACCAGGTTAGCCACCATCTCAGTGGTTGCTAAGTACCAAACAGCTGCTGCGTACTCTTATCTCCTGCTACTCTTACCCCCCTTACCCTATTCTTCCCTAGGTTCCGTTTTTTAAGCATGTAGGCATTCGGACATGCTTTAAACACTGCATAAAAATTTGCCCCACTTGAACCATGCTTTTTCTATCCAAGTATTTAAAAACCTAAGGTGTTATGCCTTGCAAACTATTATAGCTGAAACACTTAATATGTGTTAGGAACTCACTGTATCTGATTGTAAAATTTAAGCCTATGGTCCAGCCTGTTTGTTTGATATTTTTGCATTGTTGTCAATGATGTGGACTGTTTTGTAAAATGTATGTGCGTTATATGTTTGTGAATGTTTGCGCAAAATAGGTAATATGTTGATTATGTTATTCTTTTGGTATTATTTCAACTTAAGATTGTTCGAGGTTTCATAAATGAGCTCTTCAAGGTTCAGTCGGTTGTGGTATAACACACTGTTTGTCACACTGTGCTGTGTCATTCTGTGTTGCTACTGTTTGTTACGTCAAAGTATGACACACTGTGTGCATATTGCAAGGTCTGTTAAAGCTATTGCTTATTAAACCAGTAGTTAATCAGCCCACTATCTCTTTTCAGAGCAGGTTCACTTAATATGTATCATTTACACTCTCAATGTGCTTACGCAGATAAGTAATATGTTCTTTACTTTGATTGGGTTCTCATACTTTGTGTCTGGATTTGAAATTTACCTATATATCGTGAGGCTGTTGAAGTCCCGCAGAATGCACCCCAAGCTGCCCTCAGTCCCGCTGTAGGTGCCGCGGGATTGTGTGGGATTTTTTCTTGCGGGACTGCGGTGCTTAAATCTTTCGACTCTACCTCGCCCTCTCCTCCCCCGTTAACATTCGCTCCTAAATGTTTATAGAAACGCCCCGGGTCATGGCCTTCCCTAAACTTATTATTCTCATGCTTAATCCTCACGCGTTATGTGGGGATAAAAAACCGAACAAAACATATCGCAAACCACCCCCTGCCACTAATTTTCAGGACGGACCTCTTGTTATGGTTTAAAACGAAAAAATTAAAATGACAGTACCTTTAACTGATTTTTTTGAAAAAACAACAGCTCTACTGTTTCACATGCACAATAAGTTTGCCGGCGTAAATCGCTAAATTTGATTGATTTTATCACCAATCATTCACAAAATAAGCCGATCGCCAATTGAGGTCCGAAATCGCCAAATTTGACTGCTTTTATCACCAATCGCCAAACTGAATAAACCGATCGCCAACGGAGGTCCGAAATCGCCAAATTTGGCTGTTTTTACCGCCAATCGCCAAACAAGAAAAAACTGCTCGCCAACAGTGGTCCGAAATCGCCAAATTGGCGAAATTTCGCCACATCTGGCAACCCTGGTCTAGCGTCGGTGGTCCAAACCCATTTGTGAAAACCGATGTCCCCTTTTCTGTATGTTTAGCCAACCGGAGGAGGCAGCACAAAGGTTTTGTCCGGTAAGAAGTTTTGAAATCACACACAAGGCTCAACATATATAATTCTGTTCCCTAAATTTGGCATGTTAATCGACTTTATGACAACAATTTTGTGGGGAATAGAGAGCCGAAAGTGGACCGCCTCCTCCTTTCCGCTTACCACTGGCGGACCCAAGGGGGCCATGACCCCCTCCAAAGGCTAAAATAGTATCTTTTGCCCCTCAAGACCAAATTGTAGCCTTTTTCTGAAAACAAATTCTATGTTTTCATGATTTTTTCGCAATTTAGCCCCCAAAAACGATGGTTTTGCCCCGTTCAAAAGTTACTCCTGGATCCGCCAATGACACCGCTCACATCCGAGAGCAGCTGCTCGACCGGGAGGTGACACACTGGGTCCGGCGGCGGGTGTGCTTCTGCTTTAAAATTAGCCTACCACTCGGTCCGTGAAACCTCCCGCTGTAAGCCGCCCGATCGGGTGTCGGGCCATCCGGAAAACACGATGGTGGTGATGAGGCGTGACGTGCTCCTTCTGGGTGCGCGCTATCGGTGCGCCCACAACTTATTTAGAATTGGTGAGCTGGTCCCGGGCTAGCTTAGCTTGTCTGGGGATTTAGCCCGGGCGTTTAACACGGGGAGCTCATTCTGGGCTCTGACGGATACATTTGTTAGTGATTAAAGAAACAAGACAAATAACACGTCAACCATATAACCAAATAACCCGTCGTCGTCGCCGCGTTATTCGCTTCGCCGCCCGATCTGGTTTGCTTTGGAGCTCGCAACCCAGCACGGTATCGCGTCTCTCTCGCCGTCTCGCAGTCTCGCTGTGTTGTCGGTATCACACTCTCTCGACGCTTTTTATACCTTCTTCCCGCCACTCTCCCGCGCTCACTCTTCTGAGGCTTTTGCTCTTTGCTCGGCTTATGCTCTTGCAGGTGTATGGTGCGGTGCCTGCCGCTCAACTTCAACGCGGACGTTTTAATCTCCTGTCGTGTATTTTTAAACTTACCTGTTTGGGTATATGTACAAATACATGTCATGGCTACAAATAGCAGAGTGCGCTTCCTTTAAAAAACATCAGCTGAAGCCAATGCCCTGGATTCCCCATGGAAGTTATGGGCATTGCAAGCAATGCCTTCCTTGCCTCGAAAATTATCACTGAATGCGATATGTAGTGAAGATGTTAAGCTAACTTCTCAAAGACATTAAATGGATGACTCCGGCTTTGGGTGAGTGTGCAATTTTATGGAAATCGAATTCACTTCCATTCTAGACGTGAGCTCTTTTGTGAGCACGTGAAAACTGCACACCGAACACTCTGGGCCAATTCGCGACCTGACGAAAGCGGAGAGTTTCCCTTTTATTTTCGTGAAGAATTAAGTGATCATTTCAGCTTAAGGATGCAGCGGCCGCAGGTGTAATGAAGCGCCAAGAACAGGCTAAGATAACTCATGGACATACTTTCAACCCTGCTCTCTGCTTTTGCTCTAACTGCTAAAGCATACTACTCTTGGATGTCACAAGACGTCATACGCTACACGGATCCCGTTGAAATACTAGATCGTTGCACTTACCGGTGTGAAAATATCCATTTCTTGATTGGGAACTGCGGCTAGGCGCACTCCCTTTCCTTCAGCGATAGGTTGTCGGCAGCTTTTTGTTGGTCCCCACTCGCTAATGAGCGAATTGGGCTGCGAACACTTCGATAAAATACCAGCCTCTTTTATATGCTATTCGGAAAGACGCCAGCCCGCGAGCGACTCCTCAAGCCTCACGTCGTCACCACGGTTCAAAAAGCACTCAGTACTGCCAGAATCGAGACCTCGTCCACCAATCCTCCCACACCCGCAGCACCACCGCCTCTCCTGCACTGTAACCTGCTGAGACACTAGACTAACTCGTGCGGCATACAAGCCTTTACCTTGTTAGTCCTGATTGGGACCACACTACAAAATCTAATTGGGACACCTAGCGAAGGCACGACTTGGCCGCGAGCTCTGATTCATGGGCCACTGCTAAGTGCTGACCTTGCCTCAAGCTGTCTGGAATTGATTTTGAGACACAGTTTCGCCACAGAGGGTACACTCTCTGGACGGTGTTACGTCGTGTAGTATTATTGCTCCTTTGCAGGGTACATGTAGCTTTTCTTCGCCTTTCTACTTCACTAATAACTCCGGACTTTCAGTGCCTAGGAATCCACAAGATACTCCAATCGACAGGCAGCCGAAGAGCCTGTTTCAAGGCCTTGTACTCAAGGCCCGCCTCAAAGCACCAACTTTCCCTGTCACTGTTCGGACGTTATTCCACCCCCTTCACGCGATATAGCCGCCACAAACACTTGACAAACTCGCACAGAATCACTGCCACCAACACCCTTCCACAATGGTAGCTTTTCACGCTCTCGGCACCAGTGTTCTGTCACGGCACGTTCCCCGCCCGTCCGCCTGCGCAGCTCCCGCAGCACTGAGTGGTACGGACTCCTCTGCCGCCGGAGGGCGCGCTCGCCGATGGGGGGCGGCAGGGGGCGGGGCAGGGCGCCCACCGGCGGAGCCAACCTGCACTTTTGGCCGTTCATAACGAGGTAAATGTTGACGTGTGCTGAGTGTGCGGTAAAAAGCTGGTGGTTGTCTTTTTGCCAAGGGCCATGTTAGCAGTTTGTGTGAAGAAAGCCGGACGGTATCTGCTCCGAATCACTGTACAGCGGTGGTCTGACATGGGGCGATCCGTTATTTATGGCACCGACCTCCACGATCAGCTGATGACCTTCACTTCCGATACAGGGCTGCTGAGGACAGCCAGGAGACACGCTGGGAGACAAGGTCTTACAAGCCCTGCACGCCAATGCCCCAGACGTACAATACGTGCTATTTTGTTCAACAGGACAGAACAGTGCAAGACACATTTGGAAAGTTAACAAGCCAGAATATTTAACACGCGCATTGACGGGGGTCTGAGCCACCTTCGCTTTGACGAGGGGGCGGGTACCCGCCCCCACCCCCTAAGATCTCGAGAACCACGGTAGGTAGCGAAAAACGGTAAACGGCGTTGGGTTGCCCATCCACTTCTCCCTAGAAAATATTTGGACCATTTTTTGTCCGGTCACATTTAAGGTCACCAGAGGTCAAAACATGCCGTAATAGGGATAACATGTAAATTAAGTTTTTCGGCCATTACATCTGAAAATAAAGATAGAGCGAAACAACTTGAACTATATGAATCTTCGCAGCAAGCCGAATCGAATGGTATATAATTTGACCTTGCTAGGTCAAATCAAGGATTTGACCTGACCTGAGGTCAGGTCAGGGTCAAATTAAATAAAATGCGTATCATTAGAACCGCAAAGCCAAGGCGAGTCTAATGGAGCTAAAATAAACGCTCTATCTCTCTCTGTGACTGAGTTATACAGTAAAAACCATTTTTCACCTATATTTCCAATGCAGAGGTCATGCCTCGTACCTGACCTTAGGTCAACGCTATCAAAAATACCGTAATATATTTTAGAGAACTCGGTGGGCTCATTATGTGATATGAGTTTCAATCGGATAAGTTCACCCTGCTCCGACTTATGCTATCTTAAACTTTTTTTTGAGGTCAGGTCACTTGACCTGTACTGGTGACCTGACCTGAGATGACCTGACCTTAAAATTTTCACAGAAGTTGTAAAAATGATGAGGAAAAATGTATGCTAAGTACGGCGGTGCTACGTGCCGCCGTTTTTATGCTATTTCCGAAAAACCCGAGTGGGGGGCGAGTACCCCCCGTCAATGCGCGTGTTAATATTTGATTCCAGTTACATAAGAACTTTAAAAACATGCATGAATATAATTGCATAAATATAGGTCCATACCTACACATTAAAGATTTAGGTCTTTGATCTAGTGGTTTCATTCAGAATAGCGTTGAATTATATACCTATTTACTACCTAAAGAGGTCATAATGTTTTAAACCTGAGTTTAAGACCTGGTCATGCCACCAAGGGTCTAAGAAGCCCCGAAGGATATACACTTTGTGCATCATCTTTTATATAACTTCTGGCAGAGTAGAGATTGTAGAGAAACTATCAACTTGGTCCTCAGATAACTTACAATGGTAAAGGAGCAGCGTCCAGAATGTATGGAGTAAGGCAGGAGGAGTGTGATTTCAAAAGGAGTATAATTTCATGGCTGGATGACATAACACAGGTAACAGTTTTGCGAGAAAAAGGCTGCCGATGCTTCTTGCAAGACTTACAGTACTTTTTATACGTTCTAGCCATGCCTCGAGTAAAGCTAATTCCGTTCCCGACAGCTTTCTGAGAGGTAATACTGACTGTTTGACGATGTCAGCATAATTCTGGTAGATGATGATGATGGTGGCAATCCAGCAGCAATGCTGAGGTGTCATGGGGGTTTGGAAAAATCGGTACACTCTGCTGACAAAAGAGCTGAGAATTCAGAAAACATTGAAGAAAACGGAGTGGATACAAGTACATGTACATTTCCCATCCTTGTCTTCACCGCCAACTGAAACTTTCGAACGAAAGTTGTGTAAACAGGTGGAGGCATGTCATTTGCATAAAATCATCCCGTTTTTCTGAAAATACATTCATTCAAAAGTGGCTTCATGCCGTTTTCTTGGGATGAGGTGGCTTAGTGGATAGCACCCTTGTCTTCTAAGCCACCGGTCCCGGGTTCAAGTCCCGGCGGAGCCTCTGAATAAGTCGATCTGATTCCCAAAATCCCCTCCAACAGGGTGAGAGTTGGCGACGCCGTATGACCCTGGCAGTTGGTGCGTCGTTAAACCCCAAACAATTAGTATTATAACATACCGTTTTCTTACCCTTAAAATGGTGTGACCATACTATGAGGGCTGAGTACTACTCCTGTAATGTGTCTTCTTATCGCTGAGGTGTAAAGTAACTAAGAAGTATTAAATCCCTCTATACATCAAATCACGAGAAATGAAGAACGGTTAAAGAATAACACCCTTCGGAAACACTACTGAAATAAAAATGGCATTAAAGGAGACCACAACCGCTGCTACGTTTTTATTAAAAAAATGAAACGAGAGCTTAAAATGTTTTTCAAAAAACAAGAAACCCGACTAAAATGTTATCGCCGAAAAAATATGATTGGACCGGAGAATTAGAGAAAAAAACAATAAAGGAAATAGGGAAGCAAGACAGGTAAAAACTGATTACAATTGTCCAGGAATAGGCACACGGGATAGGGAATAGCACCCTGCACCCATGCCTACCTATTAATAGGAAGAGGAATAAAAGACACTAATCTTGAACCCTAGGTCCCACCCCAGTGTACCTATTAATGGGTAGAGGAATACGAGACACTAATAGAGTCTGTCGCCCTCTAGGACTGGGTCCTGCCTGCCTGGGACGTGCCTCCCGCTGTTTCTTTATTCAGAAAACTGTTCAGTGCACCGTTGTAGTTAATCGCATCGCCAGAGTCTGGCGCGTTAATTATTTCTCCTGCACCTATCGAGTAGCGTGAGTTCTTCTATCCGGGCATTCACGAAACCGTTACCTGAAATTGAACATAGTATATGAGGATCCAAGCCGTGCCAACTAGGGCAAGTGATTGCACCTAGTTATTGAACCGGAATAGCTCCAGGCTGATACCTGCCACTGAAATCAATTTCACTGATCCTGTGTCCGCTAAGTGTACCTGCTCTACACGCGATCCTAAAGCCCACTTTTATTAGTATTGATCATCCGGATCCTGAAAACGGCAGCGTCTTAGCATTTGTAGAGAAGAGTAGTAACACATAAAAGTACGGAAATTATCGTCTCTTGCAGTGAGTCATTCACAACCTGATACACTTCTCATCTGAGAAATGTTTCCGTGTTCGCCAATGTCGCTCTGCCCGGCTCCCTTCGGCCGCTCTGCAGGGCGAACCCAGCGCTCCGACCATGGTGGGCGGCCGCCCAGGCCCACAGACGTGGCAGCAACTGTAATACCGGGCCAGAGCCGGCCCGACCAAGGTAACCCGGCTTGGCAGCGCAGGAGGTGGAACAGTGTCTCCCCTCTGCCCCCGCGGTCCCCAGCTGGGCAGTCCACACCACCACACGCACCTATGGAATATATTCCATTTTGTGGAGGAGAGGGGACTGCTCTTCTTAGTTTGAGCCTGCCAGTTGCTTGGTGGCGATTGTTTTTACCTCCAGTGGCCATGACAGTTACTGGCAGCTTCGGCGGCCCATCGCCGTGCCGGCGTTGAAGCGTGCGGTTGCATATGTGGTAAAGCATGCCCCAGGGAGCCATGCTCGACGAAGAGAAGTTTACCTCGGCTGCACGCCGGCAGGTGCAGTATGCGCAATGAGCTCGGCCTTCGGGTTGACACAGCCTGGGCAGTCGGGGGTCCTTGATATCTGGAATGGGGTCAGGGAATCCCCTCGTACTGTTTTGTTTCGCTTTGGTCCCGTTCAATGATGGTGGAATTACGGATGTTTCATTCAAATGTGATGTAGAGAGTGCGTTTCTGTACCCTATAAAGAATTGTTAAGTTCGTTTTCGGTGGAATTTCCCCTGTGTGCGACGGTCTTGGCCTTGTCACTAATCCAACAAGGAAAATTATGTTGGTTATACTTTTTCCACTATACCAGAACGTTTCCTTGGTCCCTAAAAATAGCAGTTACATAGAAATAGCTAGAGGAAAGCTTGCTGAGATATATCAGATGCAACACGATAAATGCATGGTTCCCGAAAAGACAAACAAGAAAGAAGTCACAGGAGTTATGGTCCAGTACCTTCCAGAAGGTACATACGTACACGCCTTGTATGTGAAAGGTGGTGCTGGCCGGTGGCAGCTTCATCTCTGCTTGGACGTGCTGTGGGGAGGGTGCGGGTGGACGTGTCCATACAATCGACACTCCTGCACTGAAATATTGGACGTGCTGTGGGGAGGGTGCGGGTGGACGTGTCCGTACAATCGACACTCTCCTGCACTGAAATATTGGACGTGCTGTGGGGAGGGTGCGGGTGGACGTGTCCGTACAATCGACACTCCTGACTGAAATATTGGACGTGCTGTGAGGGTGCGGGTGGACGTGTCCATACAATCGACACTCTCCTGCACTGAAATATTGGACGTGCTGTGGGGAGGGTGCGGGTGGACGTGTCCATACAATCGACACTCTCCTGCACTGAAATTTTGGACGTGCTGTGGGGAGGGTGCGGGTGGACGTGTCCATACAATCGACACTCTCCTGCACTAAAATATTGGACGTGCTGTGGAGAGGGTGCGGGTGGACGTGTCCATTAGGGTGCATCAAACGCCCCGACCTTTGAAATTAGCTACGCGGCCCGGCCCAATTTTTTGCCTTGGACCTAGTGAGTCCAAATATGAAATATTTTGAAATTTCGAAAGGGGCTAGGGGTGCCACCTAGCGGCCAAAGTTTTCAATTTTGACCATTTTTAGATATACTTTGGATTGGCCGCAGAAGTCGTCTCATTTCATTAGTGGACTGTTTTGTGACCAAACACTGTTGCGCTGGCCTAAAAGCACATGCCTGCCCAATTTCATGGATTTTAGACATCTTTTAGGGGTGCCTCCTAGCGGTGAAAAAATCAATTTTGACAGTTTTTTTTACAATTTGTTTCATTAAATGTGGGGACAGAATCATTGTGTATTTTGGTCCAGCTGAAACGAGATTTTGCGGAATCGACCTCAAGGTACTTGCGAGACGGATTTCATGCATTTTGGATTTCTTTATATGGCACTACCTGGCGGCCGAAGTTAAAAATTTACATTGGTTTCTGTTAATCCATTTTTATTTATTGAGGACACTGGGCCTGCTTGCAGCTAATTTTTTGAGTGATAAACTACCGTTTTACTGTAATTTGATGCCTTCTCGTACACACAAGGCTAAGAACGAAGATTGACGGAAACAAGTTGTGGGGAGCGGACATGGAAACTAATTACTGCTTACACCGTGGTAGAGTAAGACAACGAATGGAAAATACGGCTCCCCATATCAAATTTGACGGTTGAGCTTCTTGAACGGCAGGAGTGTTCAGACGCAGTGGTGAACATGGTGTTTGCCACAACAGAGTCGAACACAGGTCATCGATCAGCCGCCTGCATCCAAATCCAAAACCGGCTGAACAAGGCTTTGCTCTGGTCTGCGGACAGGCACTAAGTCGGGGAAAAAGTCCACGTCAGTGCTTTCAACAGACTCGATATTGAGAAATTCTGCTTGCCTAACCAATAATTCGAACAAAAACCTACTTACGTTCATTAAACACTGAAGAAAACGGGCCAAAAAATGAACAATATTTCTAAATTGATTATTTATCAAGATAAGCGAAATATGAAAGACGGTTGAGTTTATCTTTCAAATAAACTCAACTTCACCAGAAAGTCGCCCGTTCCTGATGGAACTCAAAGAGAAGCTCCTTCCAACTGTCTGTCCGAATCAAAGCTGTGATGACCACGAGGAGATCAAAGAATTAGGAATTATTTTCCTTGGCTCAAATAATCCAGATGTATATTTTCGAGCAATGCGTAGAGCTAGATGGATGAGCAGACTGCCTTATGCGATGAAGATATGCACGTCCGAGCACCACATTCGCAACGTTCAGGACGAAAAAAGCTCCAACGCAGGAACTAATGTCAAAGCTTTGGCGGTTCGGGACCTTCATCACCTCCGTCTATGGCTTGTAATGCATGATATGCCAGGACGCAGTGGGTTCCCCATGGCATGATCTGAATCTTAATCACCACTTATCCTGTTATGGGGACTGGGTGAACGAAGTTGTTGGCACCGGTGCACTGCTGGCTTTCAGCCATCAGCGGTACTTCACCTTAGAGATGGTTCCCTTGCTCTTTTCAGCAACTTGACATCTCAGCCTGTGCGAAGTCAGCTTGCAAAACGTTTTCTGGTGGTGAAGCTCAAGATCATACCCGAGGCACCTCTCAGTTGTGAAAGAAGTGGGTCCGGGAAACCGTGTTTTTTATTTTATTTATTTATTTTTTATTAGGGTCACTCCCAACATGCACACTTGCCCAATTACAGGGAGTACTGGCGTGGGTGTTCAAGGATCCTCTCCACCGGGTCAAATCGGACACGGAAGGCGGTTTTCCCGCCGTGGGAATTGAACCCACGTTAATCCATGCTATCCGATCCGAAGACTGGCAACAAAGCCACCAGGCCACCCCGGCCCCAGAGGTCGCAGAGAGTGAGCAGAGAATAAGTTGGTAGACCTGGCTGAACCTGAATCGTGGTCTAAATTCAGACTCCTGAAGCTAGACACCGGGTTCCTAGAGCTGGATGTCAGTGACGGGCCTGACTCATCTACCTACCAGGCAGCAAGGGTAAAGCCCAGGGCCATACATATTCCCAATGATACCGCCGTAAAGGGAGGAAAGATGGCCTCGGACTTTCAAATGACAGCGTAGTCTAAGCGACACTTGCAGAACATTCTGCAAGCGGTTGGGAAAAAACGAAAAGGCAACCTGATCTACGCTCAAGGAAACCGAAACACGAGTAATCTGTGTGCTCAAGAAAGTGGGGTTGTGTGAATAGTAGAAATAGAAACAGTCAAGTGTGACTATCAGTGGTCAAAACAGGCGCAACTGAACATGACTTCTTGTCGAGGCCATGAGTTGTGAGCGCGGCAGTGGAGTGGTTAGCGCAGTTGGCTTCCACGCAGCCGACCCGGGTTCAAGGCCCGGTGACTTACTTGAACGAGGAGCAAGCTGGCTCCCCAGAAACCCCTCCAAAAGGGTAAGAGCAGGCGACGCCATATGACCCTGCAGTTGGTGCATCGATAAGCCCCAAAAATTAATCAAACAGGCCGTGAGCTGTGCTATGAATGTCTCTTACAAATCTCGTATTTGTAATCGAAAGATCGGTGTAAGTTAATTACAATAATAACATAAGCAATAACCTAAAGTAACATGATTACAATAATCTAAGACATTTCGCGTTAATTTGGAAACATCGGCTCTTGGCGTTAATCATCGTACATGAGCTTAGCTCCCACAACGGTGCTTTTCATGCAAGGTACTTACGCTGGAACCTTCAAGCATTTTATATATTGATGAATCAAGATGTTTTGGTCTCAGCATTGTATAACTGGCCTTGTATTGTAATAGGAATAATACCTCAAATCGATGAACGATTGGGTTCTTTCCCGAAATATCCCAACTTAGCCGCCCACTGTGCTCCGGTGAATTTCTAAAATAAGAGGAGGTCGTGTGAGAACTACCGAAAACCATGAAACGGTATGGAAGAAAATGGATGATTTGATGAAAAAAAACGGAAAAGGAAGATTAAATATTGGTCCGGAAATTTTGAAGGTGATATCTGACACTTGAGAGGAATTTGCAACACAAATTATCGTTGGAACTCAACCAAAACTTCATACTCATTTTGTCATAGTCATTAATTTCCTAAAAACTTAGAAATTAATTCCGGCCACCAGATGTCACTCATTGCCAAAAGTTGTAAATGCCTTTACCAGATACTTTGACCTACAGGAGTAGTTCATAATTACAACAAAGTTCTAATCCAGGATGGTTCAACAATTATTTTTGATAAAAAACTCACCAAAACGCAAAACGTTGCAAACTTCTACCGTCAGGTGGCACCCCTAGCTGGCGTCCAAAATGCGCCAAAGTGACTGCACAGGTAATTTGGAGCTTGGAAAACAGTATTTGACCACTGCTGGGTCCTATTTTATGATAATACAATTTCCACGGGAGACCCAATTAATATTAAAAATTGCAAAAATTTGAAACTTTGACCGCTAGGTGGCACCCCTAGACCAATATAGATTTTCCCAAAAATTGGGATTTGAGGTTTTCATGTCTGAAACAACAAAATGTGACGGGCCGCTAAGCTAATTTATCCAAAAATGAAAATCATGGGGCGTTTGATGCACCCTAGTGTCCATACAATCGACACCCTCCTGCACTGAAATATTGGACGTGCTGTGGAGAGGGTGCGGGTGGACGTGTCCATACAATCGACACTCTCCTGCACTGAAATATTGGACGTGCTGTGGGGAGGGTGCGGGTGGACGTGTCCATACAATCGACACTCTCCTGCACTGAAATATTGGACGTGCTGTGGAGAGGGTGCGGGTGGACGTGTCCATACAATCGGCACTCTCCTGCACTGAAATATTGGACGTGCTGTGGGGAGGGTGCGGGTGGACGTGTCCATACAATCGACACTCTCCTGCACTGAAATATTGGACGTGCTGTGGAGAGGGTGCGGGTGGACGTGTCCATACAATCGACACTCTCCTGCACTGAAATATTGGACGTGCTGTGGAGAGGGTGCGGGTGGACGTGTCCATACAATCGACACTCTCCTGCACTGAAATATTGGACGTGCTGTGGGGAGGGTGCGGGTGGACGTGTCCATACAATCGACACTCTCCTGCACTGAAATATTGGACGTGCTGTGGGGAGGGTGCGGGTGGACGTGTCCATACAATCGACACTCTCCTGCACTGAAATATTGGACGTGCTGTGGAGAGGGTGCGGGTGGACGTGTCCATACAATCGACACTCTCCTGCACTGAAATATTGGACGTGCTGTGGACAGGGTGCGGGTGGACGTGTCCATACAATCGACACTCTCCTGCACTGAAATATTGGACGTGCTGTGGAGAGGGTGCGGGTGGACGTGTCCATACAATCGACACTCTCCTGCACTGAAATATTGGACGTGCTGTGGGGAGGGTGCGGGTGGATGTGTCCATACAATCGGCACTCTCCTGCACTGAAATATTGGACGTGCTGTGGAGAGGGTGCGGGTGGACGTGTCCATACAATCGACACTCTCCTGCACTGAAATATTGGACGTGCTGTGGGGAGGGTGCGGGTGGACGTGTCCATACAATCGACACTCTCCTGCACTGAAATATTGGACGTGCTGTGGGAGGGTGCGGGTGGATGTGTCCATACAATCGGCACTCTCCTGCACTGAAATATTGGACGTGCTGTGGGAAGGGTGCGGGTGGACGTGTCCATACAATCGACACTCTCCTGCACTGAAATACACAGACGGGAGTCGCTGTCACTGTACATCAGCGATGAAAAGTGCATAGCACAGCCCTTGCTATAACCTTGTTTCGTCGATCTGGGACGTCGCAGGCAACAGAGCACAACGGAGGACGGTTGGATTACAAGCTGTTGTACTTCGTCAACGGCGGCCGATCCAGGTCAGCTCACAGATTCGTACTCCGTACCTACCCAGGAGCAGGCCGGGGCAGAATAACGCGAGACCAGGAAGCAGTGGAGGAAACAAGCTCCAATCGGACCTTCCAGATGTCAAATACCACAAACTGCCGCCCTGCCAGCCAGAGGGTGGTAAGATAGGTACAATTGTGTTTGAAGCCCTGTATCTCGCTTCCTTTTAATGTGACGGTGATCGCATTTTTCTGAAAGCTTCTGGGAACATTTATGTGTTCCATCCCTCAAACATATTAGGCTCTGTACTTATTACTTGGGGAAATTTAATTTGGCGTAGAATGCTGCATAAGCATGTCTTGTCGGCCTCAGTTGCCAATAACAACGGCCTATTCTTCTCTAGCTCACTCTCCGAGGCCCCACTGGAGAGGGTCATGGATGCCCCCCTCCTCCAGCCTGCGTGTTTGGATAAAGCTACAGAGCAAGTGAAACCTTTCTGCCTTTTGTTTTAAAACACTCCCTGAATAATGATGAAAGACTCGCGAATCATTTAACATACATTTCCACCATGTTTCAAACAACACCAAAGTACGCGTCGACTTTGACCAGACCCGGCGGAGGACGGTCCCCTGCTCTTCGACTTTGGCCAGACCCGGCGGAGGACGGTCCCCTGCTCCTCGACTTTGACCAGACCCGGCGGAGGACGGTCCCCTGCTCCTCGACTTTCACCGCCTCCAGTTGGATCCGCTCCAGGCCCGTACGATGAACTTGCTGTCGCTAACTGCCGCCGGCCGGTATTATGCCCATATGCCTCTGGGGTCGCTTCTGACGTCGCCCAATGAACGGCAGCGACAGCAACGGCCGCCGTTGAATTGTCGTGGTTTCAATTTGGTCTTTGTCGACGCTCGGTTAAAACCAAAGTACTGCCAGCTCTATCATACTGCCTCACGTACACAGACCTGCAATATCTCGTGTCCTTCATGCAGAGCCGTGTCACAAATGCAGTTTCAAAAGCTCACCCAGCAGGCAGAGCTTCCCATCTGGCAGAGCTGGTCGACAAGGTATTTCCAGCTCGCAGAAAACCCTTCACGCCTGCACAAACCCTACTCCACAAAGATATGGGTCATTTTTCAGCACAAAGATATGCGTTACAATACATTTTGAAATGCATATACAATGCAATAAGTACATGCCGTACGGGAAATGCGAGAACTGAAGAACCACACAGCTACGTGTAAAGAGCAAACGCTTTATTCGTGAACATTTCCCCTTTGGCGGAGCAAAAGGACTCTGCGTCAGCTGATGGTTGGTCATGCATTACGGAGATCCTCATAACAGCATCTCTGTAATATCGTATTTTTCATTAGCCAAAAGAATCTATACTGTCGCCTTTCTAGTAAAAAATCTATGAGAGTAATCTTCTTGTTGCTTAGGTCAAACAAAGAACAAGGTGCTGTCATTAATATCTCAGAAATTAAAGTACAGGGTGACCCAAAAAGATGCGTACCCATGAAAATTTCTATTGTGGCTTTGATTAAAAAGCTATTTATTTCAAAATAACAACCACACATTGTTTAGTTTATGAAAGACCATTCACCAGAGTTTCAGCTATTTCTGTCAATTTTTAGTCAATTTATGACTTTCCCAAGATGTGTTCCAAATCGGCCGAAAAAGTAAAAAGGGCGACAGCGTACATGCTCTGTTATGCAGCTAGAGATGCTGTTTAAATTTTTCAAAAGTGGTTTTCTTTAGAGTTGGCAGAATGTGGTGGCATTGAAGTCAATAGTTCTCAAAACAACTACCTAGGTACCTGCGTGTTTTGCGTGTTTTTGTATTGTATTCCAAATGTCCACAATTTCGTTGCAAGCAAACCTGTACGCGTCTGGCAAAGTTGTCAATCACTTTTACACACTCCTCTTTCGGGATGGCTCTTATTTTTGCTGTGATGGCAGTTTTCAGTTCTTCAATTGTTTGTGGATTTCCCTGGTATACATTGCCTTTGAGGAAACCCCACAGATAAAAATCTGGGTGGTTAAGATCTGGTGAGTCCGAGGCCCATTCCACATCGCATCTTCTGCTTATGAGTCTCTCTTCGAGCCTCTGCCTCAACCAAGCAATGGTTTCGTTGGCTGTATGAGGTGTGGCCCCGTCTTGCTGAAGCCATTGTGAAGCTCTCACAACCCCTCTCCAGCGTCCCAGCGACGCCCAGTACTTGTTCAGAACAGCCATGTAGCGCTCCTTGTTGACTGTCTGAGATCGGCCGTCATCATCTTCGAACCAAAAAGGCCCGATGATCCCGTGCTTGCCCATGGCCACCCAGGCAGTACATTTAACGGAATGAGGCGGCCTCTGAAGCACTTCGTCTGGAACCTCCGAACCCCCCAAAAAACATTTTTTGCTATTGACGTGCCCGGAAAGCAAAAAATGGGCTTCATCTGAGAACCAAACGTTCGCAAGAAAGTTTTCATAATTTTCAAGCACATTACAGAACCATTCACACATTGTTACTCGCTTTTCCTTGTCAGCATCAGTTAGTTTTTGCTTTATTTGGATCTTGTATGGGTACAGGTGCAGATCAGACGTAAGAACACGCCGCATTGACTCCCTTGTCATTCCGAGTTCTTGACTGCGTCTACGCACTGATTTCCCTAGGGCTGCGCCCTACTGAGTCCCTCACTGCAGCAATGTTTTCTTCTGTCCTTGCACTCTTTGATCTATTCCTTCAGGGGCTAGACTGTTGACCCTCGCCACCTGGGCGTCCCGACAAGCAAATCTGGTGTCAAAATCGGATCAATGAGGGGGAGGCAAGCGGGGGCGCTTGCTCCATGATCGACCTCCTGCGCCCCCTGAAATGGTCACGGCACCCCCTGAAAGGTCGATGGTGTGCCCCTAAGATGTTGGTTCCCCCTCCCCAGTATACGAGTACTGGCGCCCCCGCGATAGGGTTTGCCACCCAACTGAAAGGTTTTGGTGCCCAAAGAGGTTAGAGCACCCTTGGTCCGGATGTCCCTTTCCGCGAAAATGTTCCCCGCCCTGATCGGAAATACTGGATCCGCCTATGTTTGGTGTTGCCATCATTAAGATGTTCAGCTTAGGGGAGACTCGATGGATAGTTCGAAGCAAGCCATTCGCAATCACAAACTGGCTCCGCATGTGGCACTGCTGCAAATGACTAAGTGCTCATTTCGGCGTCCGATTTGCTTCGTGCTCGATTACTCAGCTGGTTATTTGTGTAAAGGCTGGCCTGTATAGTAGCCTGCAGACATCCCATTACTTCCCATTACTGGTTGCGATCAGTAGACACCAGAGGTACATGACGTGGTACATTCCTCTAGAGAATGTTAAGGGCAATGTGGCACCTTGGTCGAATCCTGGAATTTAGTGTAATTAGGGAAACTTTTAGCCGAAAATCAAGGAGGCGTCCATGATTTCGCTGAAGAATGTACAATGAGCTCAATATTTTGATTTTTAAAATGCTCCTCTAGGGAAAGAAATAAATATCAGCCTGTGGATGATGTCATGATCTGGCAACCACTACCATATTCAATACACTTCAAGGGCCTCGATTGGCTGATACTGTGACGTCAGCATATGTCGTCACACCAACAGCCATGACAACTGTGGCCTGCCGCTAAGGGTACATGACGGGTACATTTCAGGTAGGTTTTAGCTTTTTTCTACGGAAATATCGAGTTCCAAGACAAATGATATATGGAGTACCGGGTTTTCCGACTTGCTTTGCAACTTGACTATCTCAGTTAAAATCACGTTATAAAGGTGCCACGTTCCCTTTAAGGGCAATGCATATCAATCATGACTAAGTACTGGGAAAGCCTGGTAATGTATCGTTTACACACGAATAAGGGATAGGTAGATTGGGCGAACCAAAGTGATTGCATCCAGGAGCGGTTTTTAGCCTCGAACTTTGGGAGGCGACAAGTTGTGAGCTCCACACCCTCTAGAGCACCACCACTTCCTGGAGTGGTGGTACGGCCACCTACAGAATGGTCAGCATTTTTTCAAAATCATTGTTTTATTCAAACCCAACGCATTTTCACCATTGGTTTAAAGCCATATTTTGGATATAAGCCTTGTACATAGGTACCAAAACTTACTCCCACCAGAGAAGTGGCCAGCTGAACTTTAAGACGTGCACACTCCAGAGTTGTGCGTTTCAGAATTGTCTTGAGTCGACTCAACTCAACTCATGTACTGAGAGTGGTCGACTCAACTCTGACTCAACTAATTGGCAAGAATTCAGTGAGCCGACTCAACTCCGACTCAAGGTTAAATCCTCCCGACTCAACTCCGACTCAACTCACGACTCAACTCAACTCAAACTTCGACTCAGTTTCAAAATATATAAATAAATGATAAATAATAGAAATAATTAATAACAAATTAACAAACCAATAAACCACTAAAAAAAGCTGTACAGAAAGTCATACAGGAAGATGAAGATTAATAAATAGAAGATAAATTAATTGAAAAATTAAAATTAATTAATTATACCTCAGGAGCGATGGATATATTTTTTATTCTTCTAGACTGTCACTGCCAGATAAAGCTGCCACACCATGTTGCAATAATTTCTGAAAGAAGCCTTGCATGTTTAACCAGGGACATGGAATGGAAAGGAACTTAAAAGGGTTACGGTTACAACAACATAGGGAAATAATTGCACCTCCATATTACCTATCAGAAAAAGGTCCAAGCTAAACAACATGATCTAAACTGTATTTTCAGGAATGATAAGGGTATTGCTTTTTGTTTCTGTTAAAGAACGATGCTAGATAATTTTGCTAAATGAAACAATCTTATGCCATGAGCTGAACCAAAATATACGCTATAATTTCTAGAGTACCTACCTAGTTGCAATTGCAAATTCTAAGAAATACAACAAAACCTAGGAAATAGTATACCATATCAATATATGACATAGTGCAATAGAAATATAAGTTTTATCATCGTGTTGCATTTAATACATTCATCTTTTTAAAGCTAATACAATTTTCAGCTTGAAAACCTTCAATAAAGCACGTATGTACCTATCACACTTCAAAATGGGAGCACAGTTTGATTGTTGCCAATGTATCCGGCTTTCCAAATAAAATACGGACGACGATCAGAAACAACCAGTGGCAAGAAATAATTCGTCTGATTCGCGCAACAATGGTATTTCAATATTTTGTCAAAGCAGAGTTCCAACTTTTCTATGCTAACAGTAAGAACTGCTTTTAATAGGTAAAATTAAAGCAGTAGCTGCAGACGGCGCATTTAAGACAAAAGAAAGAAGCTCATATGCAGTGTAGAAATATTAACATCACTTTATGAATTATTACGTGGCTTCTACAATGTTTCGCCCTGAAACTACTTAAGATTGAGCCTATCC
The DNA here is from genome assembly GCA_034440635.1 of Lepas anatifera. Taxonomy (NCBI): domain Eukaryota; kingdom Metazoa; phylum Arthropoda; class Thecostraca; family Lepadidae; genus Lepas; species Lepas anatifera. The sequence goes on from JAOTON010002098.1 coordinate 620,615, forward strand.
TTGACTAGATTTGTTCTTCAAAGACAGCAATGGCGCACCTCTTGCCTGGGCTTATTCTTTCATAATGGAGTGGTGGTGGAACGTTTGAGTGTCTCTACTAGCCGTGAGTGGTAGTTGAAAAGACGTAATCCTGGTTATTGACGATGAGGAGGTTTTGAGATTTTGAAATACATTCGGCAGTCCGTTCCACCTCTAAAAATGTTTAAGACAAGGACAGATATAGGAGCCTGTTTAATTTTTCGAGTACATGTATTATTTGTGCATTGGGATTTCCTCAGACTGAATGGGCCTTTAAAATAAGCAATTAAACCGTATAATTAATTTGATATAACAAAGTAATTTAAAACAAATTAAACTTTGATTCAAACAATTGAAACACTGGAGGAAAAGGTATTCAAAGGAGGTTTCCAAAACGTAGGCAAATTCAAACTTATTCAACATATTTACATACTGAGTTAACTTTTGCGTCAACTCATTTAACTCGCTGTCTTCACAATCCAACTCAACTCAACGCATTGACGTGCTGATAACCGACTCAACTCAACTCAATTCACCTGTCTAATTTTTGTACTCAACTCAACTGAACTCAGAGTCGAACGAGTTGGAATTCGAGTCAAACTCTGACTATGACTCGCGAGTCGCACAACTCTGGCACACTCCAAAAAGCATGCATCATTTATCCAATTTATGATCATTGTAAATATTTACCGATAGCATCTACCAAAGCCTAAATGAGCAGGCGCGACAGAAAGCCGCTTCTTCTTTATGTCTCTCCGTGCACACTTCGCTCGTAAATGGGGACTCCTGAAGGCTGGAAATGTGTGGTAAGAGCAGCGATAATGCTGTTAGTTTGCATCCCGGTCAATGCTGATGAAACTCTCCCTCAAAGCATAGTTTTCGAACATACACTTTGGGTAAACATTATGGTCTCAATTTCTGCGGTAATTTCAGCAGTAGCTTCGTTCACTCGGAAGAATTTCACAAAGAGGCCTAAACAGTTTTATTTTGATGATCACATTCTACAAGATAAAAGGAAATGTAATTTTGAAGCCTAAATACCTGTTAAAAATAATAACTTCTTTAATCACACTTAAAACTGGCTTATGAGGCACATCTGAGCTCATTTACGAAATCAGTTACTGCATGTGCCTAAGGATGTACTTTATCACCTTTGAAGTTATAACCGTTCTACAATTGGAAAGGTCCGACATAGGAAAGGGCATTTCGAACTATACAAGGCATTGCTTGCTGAGAAGCAGTGCCGCAGGATGAATTTTGGCATTCACATCTTGCCTTTCAGTCTATTTTAGGATGCCTCCGAATGCTGGTTTGTCATCTTGATAGCTGAATGAAAATTCGACTCTTAGAAATAGAACAATTTCAAAGAAAAACCGCGTCATATTTTCCAAAAATATAATACTGAGCCGAGTTCCGAAACATTACAAGGTCAGGTTCCCATGTAAAGCCTATAATTGCTCCCCTGAAAATGAAGCATTCAAAGAAACAGCGGTCAAGATAGAAAGAAATCAGTAGGTCTACTGATCTAATCAAACACATACAGAAGTAGGTATTAAGGTTAATGAAAGTAAAACAAAGGAGATCAGGGCAGTAGCTTTCCGAAAATCATTGAGGTGCCAAAACTTGAAAAATTGAATGATGCCAGAGAAAATGAGATATCACTCTAATATGTTCAGTCATTTGTAATCCTGCTAATAATGAACAATATTATCAAAAGAACATTTTAACACTAACCCGATGTTTCATTCGGGTGCTCGGGCACCCCGAAAGAGACGTAAGTTCGCACTCTGTCTAATACCATTTATTAAGGTTCGGTAAATATCCCCTCACCATCTGAGGGCGTCTGGCGCATTTGAAAACAAAATTTAAAACATTTCAAACATACTAAAAAAACTGTATAACGAAGCGAGTGGTAGTATTGGGATTTTTTCTTAGGGCCTTCCGTATTTGTAGTGATGAATACCTGCAAGAAAAGATAGAACATATTATGACCTCGTTCACGAAGCTAAAATATCCAAGAGGATTTCTGATAAATATGAAGAAGAAAGCTCTAGATATAAGAAAACGATCCGCGAAATCCAACAAAAAGGACCAGATACGATGTGTTACGATACCTTACTCCAAACCAGCTGAAATTATTGCAAACAAACTTCAAGAAACGGGTTGCAAAGTAGCATTTTGTTCCAGTAAAAAACTTAGTAGCATCTTAGCAAAAAAGAAAGATCAGATGACCCAGAAACAAAAAGTGTAGTGTACCAGGTGCCGTGCGGGTCGTGTACGAAATCGTACATTGGTGAAACAGGAAGGGGTCTAAAAACAAGATTAAAAGAACATAGAAGAGACCTTCAAAACAACTCAGAATTCAGTGCATTTGTCATACATTCCATGAAAACAAATCATTTACCAAACTGGGATAGAGCTAAAATTATATCAGTTTGTAAAAACAAAGATAATAGGGGAGCTACATAGGCAGCACATATCGCTAAAAATGATACTTTTAACCTTAGGCTAGGCTTCATGAAAGGGGCAAAATCTGCGGCTGTATTAGGAGTTGGTTAAGCAAGAGAGAGAGAAATAATAATACAAAACCAATAATGATGATAAAATAAAAATAGAACATTATTTAGAACCGTGATAAATATAGAATGTCTCGAAGCTTCCTTGTATACATTATAGAATAATTCAAGAAGCGATATTGGAATATCCTCAAAAAACGATGCCTTTATAGTTCTGTCGCACGATAATTTTGCACAAAAATCCAAACGATGAAACTGCTACATGTCTTGATGATGACGGGTTCCTTATCCCTCCTACCATAGATGCTAAAGAAGACAATTTTTGTCGAAACGCGTTCATCTGCCTGCTGTGTTGGTTTAAGTGTTAATACTAAAAAACGTAGCAGCTATAAAATCTCCCGTCTTGCAAAAGCATTTATCTAACGTTGCTTCATGAGTGTCCTCTCCCAACCTCGCACCAATGTTTGGCCAGTGCAGGAAATTTTGGCCCGAAAAATCAACGTCTACCAAAAAGTCTTCCTTTTGTTAAGATTCGCAATTTTCGATGCTTTAGATTACTTGTGACGTCACTCACTGTCTCAATTCCACCAAACAGGCACAACTCCAAAGCTGATTATTGAATGACTTGATCTAATAACGATACCCCACTATCGCCAACTAATGATAATAACAAACAATAGGTGACAAGGAACGCAACGTCATCCGGGAAATTGATAGCGGAACACTGTAGCATGCGAACCAATTTTTAGGCCTAAAATAGAAAGTCGAACAATCACGGGTAAACAGCCGTGCACTGTGGCTTCTGGCTTCCTGGAGGCCGAGTGGTGGCAGCATCGAAAGGATGTGATAGAAGACATCGAAGGATGTGATAAAGAAATACCGTGATGTTCATGTCATTAATACATGCATACCCACTCGGTTAATTGTGTCATGCACCCTGTGATTTGCCTTGGACTCCTCTTGTTTACATGGTTAGAACAACTTATCCCTCCGCCTCAAATAAACATTTTAAGATCCTGAAGTTGTAGTGTTGCATACGCATGAAATGCCAGCAAGGCGTGTATCTGTATCTGACATTTGTCGTGTGTGTTGTATTGCCAATAAGTGTGTGTCAATACAAAATCATTAAAAAGCTTCAACATGTACCCTGATGTCGAAAAATACTTCGGACTCGCAATTAGCGCCTGCAATTTTGGTCACTAAGCATATTCACATACCTAAATCACTTTATAAACTCATGTTTTTTCCGTGATATCGATACCTCACACTGCACAAACACCTAACCCAAATATCCAACCACAAGCACAGAATGTCTTCTTCACCTGTCCCCTTCCTCAGTTCAACAGCAGGAACAACCATCACCACTCTCAACACCACGCATGCAGGTTTTATAATCCGCCTCGCGACCCCTCCCCACCGAGGCTTGAACTCGGCGTCAACGGTGCCTAGCGTGACCTTTCTAACCTCTGTGCCTCGCAGGCAATCGGCAGTCAGCGGATGGCGGCCGCTGATTGGTGGAGGCGCGTTCATTAGCATTACGAAAAATTTAGCGGGAATTTATCAACTAAAATTATTGAGTATTAACCTCATTTCTAGCAGGGGGAAGATTCTGCCCACCCCTCAGGTTTTTCCGTGGTATCTCCGAAACGGTTTGAGATAGGCTCTTGAAATTTTGTGACTTTTCCTAAAACTAAATAGCACGTGTTCCCTAAAAATTTTGAAAATATATATTTGCCAGAGGCGGAGCTATGGCTCGCTAACTTGGGCGGGCTTTATCCAGAAGCCGAGCATTGTCGCCGGTGTTGCGTTTGTCCTATAATACAGCTATCTGTTCCGAATTGGCGGCACTTTTAACGTTTCAATGCTATTACTGAGATTTCGGATGACACTTATGGGGTGTGCTTGGGGGGAGGGTGGGTTTGTTGGTGAGTTTGCATGTTGTAGAGACCTTGAGGTTGTGACTTGCGTTTACTTGGTGGAGATGGAGGGGCGTGGTGGAGGTGGCGTGTAACCTATGTTAGTTATACATCTAGCCGATTTGTATTCTGAATATCACATATTGTTAAGACTTTACATGGTAAGGTACAAATGGAATGTATAATACTTGCTGTGTATTTTGATATAATTTTGGCTATAGGTGGTTCCAGAAGCTCAAAATGGGGGTTTACAATGTCATCCATCTGAGCTCTTCCAAAGTAAATAGACTGCGTACAGAATGTTCGGGAGGGGTAAACATAACCATGCATTGATCCCATATGTGTATTATATGATAATAGGACATCATAGGCATGCTCAGGTGCCGTAATTGGGGGTTCACTAACTTTCAAACGTATTTTTAGTGTTGTGTCTGCATTGAACGAGGCAAAGCATCGTAGATATGCATTTAGTCCTAACACCAAATGGACACAATTCATTCATAGGCGGATCCAGGAGTATTTCCCGGGTCGGGCAGGGGTGGATAAAGGCGGGGTATTTTGAAAAGTAGCCATACTTGAAAGGCGGGACAATATGTGTCTTACCCCACTAGTTTGCCTCCCTGAATCCGCCTCTGACATATTTTTGGCATTTGAGCCCCTTGCTCGACATCAGATATATCACGCTGTACCTGGCGTGTGCTTCTCTGCAAACAAAAAAACATGACAAAATTCATATAATTCCCCCAAATTTCTGGCCCTACAACCTCCCTTGAATTTCGCCTGAATGAAAGATATGAACCTTTCCAACAATTCCCTGTCAATCCATACTAGTTTCGTGAATATCAAGCATAAGAGACAAGAGTTACGGATAATCTAAAAAAAAAGTTTTGTATATTTTGAACCACTACCCTCAACTTTCAAAATTTTGAAATTTTATTTTTCAAAATGGTTTTTAGCGCAAGAGGAACTGATTGCTGTTTGACTTTTTAAAATCTATCGGGTAGATTTTGAGATCTTAGGGGGCGGAATCTGCCTCCCCCCCTGTTGGAAATAGGGGTAGCCGGGAGCCCGTTGGAAATAGGGTTTAACCATAAACCAGGAGATGTATTAAAATTAATTTTTTCTAGCATTCCTAGCCATACTTTGCCCTTTATTGGCTTAATTACCTATCTGCTCCACCATCCGAGGCTGCTCTTCGGTACAGGCGAGACGGCGGCAGGGTCAGCTCAGGGAAGCCGGCGGCCGAGTTCGCTAAGTTGAGTGCCGCCATGGGTTTGTGGGAGGAGAGGAGTGGGGCCGGCCCGAAGGCAACCGAGGAAGGGAGTAAAGAGGCGTACATAAAACTAAAACTTAACCACCGGACCAGTTTTAGAGAGTGAGGTGAGAGGTGATACCAAATGAGGCAAGCACGTAGTGCTTTGCTCCGTGTTGGATGGTGAAAATACACAAATCTTAGTCGGGACTGAAAACATTGTGGATGCTTTAGCGCACTTAACCTTTCTGACGCCATATTGCGATGGCATAGGCGACAGAATGTTTCATCTAGAAAAAAACAGTCATTGGATTATTCATACTAACGTCGGTTTTTGAAACTATAGAAATCGCCAAAATCCGACAACTATCAATTAGGACCGTGTTAATACCCACCCCGGTGGGCCTCCAAGCCACCTTGGCCCTGGTGGGAAAGGGGTTCAAACACCCCTCGAACTCGGCTCCTATGCGGAGAAGCAAAAAAAGAAGAAGAAAAGGTAACTTTAGTGGATAACTCATAAAAAATTCATGAAGAAACTTAATCAGTAAATTTTTGGCTCAGGTCAATACTGAGGTCATGGTAGGTCAAAGAAGTTGACATGCTACAGAAGAGTTTTTGGGTTCTAGCGTCTGCCAGAGCTGAGTTGGAATTTTTTAGGCACCATTCACTTCCTCTAGCTACGGCAAATCGAATGATGTATAATATGACTAAACTAAATCTTAAGTATAAACTTAAATATGACTATACTTGGTCAAAAAATAAAATGACCTGACCTAAGGTCAGGCCAAGGTCACCATCTAACTTAGCATAATCAATTTGCATATCAATCGACTCGCAATAACAATCCAAATGTAATGGTTTCAAAATAAAAAATGTTGTCATCATTTCCTGCAGTTATTGATCTAAGTCTGAAACCCTGTCTCGTGCTGTGTGCTGTTAAACGGTTAAGTAGCCCCAGCTGACCTCTCAGAGATCACAGGTCCAAACTTACATGAACCTATACAATGGCCTAGGATGCTATGATTTGAGGAGTACGAAGGTATTTCAAGCGGTATCTACAGAGATAGACCCATTTTTGTACCCTAAACCCGTTTTCCCCATGCATTTCCAATGGCAAGGTCATGATCCGTACCTGACCCTAGGTCATCGCTGCTGTTTGGTTCTGCTGTTTCTGGCTTTTTAATACATATGCCAATGACTAAAAAATATTGACAGAAACTTTGAAAAACTCAATCGAAAAGTAAAATCTTGCTAAGAACTCCCTTTTAAAAATAACAACATTATTGAAATATTATTGAAGAAGATAAGGAAAATAATGTATTTCGGCAGCTTTCACATGACCAATTTAAGGTTTCTCTACTATAACTTTTTGTGTCGATATACTTACTTATATGTTTAAGTATATGTATTATACTTATATGTAGTACATACCAATCATATATTACATACGATTACTTATACTTTTATGACTTTAAATACCGATATTTTAAGTTGCGTGGTAAGGTGCATCTTTTGATATCTGTTCCAGGAAATTCTGTTGTCGGGTTCAAGAGAGATGAGCCGAAAACATTACGCACAGATCGCTTCGGTTCTCGACTTCTTATTACAACTCATCCTTGCATTAGATGTAATTAGTTTCAGTATACTTTGAAATTCCATTTTCAAGCAGGCAAAAGTTCGAAGTTCAAAAATGAAGGGTTTACGTTAGTATTGGGTTTGAAGTACCGTCTCAATTCTGGGGGATTTGGCTGGGTATTTTCGAGATCTCAAAAATGCCTTTTTTAAGAATCAATCACCAAAGTGGCCTAGTTTTATGGTTGTAACACGTTTTCTATCTGACATGCACCTTGCAATCTTAAAATGGTGTAGAGAATCGTTTGCCACACCATTACGTTAGAACCGCGTTCCAATACATAATCTAAAAAAGTTATAGGCCTGAGAGGCACTCGCCACAATGCAGGGGCATAGCCAAGGGGGGGCGGCAGGGACAGCCGCCCCCCCCCGAGGACACGAGCCGCGCAAATCGTGGCTTGCCCGCAATATGCTGTGGCCAAATTTGGCATTTTATACCAAACAGGGCCCTCTTAAGGCCTCTTCCTCTATTCTGTAACAAGCAGGGCCCTTTTTACCCACCAGGGCCATTTGGGCGCTGTCACAGGGGTCCTTTTCGGGGCGCCGCCCCTCCTTGAGCGAAATCCTGGCTACGCCCCAGTCACAATGCATCCCAAAAGTGCGCATGCTGCTAGTTCCATGAATGGAATAGACGTAGCTGACGCCAGACTTGATCTCCACACCGGTTCCCTGTGAAACTCCTCCCTCTTTATTAACGTGATTGAAATGAATACGGCGAACTTGGCAGACAAGTGTGGTGTAAACTGCCTGCATTTCTGAACCTTTTATGAAAGGGGGCCCTGTTGTCTGGAGGGCTGGGTGCTCTACCGTTTGTGGAGGCACAAAAATGCTAACATCGTTCAGAAGAAACTGTTTAAGAATACTGATAAGTTTGAAGAAAAAGGAATTTATTCTTCTTTTGGATACAAATCCGTATGAGTTCAGAAACAGCACATGTGGCGGAGGAAAATATATGAGCTATGTACAAAGTGCACTGTGTCCTGCGAGTCAGAAAAAAACGTTTCTCGCGACACGTTGACGCGCTATAGATCCAATACCAAATCACCAGACCACACAGGAACCGTGTATTTATCCAAATTTCGACAGCCGGAGAGCGTCTTAGACGCCAGAGGTTTAACACGATACCCCGGACCACAGTTAAATAATGCAATGAATGAAGTGAAACACCACACAGAACCGCTCGCACGCCGCCCTGCGCGGCCGAGCCCGGCGTACCGCTCCGGATGTCAGCGGCTCACCGACACCGTCGGCGCCGCCGCTCCGTCAGAAACATCCACCAGGGCCTCAGCACGTCCTGCCACGGCGCCACCCTAATCCCACGCACGTCACCGGCCGCTTTAAAGCGCACTGGGGAACAGAGATAATGCTCCCACATGGAGGGAAATGTGCATTCCAGATTTGTGTTCAAACGCGCCTATTCCAAACTGCGAGACCACACCAAGTTTGTCTCTTAGCTGCGCCGCCCCACAGGCCCAAACTCTTCGAGAACATCTGCGGATAGACGCGCTCATGGTTACATTATTTCCCTGTGGGCATTATCTAACCAACCGCACCGAAGAACTGGACTTTGTCTGAGATAGGGTTAACGAACAGACCTCCGCATAATTTGACTGAAACATATTTGGAAAGTTTGGACACAGAGAATAGCAGCTTCCCACCCAACGCACTTAAGAGAAAGAACAAAGAAACCTTAAGAAAGTTAAAGCCTCCAGCAAACATACAACTTCACTCCAACAAGTAACACTTTAAAATCAAATTGCATAATACTTAAAATAGTATAGCTATTCACACCATCTTGTTGCGAAAGATTTCCCAGAGCGCTGCTCTGAGCAAACAACGCTAGTCAACTTCTGCGGACCGCCAAACGAGAAGCAGGAGAAAGCTAGCCACCCGAGCAGAACAGTGCTGCCCAAGCAGACCTGTGCTGTGTTTCCTTTTCACCTTACAACGCGTGCGGGACCATTTTTGTCTACCTTTCTTCGACCTAGATGGCTCGCACCAAACCGCTTTGCCTAAAAAAACGGTCAATGCCACCCCACATGCGGAATAAATAAGAAGGCCATCTCACACAGAGCGCCGCACTAGACCTCGGCTCCTCCGCGGGACACGGGCACCTGGCAGCAGCTGGCGACATTTGTGACGTCACGGAGCAGGGCAGCAGGCTCACCTCCTCCGTCGACCATCCAAACACTCACGCCCCACCCAGGCATCCGCCCGCCCCGCGCACTGGAGTCCCCGTGAAGTCCCGACTGACAGCCGTCCCCCACCACCGCCAGCCCCGCCCCCCCTCAGACACGGACCACCCGGGGATGCCCATTGTAGCACCTGGACAGCGCCTGCCCGGAAAGTAGCACAGGAGACACCGCAGTCGCTCATCGTTAGAACCGCCAAACCGGGGCCGCCGACTCCCGGATCACGTCATTCCAACCGCAGTCCTGGAGTACATCTGGTATCTCAGATTTAGGATTTTTCTCTGAAAATGATAGTTATTATGCCAGATACCAGGAGCTTTAAAACCAGTCATGCCGGTATATCCGTATGATTTTTGGTAGCTCGGGAGGGCGCTTGTAGCTAACAAGGATCGCGGAATCGGAGGACCCTGCTGCCTAGATCGGTGACACGTCACGGATGACCCGGGACAGTGTTCGTGTCTTCCAAACCCTGCGGTTTCCCCAACAGACCAGCGGCGCGAGCCGTCCAGCGAACATCCCCCTCACCAGCGCGGCTAACGAGAGGAAACGACTCAGGGACAGTACATTCCCCTCACCAGCGCGGCTAACGAGAGGAAACGACTCAAGGACAGTACATCCCCCTCACCAGCGCGGCTAACGAGAGGAAACGACTCAAGGACAGTACATCCCCCTCACCAGCGCGGCCAACGAGAGGAAACGACTCAAGGACAGTACATCCCCCTCACCAGCGCCGCCAACGAGAGGAAACGACTCAAGGACAGCAGAACCAACAAAGGGGGCGCCAGAACTCACTGGTATAACTCTGAGTCCGCAAAAGTTCCCCTCCCCTCCCTGGTATCCTATCCTTGTGAACCATACCGTGCTATACGGAGAAACGCGTCCGACACAGTTCCCCCACATACAACCCAAACAACAACTGTCGAAGCCGTCACCATGTACACAGATACCCACAAGTGACGTGAGCCACGTTTGGACGCCTAATCACCAACACGAAGAATAGTCCTTCCCTTTGACTCCCAGTCGGCGTCCTCTCACAACCCCCTCACCGAGGGTGTTCCAGAGCACTGCAGACACGTGACCACAGCCTGGGGGCACGGCGGCCCATCCCCCGGGCGCAAGGTCTCAGCGCACGCAGGGGCGGAGAAGGCTTCTAGGGATCAAAACGAGTGGACCTGGTTGATCGTGTCCACTTTACTTTTGCATCACACCTGGCTCCGTGAGCCTGCCGAGGCTCTGGATGGTGCTGGTGAATCTAAAGACCGCAGCGATGTTTCCACACCGCGCTGCAGCCTTTGCCGGCGTTTCTGGCGTCGATTTCGGTAAAACGGTACTATCTCGCCCACCCGCCGGGGAAGGCGCAGAGGACGTCCTCTCAAACAGCCAGTCCTCCACTTTGAACACACGTACCCACACTTTGTGTATAGTCCGGGATACCTGGGTTCCTCCACCCCATCGACGGCCACTCCTGACGCCAGCGCCTTCAACATCCCCGCCTGGGTGATGCTGAAGTTTCTGGGCTCATATCAACCCAGCGAGACAGCAGTTCTACCCTTCATCGCATCAATCGGCGATATTTAGGCGATCTTGAGCATCTCTAGTCGATCTTGACGGTGCTGTAGATCTTGTGGACGAAGTAGTTGGTGCCCAGGTAGCCGATGGTGCCGCACATGATGCCCAGCACCGTGCTGAACAGGCCCATGTAGGTGAAGTAGAAGGCCGTCTGGAACAGGCCGTACATCCTGCCGAGCAGGAGGCTCGTGACGGACGGCTATCTGCAACAGGGGCTTTGGCCGGGGAGGAGAGTTTCCGCCGAGAAATACTGCAGCCCAAGGAGAGATATGTAGAATTATCAAATCATATACCCATGAGAGTCGAAAGGAGGGGGATGTTCCTCCCCAACTCCGGTCAGAATATTCCGTCGCGACCTCCCTGCGTGTGCCACTAAATTTCTACCGCTGCTTCTACGTCCATGGCGATGAGACAACCACAACATATTTCTACATGTGTAAGCCTCGCAGTTCGCCCTTTGCCTCCGTACGGCAACAATGTGTACCGGAAGCTATTTCCACCGGTAACAATGACGAAAGGCGGCATCAAACACTCGGACACCTTTCACGGCGAACCCTATGGGAAATAATTATTCGACTTATTTGCATCATTCGCCTGTCGTTTAGATATGTTTCTCGTTGATTATATACAAAGCGGTAAACGTTATCATGACACGATACTTTCGGTTGAACTAAACACCATCTGAAGGAAGACAAGGCGCATTTAACACGCGCATTGACGGGGGTACCCGCCCCCCTCGGGTTTTTCGGAGACAGCAGAAAAACGGCGGCGCATAGTGCCACCGTACCTGGTATACCTTTTCTCTCATCCTTTTTACAACTTCTGTCAAAATTTTAAGCTTAGGTCATCTCAGGTCAGGTCACCAGTACAGGTCAAGTGACCCGACCTAAAAAAAGTTTAAGATAGCATAAGTCGGAGCAGGGTGAACTTATCCGATTGAAACTCATATCACATAATGGCCCCACCGAGTTCTCTAAACTATGTTCCGGTATTTTTGATATCGTTGACCTAAGGTCAGGTACGAGGCATGACCTCTCCATTGGAATTACATGGGAAAAATGTTTTTTTACAGAATAACTCAGTAACAGATGGTGATAGAGCGTTTATTTTAGCTGCATTAGACTCGCCTGGGCTTTGCAGTTTTAATGATATGCATTTTATATAATTTGACCCTGACCTGACCTCAGGTCAGGTCAAATCCTTCATTTGACCTAGCAAGGTCAAATTATATATCATTCGATTCGGCTTGCTGTGAGGATTCATATAGTTCAAGTCGTTTTGCTCTATCTTTACTTGTTCAGATGTAATGGCCGAAAAAAACTGAATTTACATGTTATCCCTATGGCGGCATGTTTTGACCTCTCGTGACCTTAAATGTGACCTGACAAAAAAATGGTTCAAATGTTTTCGATGGAGAAGTGGATGGGCAACCCAACGCCGTTTACCGTTTTTCGCTACCTACCGTGGGTTCTCGAGATCTTAGGGGGGCGGGTACCCGACCCCCGTCAATACGAAGGTGGCTCAGACCCCCGTCAATGCGCGTGTTAAAGGCTGCGAACAGCGGGCAATCCGACCCGAGTCTTCCTCACTGCAGCAGCCCCCTCCTCCCAACGGTATACTGTTTTAAATATTTTCGTTATCCCCCCCAAACTACCCAGTTTGAGTCTGCATATAAACAAAGCACCGCGCAAGAATACACAGTCGCCGCTCAGACGGGCTCACTTGGTCTTGAAGAAGAAGTAGTAGACGGAGTAGAGGTAGACGTAGGCGGAGGTGGAGCACCCGGCCAGGAAGCTGGTCCACTGCCTGTGGGGCGGCGGCGGAGAGGGGTCACTGCTGTGCAGCCGTACACAGGCATTTCAGAGAGCCTGCAACCCCGCGCTGACAGAAAACGGCCGTTAAACATTACTCGGATCTGAGCTCATCTCCACCCCCCATCTCATGATTTCGATAATACTCAGAATAAATTCAGTTCTCCAAATTTGCGAAAGTTGGAAATTAGTCGCGTAAAAAAACGGGGTCCCTCGGTCCCCACCCCACATAGACATACCCGTTCCCTGCCGACAGCTAAGAATACAATGGAAGGTCATTAAACGTTTCTGTAAATTCAAACTCAAGCGTCTATCAGAATAGATGTGTTGTACAGTGATGCGCCCAGAAATTCACTGACGCAACCGGTTAAACGGTATAGTGATTCATCAACAATTTCAATTCAAGCATCCTCCTGATAAGTATAACTAAACACCAACTGCCCCTTTATATCCACCATAACCGGTAGACGTGCTCACGAATTCCCTGACGCCTCCACCAGACCCGATGGAGCCACTCACCAGCGGTAGTCCTCGGCGTTGAGTAAGAAGTAGGCGCAGACGATGGTGACGCACACCGACACGATGGCCAGAATCAGCAGCACCAGCAGCATAAAGCCGTACACGTAGTAGATCTTGTAGGCCCAGAAGCTGGTGAAGATGAAGTACATCTCGATGAAGATGGAGCCGAAGGGCAGTATGCCGCCCAGAGGGATGATCACCCAGGGCTCCATGAACCACTTCTTCTCCGGAATGGGTCGTGGCACAGCGTTCACTCTGGAGGAGGGCACCACACGTCAGACGTTGTAACCGCTGGCGTTCACCCTGGAGGAGGGCACCACACGTCAGACTTGTAACCGCTGGCGTTCACTCTGGAGGAGGGCACCACACGTCAGACGTTGTAACCGCTGGCGTTCACCCTGGAGGAGGGCACCACACGTCAGACGTTGTAACCGCTGGCGTTCACTCTGGAGGGCACCACACGTCAGACGTTGTAACCGCTGGCGTTCACTCTGGAGGAGGGCACCACACGTCAGACGTTGTAACCGCTGGCGTTCACTCTGGAGGGCACCACACGTCAGACGTTGTAACCGCTGGCGTTCACTCTGGAGGAGGGTCACCACACGTCAGACGTTGTAACCGCTGGCGTTCACTCTGGAGGTCACCACACGTCAGGCCCTGTTACCGCTGGATGACGCTCTTAGAGAAATAGTTGAACTTAGTAAGGAGGGAGCAATAAGAAAATGACCATTTTTACAACTACAGGGTGTTTTAAATTCTCATTGCGTAGTCTCGTGATCCAATTTCACACAGGACTGGTTCATTTTGTATTTGTTTAACCGTCTCCTAGATAAGGTCTCTCTGACCTCCGTCTCCGTCTATAGCCCAGCCCCGGCACTCTGCCCGCTCTCACCGACAGGGGGTGTCGCTCTGGCCGGCCAGGTTTCTGCCCAGCACCGTGCCCACCAGCGTCAGCGGCAGGATGACGAACAGACAGATGCAGGCCACCGCCAGCATCGTCACGAACGGGATGGCGCGACTGGCGTGGTAGTACAGGGCGATGAAGTTGATCAGGAAGGCGGTACTGCACACCAGGGCCGGCAGCAGCGCCGCCGACACCACCATCTGGCGGATCCACAGCTGAAACACAAGTACGCCATGTCACTCATAGACGTCGCTGGTTGGACGTTTCTGTACGAGGTGCGGCTGCAGCGCCTCCAGTGTACTGCATCGACGGGGCCTAGGAGGTGGGAACAGGCCTTAATTTTAATCATCTTAAACCAATTGGTCTCCTCGAACAGACTCACTATTCTGGCCATGCCCAAACCGACTCGCTTGGATCTTTCAGTCACAGTTGCGACTTCATTCTTGAAAATCCACACAAGTTTAATCATGCATGAGGTTCATAAGTGAAAACAAGCAAATCAGTAACTGTTGATAGGTTTTGGAGTGCTGCGGCGAGGAGCATTGTGATAAGTTGATAAGGTGTTCACTGGCCTGTCTCCTCGAATCCGGATGTAAAACAACTGGATTCGGGGAGACAGGCCAGTGAACACCTTATCAACAAATCAGTAACTGATCAATGAGAACATGTAATGTACTTGATGTATGCCAATACAATCATGTGACGAGCCCGTCAAGTTTGGTATCTGCTCAAATGCAAGGCGCCCAGCTCCGCGTGACCATGGAGAGGCCATCAGCTCAGCGTCGAAGGGGATGAGCCGAAAGCGCGGAACCCATCGTCATCACCTGCCCCAGCTTTACCATGGCGACACACCAGGGTCGGACCCTGACAAACGCCTCAGTGGTCACCTGGACTGAAGTATGTATGTGGCGTTTACCTTTCCCGACATGCGGGCGTACAGCGCGCCGCCGAAGTAGCCGTTGACGGGACTGGTGGCGGCGTAGACGAAGATGGCCGTACTGAGCATACTGCCCCTCTCGGTGTACAGCTCACCCACGATGGCGATCAGCACCACCAGCAGCACCACTGCTGCCACCTGTGGAGCCCAACACACACTACAAGTTCCCGCCGGGATCCGTCAGCTCCGGTCTCAGGTCCTGTGGAGCGCACTGGGCTTAACAGACGAACTCACGTATCCGGGACGCTAACGCCACTGCATGCTGACTCTTCAACTTTTCTATAACCACCGATGGTTGGTGCCGTCTTCAGTCATGGAAATCTTTCTTTAAATATCGGAAAGTGGCTGCTGACCGAAAGAGCAGCCCCTTCTAGTGAGTCAGTAAGATGTTCTGACCATACGCAGCATACCGAGCGTGAACAAGAGTCAGATACCGTATGTCATACCGGTAGCCCAGGGTCATTCCGTACCAGCACAATCGTAAACACAGCGCAGACAACTACAACTACCGCCACCAGTCTAACACCCGGATACTCCCCGCCCAGCCCGGACCCCACAGCCCTGCCCGCTCTGGACCCCAATCCCCTACTCAATCCCACAGCCCCTGCCCGCTCTGGACCCCAATCTTCCACTCAATCCCACAGTTCCTGCCCGCTGTGGACCCCCATCCCTTACTCAATCCCACAGCTCCTGTGGACCCCATCCCTTACTCAATCCCACAGTTCCTGCCTGTTGTGAACCCCAATCCCCCTACTCAACCCCACAGCCCTGCCCGCTCTGGACCCCAATCCCCTACTCAATCCCACAGCCCCTGCCCGCTCTGGACCCCAATCTTCCACTCAATCCCACAGTTCCTGCCCGCTGTGAACCCCAATCCCCTACTCAATCCCACAGCTCCTGTGGACCCCCATCCCTTACTCAATCACAGTTCCTGCCTGTTGTGAACCCCAATCCCCTACTCAACCCCACAGCCCCTGCCCGCTCTGGACCCCAATCTTCCACTCAATCCCACAGTTCCTGCCCGCTGTGGACCCCCATCCCTTACTCAATCCCACAGCTCCTGTGGACCCCATCCCTTACTCAATCCCACAGTTCCTGCCTGTTGTGAACCCCAATCCCCTACTCAACCCCACAGCCCTGCCCGCTCTGGACCCCAATCCCCTACTCAATCCCACAGCCCCTGCCCGCTCTGGACCCCAATCTTCCACTCAATCCCACAGTTCCTGCCCGCTGTGGACCCCCATCCCTTACTCAATCCCACAGCTCCTGTGGACCCCATCCCTTACTCAATCCCACAGTTCCTGCCTGTTGTGAACCCCAACCCCTACCAACCCCACAGCCCTGCCCGCTCTGGACCCCAATCCCCTACTCAATCCCACACCCCTGCCCGCTCTGGACCCCAATCTTCCACTCAATCCCACAGTTCCTGCCCGCTGTGAACCCCAATCCCCTACTCAATCCCACAGCTCCTGTGGACCCCCACCCCCACCCACCCCCAGGTGAGCTCTGACCTGACATCCGGTGCCGATCAGGGCCGAGAAGAGAACAGGGTGGCTGGCAGGCCTGAAGACGTCCCCGTGCACTTGCTTCCAGCCGTACTCGTCTCCCAGGTCGCGCTCCTGTCCAGAAGGGCAGGGGTGGTTACCAGGGGGACAGCTAAGTTGGGAGGTGATGGTTTCTACTGAACTTCTTTTTTGCACTCCCTTTCCCGGGAGCATTTTGTGTTAGTAGCTAGTCTCATGCATACAACGCACTCATACTATATACAGAGCGGAGGTTTCCATTTGCCGGCACCCTTACGGGACAGCGGCACCACACTCGGCGGGCTATAGGCTGCTCCAGTCTCCCCAAGCCGCAGCGCCCGGGATAGGCCGAGCCCTCGCATGAGGGCCGCGGGTGGGAGACCAGACCGGTGGATCACTTTTAAAGGCCGATCAGGCCCGTGCACCCGTAAACAGGGACGCCGGCTGGCACGGCGTTGATTCCACTGCTGCGGCGCGCACTCCCCAGTGTACCGCTATCTCCTGGGTAGGAGGCGGCCGCGGAAAAGGCTGCCACAGGTCAGCCTTGATCCAGGGGCCTTCCACACCCAGGCGTGACGCCTTTGCCAGCTGCGCCACGAGGGTGACGCAAAAACGACATATCTTAAACCGTCCTTTTGTGGGTTTAAATTCCTTGCAACTGGCGATTACCTCGCGGTAAGGTAACAGACAGCAACACCGTATTATCTCCGGGGTCGATTCGTGTGGGTCCTGAGGATCCCGAGTTCCGATGATTCTGTTACATTGCCAACCTGGCCCTTGAAACACGATTATCGTACACGATTCTAATGCCTTTTTTCCAAATCCACCATCCTTACGTGCATGAGGCGAAACATAAGTGTGCAGTGGAGTTTTCACTGCATGCCCACTGTGCGGGAGGTAGGAAATCTCCTACACAGTTTCATTTGTCCGAGCGTGCGCGTATGTTTATATATGTTGACAGACATTTCCCGAGCCTCCAGATGTTTAAGGTTCAACGGCCCTTCGTCAACATACCCTGGCATTTACACAGAAACCGATACAGCTTCCAGCGAAGCACAGGCTATCCCTGTCCTTTAAGGAACCTTAAACATTGGCCTCGAAATTATTCATCTGCATTTTATTAGGGCCACTCCCAGCAGGCACACTTGCCCAATTACAGGAAGTATTGGCGTGGGTGTTTAAGGATCCTCTCCACCGGGTCAGATCGGACACGGAAGGCGGTTTCCCGCCGTGGGGATTGAAGCCACGTTAATCCATGCTATCCGATCCGTAGACTGGCAACGAAGCCACTGGGCCACACCCAGCCAAGCCCGGCGTTGACCCGCCGTTGCGGGGATTGACCGTTCAGATGGTGGGATCGGGGTCTCCGTCACAAATCCATTGAAGACTTTAGTGATTATTTAATCTAAAAAATTCAACTCTTAATAATTTGGACAAAATTTCTATAAAAAAATCTAAAAAAGGTATAAAAAGCGGCGTGATCGGGGACTGGAGCCGGCGACCGGCAGCACGTACCACGTCATCCATCTCCTCGTCCCGGCTATAGCGCTGGTAATCCTTCTTCAGGGTGCGCATCAGAATCATGGAGACGAGACCCACCAGGAAGATCACCATCATGAAGCTGTTGAAAATGCTGAACCAATGGATCTGCCGGGCAATGTCAGGCTGGCAATCATCAACGCAGAAAAGCACGTGCATTTCAACAATTCCGGCACCCCAACAACTGAAACGCTGAATGTAAAACAAAGCAGGCTTGTACTTTAATGTCGAGTTTCCAATACGTAATATGCTAATCATATGACCTGACCTTGCAATCACATCTATAAGTGCCTACGATAGAACAGCTTTCAGCACGTATTTTCACGGGAATTCCGATAAACTTCAATAGCCTTCCATAACCTTCGATAATCTTCACTCGATAACAAAAGTAAAACCACAAACTGAAAACATCCGGTTAGAGCGCTGTCGTAACACGAACTAGACACACACACACTACAAATCTCACCCCGCCACATTTCCGAAACACCATTGCAAAATAGAAAAACTAAAAATCCCTCCCAGCCACATTCCCGAAACGCCATTGTAAAACAGAAACACTAGAAATCTCTCCCGGCCACATTTCCAGACCGCCATTGTAAAACAGAAACACTAGAGAGCCCTCCCGATCACATCCCTAGGCGTACCCTGTGCTGGAAGAAGCTGGGGTCCAGGTACTTGTCGAACCTGTCTGCGAACTTGACCGGCGACTTCTTCCACACCACCTCGTAGGTCAGGGGGATGCGGGCCCCGTTGGTCAGCTTCACCTGGGCCATCGACAGAGCGGGTGAGCCGGACGTACACCCGATGGCAAGGACAGGCTCAACAAAACGTCTTCATGTGCCAACACTATCGTGACAGCAGTGCGGGAACTGAACATGCTCTTGAAATTATGGTGCTGTTACTTGGTGATTTAGTTAGGAACTGGATGCAATGCAAATATCCTCCAGCAGCGTCAAATACCCCTGCTGTGCGATGTCAAGTCAGACCAATACACGGACAGGACAGACATCTTTAGGTTGTGAATTGAACTGGAAAAACATGGATACATGTTTTTAAAGTAGTGCAAAAGAACAATAAGGAAGGGCACAGCCTGTCTAACAATTTTCTACCAAACCCCCACAACGTCCAAGGGCGGACGCAGATCCCAGTTTGGGGGGGGGCAAACCCATGTCTGCCTCTCCTCCTGGGGGGGGGGGTGGAACGTGCACTTGGGTGCTCGACAGACCTACTATAAGCTACCTCTCCAAGTACATGATCGCTCTCCTGAAGGGGGGAGGGTGGGAGCGAAGATTTTATTGCTCGACAGACCTAGTGAAAACACCTTTTTTAAATTTCGCCGGCCTTTGGGGGCCAAAATATAGTTTTGCCCCCTTCCAGCGCTTTGGGGAGCCATGGCCGGAATGCCCCCCCCTGCGTCCGCCAATGACAACGTCGCGGTCGATACTGCACCCACAGTCATGAACGTCCCCACCAAACACATCCAACCCATCGAGACACCAGCGGCAGAGTGGGAGCCACTGACCTTGGCCTCGGAGGTGAGGTTGACGTCCACTATCTGTTGCCCATTGACGCCGATGTCCAGCCGCTTGTGCGTCCACAGGTAGTCGCCGTCCTCGTCCGCCTCTCCGATGATGCCCCAGATGGGCAGGTCGTCGATGTACATCTGGTACCAGTAGTGGTTACGCACCGCGTACCGGAACGCAGCCAAACCCTCCTCGTCCAGCTCTATTTGGCAGTACGTCTCCTTCGGCTGCGGCGCTGAAACAAGTACCCGATATGAGGTTATGCCCAGTACGACTACAGAGCTTGGACAAGTAACAAGGGACAAGCTAATGCCCAGCACTATTTCGACACTTCGTCCCCATCGGCTGGGAAGTTTGAACAAGTACAAATGGGCGAGGTTACGACCAGTACTACTTTGGCGCTTCATTCCCATCGGCTGGAGAGTTTCCGATAATTACCAAGGGAAGAGGTACTGCCCAGTACTAAGGGGCTGCGGCGCTGAAATAAGTATCCAAATTTATCGATAAAACAGATGCGCTCTAGGCTGAATCACTATCAAGTGAGCAAAAGTCTGCCCTAATGGACCGAAACCTGCCGAGACAAGTGTGTACAGATTTTATTGCAATGGCTGCACCTGGTCACAGAGGCGGATCCGGGACATAAAAGGCACTGCCCCCTCACCCATTTTCTAAAAAAAAACAATTCGTGATTTTGGGTACCATTGCCCCCCCTTCTCGCCCAAGGCCTAGGTCCGGCACCGCCTCGTCACGGCTAGGGCTGGGAGCACGAGGTCGGAATCGTATGAAGGCGCCTTTTCGACGGGGAGACGTGCCGTCTGTGCCCCGGTAGACCCGATTCCCTCCGTGTTTGAGGTTTCGAAGGTTTGAATTACTTTGGAAATCGCTCCAGATTTTGATAGAGCCTGTATCGTTTTGAAGGGGTTCATTTTGCGGGCTTTTTCGACAGGTGCTAGCAGAACGTGCGGTGACTCGGGGATTTTAGCATTAGTTTCGGTAGAAACTATACGGGTCCCCACCACTTACACCGACGCCCAAATGGGACTACGGGCTAGCTTTATTTGTAATTAGTTCTCATTCGGTTGTAATACCGAAACACGGGCCGAGAGGTGACACCAGCGACCAGCAGTTACCTACAAATACTATGCAGTGCGGTGATATTCTCCGTTTACCAGCATCAGCCTTTCTTTGATAACAAATAAGGATACCCGATTCTCTTTTAAAATGAATGAGAACACCAAAGCACATAACCTAAGCAGCATCGATATTTCCCTGGCATTTTATTTTACCATCAGCTGGGTCATATCAGAACTATATAGCAATATATGAAATTTTGTGCATCCTTCCATAGCAGCAGCCAGGATAGCTCATCGATGTATCCAACGTCAAAAAGCTTATCGGATGACATGAAACTGTTTATATTACAATTGGCCAGTGTAGGAGGCCGACCATACACCACTTTTCGTCTCGTCCCCGTATCAGACATAGCTGATTCCACTGTTTATTCGCCTGCCTACAAGACTTGACCCGGACAGAAGGACCAGTCTCGTTAGCCAGCCAATGGTCTACCCCGACTGCAAACACAGCTGGTCAAAGTTCGCACTTTGCAGCCATTACCAGGGCTGAAGTGGACTGGCGGGTCTACGGATCTCGAACCGTTCTTATGTGAGATTAAAAAGCAGTGAGCAAGTGGCAAACGCGGAGGAAATTTTCCATCCGACGTGATACATCACGCTCGACGACTTAAAATCATTATCAACTTTCAAACGTCGACAAATGTGTCACTTACTCATCAGGTCGGTTCAGCTTATTTTCGCACATCCCACAAGACAAGGCTTGTGGGCCGGTCTGGCCATCCTTCCGATGACCAGACCGGCTTCGGACGGGGACGCAGAAGGAATTCCCACGCGCTAGCGCAACGACAGAGTTCGGGGGCCCACTCCTCTTTACTTATCGTTCTCTACTCACCAGACAGAGATCCGGGCAGGATGCCCATTTCAAACAAACTTCACTCTTCAGACCCAGGGACGGCTCCAGTGGGGAAGGGGCAACGACGGCATATCCGCCAAGGCCCTCCGATTTTCGCCGATGTTCTAAAGAAAACATTTCTACACGACTCCGGACACCTTTCTTCCAAACATCTCTCCGCCAGATCCATCACGGCTCCTGCCAACGCCTGGGATTTCCTGAGACCACCACTCAACGCAAAGGGACGCTCAGGTAAACACTTCACATGCACAGAGAAATAGCTAGGACTCCGTGAAATCGGCTTATGGTGGTCCATGAGACCATCAGACCAGCCCCTGAGGGCCCCTAATTTCGCTTCCCGGAGGTTTTGCCTCCACAAGCCTTCGAGGATTTTTTTTTACATCAGCATCGACCACCCAAACCGGCACCAGGGTGTCCCTTGGACCAGCATTCGTAGGCTGCTCATGCTCAAGTCGGCTTTGAAGGGCCATCAGCCCATTAATCGCGAGGGGTCCTTCCCCTTAAAATACTGGAGTTCCCTTTATCTAGCAGGTATATGCATCACACCTCTTCCGAAACCCCTAAGGCGCGTAATGCCACTGTCCATTGCATCCATCATATTGGATCTCAGGTCTTGGGATTCCAAATAACTAGTTCCCTGGATTCCAGTCGTAAACAAAGCTCCGGTACTTAGTTTGACTTAGTTGGCTCAATATCGCGAGAATCATCATATCAGAAGTCGTTTTCCTTCTTCAGCGGGATCTGACAAAAGCCGGGGCGGAGGGAAGAAGGCGCCTGCCGCCCCCCCTCTGGCAGCACCCCTGGCACACGCTGGCGCCGACACGAGAGGACCGTGCGCGACGTCAGCGTTACAGCACAGAACGCGAACGGCTAACCTCGCACAGCACTGCTGACAGCCTGCAGACGCATGTACTCCCGGCCCCGCCCACAGCCGGCGCACACAGACCGCCGCCGGGACTGGGGGCGGTCCGCTAGTCTGGCCGCGTCTATCCAGTCGTAATGCCCTTACTACCCTGGTCTTAGTCTGGTCGCGTCTATCCAGTCGTAATGCCCTTACTACCCTGGTCTTAGTCTGGTCGCGTCTATCCAGTCGTAATGCCCTTACTACCCTGGTCTTAGTCTGGTCGCGTCTATCCAGTCGTAATGCCCTTACTACCCTGGTCTTAGTCTGGTCGCGTCTATCCAGTCGTAATGCCCTTACTACCCTGGTCTTAGTCTGGTCGCGTCTATCCAGTCGTAATGCCCTTACTACCCTGGTCTTAGTCTGGTCGCGTCTATCCAGTCGTAATGCCCTTACTACCCTGGTCTTAGTCTGGTCGCGTCTATCCAGTAGTAATGTCCTTACTACCCTGGTCTTAGTCTGGTCGCGTCTATCCAGTCGTAATGCCCTTACTACCCTGGTCTTAGTCTGGTCGCGTCTATCCAGTCGTAATGCCCTTACTACCCTGGTCTTAGTCTGGTCGCGTCTATCCAGTAGTAATGCCCTTACTACCCTGGTCTTAGTCTGGTCGCGTCTATCCAGTAGTAATGTCCTTACTACCCTGGTCTTAGTCTGGTCGCGTCTATCCAGTCGTAATGCCCTTACTACCCTGGTCTTAGTCTGGTCGCGTCTATCCAGTCGTAATGCCCTTACTACCCTGGTCTTAGTCTGGTCGCGTCTATCCAGTAGTAATGTCCTTACTACCCTGGTCTTAGTCTGGTCGCGTCTATCCAGTCGTAATGCCCTTACTACCCTGGTCTTAGTCTGGTCGCGTCTATCCAGTCGTAATGCCCTTACTACCCTGGTCTTAGTCTGGTCGCGTCTATCCAGTAGTAATGCCCTTACTACCCTGGTCTTAGTCTGGTCGCGTCTATCCAGTCGTAATGCCCTTACTACCCTGGTCTTAGTCTGGTCGCGTCTATCCAGTCGTAATGCCCTTACTACCCTGGTCTTAGTCTGGTCGCGTCTATCCAGTCGTAATGCCCTTACTACCCTGGTCTTAGTCTGGTCGCGTCTATCCAGTAGTAATGTCCTTACTACCCTGGTCTTAGTCTGGTCGCGTCTATCCAGTCGTAATGCCCTTACTACCCTGGTCTTAGTCTGGTGGCGTCTATCCAGTCGTAATGCCCTTACTACCCTGGTCTTAGTCTGGTCGCGTCTATCCAGTAGTAATGTCCTTACTACCCTGGTCTTAGTCTGGTCGCGTCTATCCAGTCGTAATGTCCTTACTACTCTGGTCTTAGTCTGGTCGCGTCTATCCAGTCGTAATGCCCTTACTACCCTGGTCTTAGTCTGGTCGCGTCTATCCAGTCGTAATGCCCTTACTACCCTGGTCTTAGTCTGGTCGCGTCTATCCAGTCGTAATGTCCTTACTACCTCTGGTCTTAGTCTGGTCGCGTCTATCCAGTCGTAATGCCCTTACTACTCTGGTCTTAGTCTGGTCGCGTCTATCCAGTCGTAATGCCCTTACTACCCTGGTCTTAGTCTGGTCGCGTCTATCCAGTCGTAATGCCCTTACTACCCTGGTCTTAGTCTGGTCGCGTCTATCCAGTAGTAATGCCCTTACTACCCTGGTCTTAGTCTGGTCGCGTCTATCCAGTAGTAATGTCCTTACTACCCTGGTCTTAGTCTGGTCGCGTCTATCCAGTAGTAATGCCCTTACTACCCTGGTCTTAGTCTGGTCGCGTCTATCCAGTAGTAATGCCCTTACTACCCTGGTCTTAGTCTGGTCGCGTCTATCCAGTCAAAATGCCCTTACTACTCTGGTCTTAGTCTGGTCGCGTCTTACTCGGAGACATTGCGAACATCCACTTCAACGTCCCAAGCGCCTGTCCCGTCCCGCCCTGAGGCTCACCCCAGACAGCGATGCACCCGGTTTCTGGTGAACACATATATACATACACAAAAGCTACACAACCCAGCCAATGTTCAGGGACGTCACAAACGGTATTTGATAAACAGTATGCGACATATACCATGCCGCTTTTATAAGCACGTACTCGTGCGGCTGGCAAAAACAAACTGGCCCATTTTGATAGGCTGTATTTTATGCATCGCTAATGGGGCAATGGTACAATGGTTAGATCCGCGCAACAGGATTTGAACATTACGTCACCGGGCAAGGTGGATAAGAGGTGAATTTCTACTTTATTTTTCTCGGGCAGGGCAAATTCTGGGACAAATGAAATATTGATTAAGTAGCTTTTCGGCACACTCTATAATATGGCTATCTCAGTTCAAAGCTCATTATTAAGGTACCACATTCAGATTAAAGCAAGAGTACCGCCGAAATACAGTACCTTTATAAAGAATAAATTATAGTTTTTGTAAGACGCACTGTGCACACAAAGATGACATTTGAAGACATGTTTCAAGCCGCCTTACAAGACAATGCAGAGGCGCCCCCACCCAAAAACGAGTCAAGCCTACGCGCCAGAGTAGGGAAGGCCAGAGGTTTTGTCCCCCAACAACCTTCCTCACTTTTCATAACACAATTACAGCCAAACTGGCAGGCAAGCTAACAGTTGTGTAGCCAGCTAACGCAAAGGGCGGCAATTAGCCCAAAGCCGATCATGTTTTGGGTCTCGACGGGACAATTTCTTATCCGAAGCAGGTTGCAGATTGTCCAGCCCCGTTACTTTATGCCGATGGCGACGCTTATGGTGAAGAGGACTATGACAGAAAACAACGGCTTGTGACATAACGAAAGCGAAGCATGATACCGAGGCAGCGGCCAAGGCTTCACGACAGACATATGAACGGGTGGGGCGGTTGGGCACGGACAGTCTAACCGTCCCTTGACAGCTATCGTCTCTGACAAGCCGAGCCCACCTTTTCATGGTCACAGCAGCCGCACGCTCGTAGCAGTCACTTGCTTCTTTCGACAGCCAACGAAATGCCCAATGTTATTAATTAGAATTCGGGTCCATCACTTGGGGTTGCGACTGGTTCTCTCGCTGTCACCACACCAGTACCCAGAGAGCCCGCCGATGACGTGGTATTTCGCAGGGAACGAGTAGCCAGCGATGCCAGTGGATGGCCACGGAATAAACAAATATTGTCTCCCGGACCGCAGCTGTGTATCATCACCACCAGCTGCGCATCAGAACCCTGCCACCTTCTCAGCACTTCTACTCATTTATTTTCACAGCACATCACATGAGGAGAGGAAGAAAAGGTGCAAATGAAACCCATAGCACCATTCAGCAAGGGAAAAGTTACTCTAGTTCTTTGGATTTTGTATTCCGTGTTTAACACATCGAACCTAATTGCGGGGCCAAAACCGCAGGGGCATGCGGAGAGGAACGGTGAAAAGGGACGTTTCAGGGTGCGCTGGGTTGGTTTTAAGGGTTACCACGGTGCCGGGGGTACATACCGGTACCTGGTGTGTGAGTCAGCCGGTAGATCACCGGGGAAAGGGGCAGGCATACCACATGTACTTTACCTGCCTCCTGGATCCGTTTGCGGATCAAGTTTTAGTTAAGCTTCGCCAGCGCCCCACTCCTTTTCTCTGAAGATCAAGTATTTGCTTCTGATTACCTGACATCCGGTTTTGTTTCATATTATTTCAAGCCCACCCCATCCCTTCCCGCGAAATGAAAATTTTCAGATGGAAAGTGGGGAGGGAGACGCCCTCCCCCGTAACCCCGTACCGACGATCATGCAGCGCTTCTACTTTGCCAATGTTAGGCCATGTTATCTTCCCAGTTCCCGAGCCTGAGGGCGTTACGCAACGGTCAGGACCGGTCCCCTCCCCTTGTAACGCTTCGTATGGACTACCCCCTACCAAACGTTACGTAATTTATAGATAGTCCAAAGTGGTTCGTTCCGGCCCTAGCCCCTTGCCCGCGTTCTCTCCGCGCTTTGAAATCGAACAGCCACCTACACCAGTATTCTAGGATCCTACCTACGCCATCCACTTCTCAACTATTTTGTGAGAAAATGCCCAAGATTAATGACGCAAAATAATGTAACAAATGCTCCATACTCATCTAGCAATAGCTTTGGACAATCATAATACACTTGCTGCATCATTTTGCGTCACTTTTTTAAGTGACGCAAAATGCTAGGAAATTTGTTGACAAAACATATGGCACCAAAACCTCTCGCGTTTTCAAAAAGGGTCTGAAACAGCTCCCTAACCACCCCCAATGAAGCTCCCCGCGCCGATATAAGTTTTGCGAGCGATCGCCGCTGATTGGTCAAAATAGCGTGATCCGGCGTCAAACAATCACAGAGCGGCCATCTCTCAGCCAATCAGCGCTCCCTGCACACACACACACCCAGTGTGGCTGAGGGCGACTTCTGAGCTGCGTGGAGCGGCGATAGTCAACAGTACCGGAGGAGGGGAGGGTGGGGCGGGGCAGAGAGGAGGCTGGGCCGGACAGTCGGCCAAAACCTCGCTGCAGTACAAGTTTAGCCGGCCGGCGGTGAACAGGACTCGCAGTGCTTCCATCGATCCCTCAACTCGTCTGGATCGGCGCATCCGACTCGCTCTGAATCATCATAACCCCCGAGTCGTTTCTTTCCCTGAAGTTAACCTGAACACCTTACTGAAGTTGGTATAGACCAATTTCACCTGCCCTGCATCCTCTCCCTAACCCTAGACCCGCGGCGCGCCACCAATCTCAGCACAGCAGGCCTCCTCTCTCCTGTGGTGTGACCACCATGGCGGAGGAGCAGGAGCAGGAGCAGGAGGTGACGCAGGAGTTTCTGGACCAGCACCAGTACACCATGAACGGCATCCTGCGCTACGAGAAGATCTTTGGCAATGAGTTTGTCAGCACCGGCGGACTTCGCACAACAGCGGTAAGGCGAACTAAAATACCGTTGGAAGGCTGGCGACACCAGTGTCCCGAAATTCACCATTTTAGGTGGAAAACCTATTTTTTCGAATGGTGTTTGGGTTTTTTTTATCTTTTTCAGATTCATTTAGGGCTCACTAGGGACTTGTTTTGGCCTCACTTGGCAGAGGAATCCCGGGCATTAAAACTAGTATAATACACATCTAAATTATGCCAGTGAATACCCAAACCAAATTAGTATAATCCCCAACCGCCATTGATGTAATATATTGCCTGATTACGTCTACTCGCCAATCTCAAACGCCAATACTACTCCCACGATAACGCCGCACAAAACAAAACAATCCCGGCCTACCACACACTAAACTATGAAACCCGTAGAAAAAACCGCGGTGACCTGGGAAAAGAGAGCCAACAAAGGTTTTCTGGAGGTATAACAAGCTTTGTCATGTTCCAGAAGTTTCTGGCTCTCTCAAATACAAAAGATGGCGCATATTTTTTGCCTAAGCTGGCTTGGGATTGACTGCTGCCAGATTTTCAGGCGAAGGAAAGACTTCACGTTGCTATTTGTTCAGTGAGGCCGATTGGATCGAGGCGCATTCGTTTTCGTCCACTTTTAATTTTCGGCAATTATTCGCATTAGAATAGGATATAAGTCGCATTTGAAAGGACCAAAATGAAACGTATATTCCTATAAAGACCACCAATAATGTGAAAGTAATCTTATAATTTCAAGAGAGGCTGCCAAAGTCACGCCTGATTTTTGGACTATTTTTTAATGTTGGTAACATTGACGAATAAATTAGGATATATATTATTTTACTGAACAAAAGTTGGAAAGAAATAGATGTTTTCTTCAAGAAAAATAAATAAGCAACTTCTATGTATTTTTACTATGTGGTTTTAGAGCTTCTTTGAAATTTTCAAACGCTCGGAACTACATCGTGATTTCGGTAGAAATCTCCACTTTAAGTGAGGCCGATTCCACCTTTCAATATATTTCGTAAAATACATATTTATTTTTCTTTTTGTTAGTTTTGTGAAGTTGAAACGTGTTTTAGCAACACTTCTAGCGTTCGATTACTCTCAACCGTGCGTTTATTATTGAGTAATGGGATTCCAAAGACATCCAAGTATCTAATTGGCCTCGGTGAAAGGGCCTCAGCTGGATTTCGTCCATTCAGAACAATGACGTCACTTCGTCGTATTTGGGGAGCGGAAATGATCTTGGGTGTCATGCATGGGTGCGCAAGTGCAGGCGGTGAGTTTTTTAGTTACTTCGGTAACCTTGGTGAGCCCTGTCTTGAGGCAGGAATATCACCAAGGCCAGTGTCTCTATCGCTTTGACCAAGGCGGAGAATACAGAATCTTGAGGTCAGTATTGGTTATTGGAAAGAAGACTGGAAATTGAGTGAGTGCGTGGAAGGAATTTTAGTTTGCTGTTGGAAGGGATATTGTGGATGAGGGTTCATTTCTTATCCGTGATACTGCAGCTTACCTTTCGGGAAATTCACGATTAATCGTACCATTTCTCCCATATTAAATATCTACAGGAGATAGGTGGGTACCTACCTACTCCGTACAGTACTGGGTGAGGTCATAATACCTTGCAAAAGGTTTCCACAGCTCGGAGGAAGGCTCAGACTGTACCTTTTGCGGCTCATGATTTTTAAGGCTGGGTATGCTTGCTATTTTCTTAATATGAACTGATTGTACAAACAAATATAGGCTGGTGGTTGTCACATATTGAAGCGAAATAATCCTGGCAGTGGTTGAGTGTTTAAATACCACGTCTTGCATTAAATAATGATAGTCTGTGTGGTGCTTGGATGGGCGAACGTTGGAGAATATCAAAATAAGGGGAAGAGGGATTTTATCTGGTTGGTTATTTACCATGGCATCAGGGCCAAATAATGTATTCTATATATAAATATTAGAAATTATGTAGCTTCCTAGTTCTATGTTCATGGGTTAGAGATTCAGAGTTATGAGATCCTATCTATATATGAGGTATCTACAATTGCGGAGCGTCAAAATGTTTTCATTTCACTAGGAGGTAGCAGAATGATGATTCTTCACTTCCATTCTACAGCAGATATTTTCATCTACTGTCACTCAAAACAAAAAGGCTGGTGGTAGTTGTTGCTTATATTTCTAAGGCATAAAAACACAGTCCTAAATCAAAGTATTGTCCTGAAAAAGTATTGGTTTGGTAAGAAGCAATAAACAGGTCCAGGAAAAGGGCTGTGATGGGACTTGTCAGCCTGGAAATACTAAACAACAAAAATGAGGCATGTTAAGAGAGTGGGGGATTTTGGCCTCTTTTTGGGATGTTGGCCTCACTCTCCACCTTGTGTAAAAGCAATTTCAGGACCCTGGGCGACACTCATTAGAATGTTTGAGAATGAGACCGAAGTTATGGGCAAACCTCCTATCCCTGTTGCAGCGTTGGGTTCGAGGTTGACTTCAGTTTGAGAAAATTACCTTTTGTGCGGAGCGGGGG
This sequence comes from Lepas anatifera, assembly GCA_034440635.1. Taxonomy (NCBI): domain Eukaryota; kingdom Metazoa; phylum Arthropoda; class Thecostraca; family Lepadidae; genus Lepas; species Lepas anatifera. Next base: position 650,739 of record JAOTON010002098.1, read on the forward strand.
AGGGTTTCACCTTCCATCGGCGTCACCAGGGGTGTCGCCATCTGGGAGCACGAAGGGTGGTTCCACAGTTTCGACTGCCGAATCCATTTTCAAAAACTATCTTTTGCCCTGAAATCGCTAAAAATAATGAGCCTTATAACGAATTACTCCGCGGCAGGCTAAGCGCAGCTCCCTTCAGGAGCAAGGGCCGGTCCGTGGTGTGGCGTTACACACCTGCCCACCCGGGCTGTGTCTAGAGCGTGCTAATCATGTTCAGAATATTTCAAAAAGGCAATCACATTAAAAACCAGATTGTTTTTTTATAAATTGTGTCCAAGTTGTTCCCAGTAAGGCTGTTGGAGTCGGAATTTCACTAAATTCCTCAAGTCACCAGTCAGTTGCCAGATGACCTGCTAAAACTATTGAGCGCCGGAACGTCTCAGGGGAACCGATCCCAAGCCTGCTTAGAGTGCACATGCACTGCCACTGCATGTTTCTGAGCAGCGGGCCGAGGCCCAACGCCCTACCAACTGAGCTACCGGGGCGGCTTGATTTCTACTTTTCGAACAAAATTTAACTCCTTGTGTTATTTCGCATTTGCAAGCGAGCATCACAATTTGAGTATTTTTTAGAAGATCATGTAGAATAAAAATCCCTTCACGCCTCCGTGACGTTACTCAGGCGTGAATAAATCTCTCTTGAACATACCATTACGATAAGGTATCTTGGGCTGAGCACGCAAACGCCGAGGGGAGATCTCCATCGCTGGGATCCCCCCACCCAAAGAAAACAGCGGCAACACCCTCGAGTCAACACCGCCTTTGTCTCAAGCGGTGCATCATGAAAGGCGACAAAACCTGGGCGGCGCCCGCGCCGTTCCACCGCTGAACAGTGCGGAGCCTTCCAGAACTGAGTCACACGCCGAAATTCGCTGACAACGAGAGCTGAGGCGGGCCACAGGGCCGCCGTCTTCAAGGTCACACAGCAGACACTTGTTCAGCAGTAGGTCAAAAGTTTGAATGTAAATATCAACATTTCGGTAGATAACTGCCCGGTTTCTACCTCTCCGTGTCCTCCTCCGCGCCTAGGTGGACCCAGCATTCCCGCTGGAATGGGGTACTTTGAACAGTCTTCTCCGCGCATACCTGGACCCAGCATTTCCGCTGTAATGGGGTACTTTGAACAGGGAGCGCCGTTGGGGTCCGAAGGCGGCGCCAATTCTAAAGGTGTGACTTGTCAGGGGGCTGCCAAATTGCGACGTCGGGTGCCACTGCTAGCATTCTGTAAGGAAGCTGTTTTTTGCTCACCGACTTTTGGGTTTACCGCCAAAACCTTCCGTCCAGTTAAATCTGTCAAAATGTTTCATCGCGTTAAGTGTTTTTTGCTTTCCGGCTTTGGCTTCCCCCCAGCTACCGGCTAGATGCGCCACTGAGCGAATGTATAGCTCAATACCAGATAATTTTTAATCAAAAAAGGTATAATACTTATCATTACTCCACCAGCTTCCATCATATTCAACTTCTTTACAGGGTTTTCGGTTTATGCTCCACTTTACAGGTCGATTCCACTGACAGAGTGTATTTTCAATACATGTTTATTTTAGCGTTGATAACGACCTGAGCTGCACTCCGGGCAACCTGGTCGTGCATTTATGTCAAACAAACGAGTAATCAGGCCTTGACACCCTCCAGAGGTGTCCACCAGCTCCCCCTTCCCCAGGAGCTGTGCCGTACCCTGCCGCTGGCGCCAGGAGTTCGGGTCCTGGACGTGGGCATGGGCACTGGCGGCAGCGCCTTCTACATGGCCCGCAGCTTCGGCTGCCACGTCACCGGCGTGGACCTGTCCAAGAACATGGTGGACATAGCCGAGCAACGGCGCCGGCAGCTGCCGCCGGAGGTCAGCACATGGGTGGAGGAGGGGTGGCAACGGTAAGGCAGGGACTGCCGCCGGAGGTCAGCACATGGGTGGGGGAGGGGTGGCAACGGTAAGGTAAGGACTGCCGCCGGAGGTCAGGACATGGGTGGAGGAGGGGTGGCAACGGTAAGGCAGGGACTGCCGCCGGAGGTCAGGACACAGATGGAGAAGGGGTGGCAACGGTAAGGCAGGGACTGCCGCCGGAGGTCAGCACATGGGTGGAAGAGGGGTGGCAACGGTAAGGCAGGGACTGCCGCCGGAGGTCAGGACACAGGTGGAGGAGGGGTGGCAACGGTAAGGTAAGGACTGCCGCCGGAGGTCAGGACATGGGTGGAGGGAGGGGTGGTAACGGTAAGGCAGGGACTGCCGCCGGAGGTCAGGACATGGGTGGAGGAGGGGTGGCAACGGTAATGTACTCCGCCGAGGTCAGGACATGGTGGAGGAGGGGTGGCAACGGTAAGGCATGCCGCCGGAGGTCAGGACATGGGTGGAGGAGGGTGGAACGGTAGGGACTGCCGCCGGAGGTCAGGACATGGGTGGAGGAGGGGTGGCAACGGTAAGGTTGGCCGGAGGTCAGGACATGGGTGGAGGAGGGGTGGCAACGGTAGTAGGAGCGCCAGGTCAGACATGGGTGGAGGAGGGGTGGCAAGGTAAGGACTGCCGCCGGAGGTCAGGACATAGATGGAGAAGGGGTGGCAACGGTAAGGTAAGGACTGCCGCCGGAGGTCAGGACATGGGTGGAGGAGGGGTGGCAACGGTAATACAGAGAATCCTTGTACGGACAAACAGTTGACGAGTTCTGGTTAGAGTTGGCCGATACCTCTACAACATATGTGTAGTTCTCAATCCATCATCAAACAACTCGGACCAGTGAGTGGATTGCTACATCTATCTCGCCTGCTAGACGCAAGTGTACCTCAGAAGAAGAAAAAACTCACCGTCCATTCAGGAGACCCACTGGAACTTGAACCCGATACTTGGCACGGTCCGCGAGTGCCCATAACTACACTGACCCTTTATCCGATCCCTCCACAGCTTCAGCAGTTGCTGCAGTTCCAAATAGCTGACTGCACCACGGTGGAGTACCCGGAGACGTTCGACATCGTCTACAGCAGGGACACCATCCTCCACATCGCCGACAAGCTTAAGGTCCGCAAATTTCCGCTGGCAGAAGCCGCGAAGACGAGGTTCGGTCAGCCGCGTCGGTACTGAAGTCGCCAGTTGACACTTAATGGGAATGTGGCACCTTCATAACGTGATTTTAACTGAGATAGCCAAGTTGTAAAGCATGCCGGAAAACCCAGTACTCTATATATCATTTGTCTTGAAACTCAAAATTTCCGTAGCAAAAAATCTAAAAGCTACCCGCAATGTACCCCTCATGTACCCTAAGCAGCAGGCCACAGTTGTCAGGCTGTTGGTGTGACGACATATGCTGACGTCACGGTGAGTATCAGCCAATCGAAGCCCTTGAAACGTATTGAAAATGGTAGTGGTTGCCAGATCATGACATCATCCACATGCAGACATTTATTTCTTTTCCTAGATGAACATTTTCAAAACCAAAATATTGAGCTTATTGTACATTTTTTCAAAGAAATCGTGAACGCTTCCATCATTTTTGGCTAAAAGTTGCCCTAATTACACTAAATTCCAGGATTCGACCAAGGTGCCACATTTCCTTTAAAGACACTGTGACACCTTATGGGATTGAAACTAAGACAGCTGTATGATAGAGGATGCCGATAGACCACTCGATGGATATTTTCCATGTTCTAGAAAGTCTCATTCGCAGAAAAAGGTAAAATTCCCCGTCTATCGACCCTGTCCTCCCCCGGTAGTCGCGTGCTCTCAGGGTTTATTGTGTAATGCTAGCATGAAGCGTTACCAGAGCGTGACGTTTCGACGATGTGGGGTTTGTACCTCCACCAAAGGCAAATTAAATGATACGAAATATTGAGCTCATTAGAAGTTCAATGGCAAAATACGGTCAAATTCGTTATTTTCGATAAAAATCCATCTAAAACTGCCGTCTGGAACAGCACGAAGGTGCCAGATTCCTTTCAACTGCCAGACCATAAAACTAATTAAGCGTTATTTGGCGGTGAAAATTTCTACTGCAGGCAAGCAAGCTGGGCCCTGACCTTCAAAGTTAGCAAGTTTAAACGAATAGACCACTTTGCCGAAATGCTAAAAGGAAGAGTCAAGGACAAAAAGTGGTGTGAAAACAGGAAACGACATTTTGTTTCCACCTTAGATCGCTCAAAACAAAAATATCAACTCTGTCTTACTACGCTGGGTTTGCCCCAGCACCACGTGTAATCACGAAACTGGTAGCTTGCGGCGGCTTGCGACATGTCAGGCTGCGTGGCAAATGGCCATGCCATTTATCACGTGACATGCGCTGCCAGATGGAAACTGATTCTTTCATGGTTTGGAAAAGGAAGTTTTGTCAACGGGGATTAATAAATAATGAAAAGCAGCCTCTTCGCTTCATTGGCTACGGTTCCCGCATTAATGTACCGTATAAAAATTTCATTAACCACTTCAACTTGAAACACCGTTTCCTTTGAACTTTAAAGCTTGCAGAAATTGTATACAGAGAGCTTTGGGTGCGATTAAATATGCCCGTAGCAGGTTCCCGACGCGCTCTACACAACTGCTACCTCAGGCCTGTGGAATGGATACAAGAACAAGACTAGCTTTATTAAAAGCAAGGCGTTGATGAAGTAAAAACACAATGAGCTGCCCTCTTCAGCATATTTCTACGATAAAAAAAACTAAAACTAAATTTAATATGAAAGGAAGCCCAAAAGCCACAGCTAGAGCCCCAGCTAGCCTGTAAGCACCTACCTGAATTCAGCACTGTACCGTTGTAGTGACGTGACAGTGGGTTAGAGGGCCTGGGCACGCCGCCACCCACAGAGGGTTGGCTGAGGCGTCGGTTGTACTGTCACAGACACTGCACACGAGACCCCGAGCACGGGGTACACGTGCCAGGCAGCAGAATCGCGTCCACCGGACACCCCTACCAGCGCATGGGCGGATCCAGGTGGGGGAGGGGGGACAGTAATTCGGCCGCCCACTCCCCTAATTGAAGCGCCCAGTTGTACCCACTTCTTACCAATTGTTGTCGATTTTGTTCAGGAAGTGTTTTTCACGATTTTACCTGGGTTGCCATCCTGCCTATTCGGTTTTGATCTGCTCCTGCACCAGCCTTTTACTTCAGCTGCATTATGAACACAGGCCTATCTCTTTGATTCTTTGACAGATTCAAAGGGGAACAAGAAAGAATACCGAGGCAGTGCAATGACCGTAGATTCATTTGTACGGATATTCAATTTCCCTCCCAACTCCGGCCACCCAGAATGGAGACTGGCGCAAAAGTAGCGCAAGTAACTTCTGTACACCCTAAAGTGACGCAATGTCCAGAGCAGCTTGTGCCACAATTCCAGCTGACACAACTGGATCATTTTTTTCCAAGGGGCGGGATTTCCCGCTGGGGCGTGTATGCCTTCACTTCTACATGAGGGGGAGGCGGGTGAGCACACACACACACAGGGACAGTCGCCGATAAGTGCAGTTACTAGGCAGCCTGTGTCAAATCGCGTGACCAAACAGGCGGACGATGTACCGTGAGTCGACCCGCGTGACGCTGCCAGCGACAGAGGCACCATGGGTCCTTTCACGTGACTGGCGATGGAAACTAACAATTCAAACAGTCAGCACGGCATACGGTACCGGCTTATACAATGGCGCTGACTGGTCCCGGCAGCTGGCAACCGGCTACTGACTGGTCCCGGCAGCTGGCAACCGACTACTGACTGGTCCCGGCTGCTGGTAACCGACTACTGACTGGTCCCGGCTGCTGGTAACCGACTACTGACTGGTCCCGGCTGCTGGTAACCGACTACTGACTGGTCCCGGCTGCTGGTAACCGACTACTGACTGGTCCCGGCAGCTGGTAACCGACTACTGACTGGTCCCGGCAGCTGTACCAGCGGTGCCTGAGCTGGCTGAAGCCCGGGGGTCGGCTGCTGGTAACCGACTACTGCCAAGCCGACCGCGAGCTCAGCGAAGAGTTCATCCGCTATCGCACACAGCGAGGTGAGTGGCGAGCCCGTCAGCTACTACAGCTGGTCCGTGCCATGGCCAGCAGGTCATCTGGAAACGGGTGGGAACATACGCAGCCAACAAGGACTGCCGTAGCCACATGGGCTGATTCGGCGGCGTCACCACAATGGGGACCATGGTCCCATGACCACAAGTCTATGGGGCCTCGCCCCCATGAAATTTTAGAGGGCCCTCAGCTGGACTCAGGAGGCCCCCTCCGAAGCTCGAAACCTTTGATAACCTCTGACTGACGAACTATAAATGCGCTAACAGGCATTACCTTGTTGACCTTGGAACTCCATTGGGTGGTATGGGGAGGGGGCTTGGTCTGGCCGGCCAGAGAAGTGCCTAAAATGGCTCAGGAGGCGCCATCCGGCGACATGCAGGAGAGGTACCCCCATCACCATTGAGGCATGCTCTATACATATTTCAGGCTCCTGACATGAGTGGGCCGCCCCTAGACTGACAAAGAAGGCACCCTAAACGGCAGAAAATGATTTTAAGTCAGCCCCACAAGCTAAACTGCTTAATATTTCAAAGGCATCCCTAAAGCCCGACGTGGTGTAGTGAAATTGATGATATCAGCGGGTGTTTACTAATATAATATACATAGCGGAGAAAAACGAACAGGCCAAGAAGAAACTAAGCGAAGAACCAAGCGGCAGCTGGAGGGCCCGATTTTAGCAGAAGTCTCCAGCGCCACTGATACTTGCTGTACTTATAATACACACCACTGACGTGCACATAACTGGTTAAAGGGCCCGGCCCCTTCCTAACTGGAAGCGCCTGAATCCAGCAACAGCTGCTAACCTCTTCAATATTTCAAGGCCGGCCTATCAAACAGGTCAAGCAAGCCCGTCTGATGAAAAAGATTGCAATAACATGCAAACTCGGATGGCACACGAGGTCCCCAGCGTCATTGATATGCATTTTATATAAACTTAATATCCGTGGAATACATTGGAGGCCCAACGTCCAATGAAGGAGGATATCTAACAACCCGAAAAGGTTGACAACCATGGCATCTAAAGTAAAACAGAAGGCAGTGAAGACATCCGCCGGTCGATGCCAGGCGTTCTATGACGCCCCTCCCCGCAGGGTACAAGCTGCTGACGGTGCGTCAGTACGGTGACGTCATCAGCAGGGCGGGCTTCTGTGACGTCAAAGCAGGGGAGTACGACACCTACCTGCACGTGCTGAGGGACGAGCTGCAACTCTTCAAGACCACGCGCCAGGAGTTCCTCCAGGTAATCCCGCACGCGGGGCAGGGTAATAATAGGGGACAGGGGACAACGGACTACTCTCTCCAGACGACTACCTGGTCTCTGCGACCGCGGGGCCGTGGGGGAATTTACACGTCATTCTGTCCCAGACCAGCGTCAATGCCACAAATTAGGGAATAAATCAACAAACCAGCTCAGACAGGTGTCCATACAGCGCCTTACATCCATGGACGCAACTTACTCGACGAAATACAAATTGGAGCTGTGCAGGTGCAGTCCTGCTAGCTTCGGCAGGACCGTGCTCAAGGCAACTGGCCCACGCAGTCAAATAACGGCGAAGTGCATGGAAGCTCAGTCAAATTATACTTATACTACACAAACAAATTACACTAAACTACGAGTAAATAACGGTGAAGTGCATGGAAGCTCAGTCAAATTATACTTATACTACACAAACAAATTACACTAAACTAACGCAGCTAAATAACGGTGAAGTGCATGGAAGCTCAGTCAAATCATACTTACACTGCACAAACAAATCATACTAAGTTCTAAAACAGCCAGGAAGCCGATTTTCTTCCACCTTATGTACCTACGCTGTGTACCAAAACTTGGATGATTTAATACACATACGAGGTCGCTAGAAATTAATATTTGGTTTCTGCCTTCGCGGATTCTTCCTCTGTACCGCAGTTGTTAAGGCATTCCTTGTTTTCTAAACTAACTACCTGTGCATTCATGATGATGTACATACATGCAGGAACAGTTTAATCTGAAGGATATCTCCCGTCACAGCGTCACAGTAAGCAAGGCGACCGAGAGCCGCCACTGCAACCCACACTGATCTCCCTCCGCCCCTGCTGTTTCAGCTTCAGCCAGCGCGATGACCGGGTCCGACTGACCCCCTCCCCCTCCCCGCTGCTGTTTCAGAGTTTCAGCCAGCGGGATTACGACGACATCGTGGCGGGGTGGGAGGACAAGACCCGACGTGTGGCGGAAGGGAGCCAGGTGTGGGGACTGTTCACCGCCAGCAAGCCGCTGCAGGGTGCCACCGTCCCGGCGGACGGCTAGGAAACCCGCTCACAACTAGATACACAGACGGACGACTAGGAAACCCACTCACAACTGGATACACAGACGGATGGCTAGGAAACCTGCTCACAACTGGATACACAGACGGACGCATTGAAACCCGCTCACAACTGGATACAGACGGACGCATTGAAACCCGCTCACAACTGGATACACAGACGGACGCATTGGAAACCCGCTCACAACTGGATACTCGACGGACGCATTGGAAACCCGCTCACAACTGGATACACAGACGGACGACAGGAAACCCGCTCACAACTGGATACACAGACGGACGACTAGGAAACCCGCTCCAACTGGATACACAGACGGACGACTAGAAACCCGCTCACAACTGGATACACAGACGGACGACTAGGAAACCCGCTCACAACTGGATACACAGACGGACGGCTAGGAAACCCGCTCACAACTGGATACACAGACGGACGCATTGAAACCCGCTCACAACTGGATACACAGACGGACGCATTGAAACCCGCTCACAACTGGATACACAGACGGACGACGAGGAAACCCGCTCACAACTGGATACACAGACGGACGACTAGGAAACCCGCTCACAACAATACACAGACGGACGACGAGGAAACCCGCTCACAACTGATCACAGACGGACGACTAGGAAACCCGCTCACAACTGGATACACAGACGGACGACTAGGAAACCCGCTCACAACTGGATACACAGACGGACGACTAGGAAACCCGCTCACAACTGGATACACAGACGGACAAACTAGGAAACCCGCTCAAAACGGGACACTTCAAACCTTGGAAACGCGCCCAAAACAGGACAGTCCAGGCAGACGCCTTGAGTTTCAAGGCGTCTAAAACGGGACACTCCACACGACCGCCTGGGAAATGCGCTCATCATGGGACGGTCCGGAAAGACGCCCCCAGACCCGTCCAGCACCGGACTGTTTGGACAGAAGTCCACCCACAACCGCAGCTGACACAGCCGGGGAAGGTGCTCTGATATCGTGTGTGTGTGTGTGTGTGTGTGTGTGTGTGTGTGTGTGTGTGTGTGTGTGTGTGTGTGTGTGTGTGTGTGTGTGTGTGTGTGTGTGTGTTTGGTGCGTGGTGCGTGTGCGTTGCTGTGTGCTGGCGCGTCGCTGTCGTCGTTTGCTTCTGGTGGTGGTGCGTGTGTGCGTGCGTGTGTGCGTGCGTGTGTGTGTGTGTGTGTGTGTGTGTGTGTGTGTGTGTGTGTGTGTGTGTGTGTGTGTGTGTGTGTGTGTGTGTGTGTGTGTGTGTGTGTGTGTGTGTGTGTGTGTGTGTGTCTGTGTGTGTGTCTGTGTGTGTGTGTGTGTGTCTTGTGTGTGTGTGTGTGTCTGTTCCTACACGCCCAGTGCAGCATGCGCTGTAGTTCAGTGTGTGAAACGATGGAACACACCCTGAATGCCTCCGCGAACGAGAGCTAGGAATAAGCTGACCGACGGCCCTCATCAACTTTTAGTCGGAGCCATTTTTCAATATTGAAAATAAATCGGAGAAGTGGAGAGGGAAGGTGGTGTGCAGACGCCGTGCTGTGGTAGCGACAGAGCGTGCTTGTTACGAGAAGGGCCGGGACATGGCGACAGGGGCGACACAGAGGCAAGCAGGGCGCCTACAGGACAGGTGGCGCCACTGTTCACGGCGTCCTGCGAGCCGCACCATAGAGCGGCTTCCCAATATACACGTCTATTTAGTCCTGTATATCAAACCCGAAGCCAACGAGAGCTACGGTACTTAGCGAGTCTTCAGAAAAAAATATGCCGGCCCATCTCCTGGGTAACATGACTTAAGTTGGAAAATAATCCAACGATTTGGCCCTCCAGAACAGGCAGCGAAAATTTCGGTCCTCAAAAGCAGCCAGACACTGGCCCCATAGTCTTTCCACTAACTAATTCGCTTGAAACTGCAGCCGAAAACAGTTCAGGCGTGGCCATCCCTGTCCAGAGGGTGGAAGTCCGAAGGCACGTGGCTGCCGAGATCAGATACAGGGTGGATTTCGGCTCCACTTCTACCGTGCGTCATTCCCCAGGTCAATCCCGATACAGCTAACAACATCACAGACAACCAAGGCAAAATGAGAACACGACGACCCAGAGAGGACGCCCGGCAATAAATTTCACCTCGCGGAAGAAAAACGCGTGCACTACACGCACACTGGTGGGTACAGAAAGTCTAGAAGCAGCAGCAGCTCCTACCACGGGGGATGCCGCCCGACAAGGTAAGCTACAGGCGGAACGGGTCCGACCTTATTCGTCCCATGTAACCAACGACAGAAATCCAACACTACATCGGCTAGTGGTGACGTCTGGGCCGTAAACGACAATCCCGCCGCCATGAATCCGACAACGCCAGGCTTCCTGTTTACGCCTATGGCTTCTTACTGCAGCGTTAAGCCTCAAAGAAAGGACGATGAATCAGCGATACATAACGAGGAAAAATTACAGAAATTGGGCCGATGTGCTTCCGTGTAGAGGCCTAGGCGAGTGAAAAATAAGCCGCTTGATATTGGATCTCAGCAAACGCAATCATGTTTCCTAGAGTGTACACCACTGCTGTACACTGCACAGTGCTTGCTCAGCATATGCTGGATGGTGTACTGTATAGCGTAAACCATCAAGCAAGCACGTCCACCTCACTTCGTAACTATATTGGTAATTTGGGCTTACGGGCACACCAACATTTGTAGCGCCCACTCACATCAAACGGTTGCACCCTACCGAGGCGTGGGTGCAGCTGGGGCCCGCGGCCGGTCGGCCGGGCTGTGGAGCGGCAGCGGTACTCACTGTTGAACTGGATGTCCAGCCCGCTGAACTCCAGCTCCACCCCCTGCAGAGCCTCCGCCAGCGTCTCGTGGTAGTGGCCGATGCCTGCCTGTTGGCACACACCCGGTCAACAGGCTCTGCCACAACTCCTGCGGCTCTGCCACGCACCAACACATCGGCTAGGTGGTGTCACTGATTCTGGCGCACTTTAGACGTGTTGCGAAGTGTGGGGTTTGAACTCACAACACAGGGCTCGCCACCTCACCAGCCTGCGACTTACAACACCGATCCCACGTCATCTATTGTTTGTTGCCGCTGTATGAGGCTATAGATACAGTTTCCGTTATGGATCTACCCTTCCCTGTATTACGCACATACAGGTCGTGCGGTGCACTGATGTGTACAGGCCTCATTTCCTATCTTCCTCTCCCACTCGCGAAGACAATCAATGTCATCACAGTGATTGGGTGCGTTCCTGAAATATGTTTGGGGATGAACACCTGTCCTGATTCAGAATCCTAAAGTGGGCACATCTGTCATAGGACCACGTGGCCCGTAGGATGCGGTAACGAAACTTCTGATTCACCTGAGGAATTCCACAGGCGTTGTAGAAGTTTGTCACTGGATGAGTGCGTCCCTCGATGAGCACGTACACAAACTTTTCTAGATAACATGAAGATTTCGTGTATGATACCAAATTTACACTTTTTTCGGATTTATTCAAATTCTAGCCAGTATAATACAAAAATAAAATAGCAATGTCAAATCTTTTACAAAATTAGAAAAAAAACAGGCTTTCGATAACCAATTAAATGATATTACAATTTCACATGATGACACAGCTGAACATTTGAAAATGAAGCATGAGGACAGAGGTGAATCCCCACATAACAACATAGGGTATGTAGATTTTCAGATAAATCAATGCAGGCTAGCCATGGATTCCAAATGCCTTGCTCCATGTTCAGGGCTTTGCTGAACACACAATTATTAACGCAGGAAACAGCGGGAGACCGGTCTGAGCAGCGGCGGATCCAGGGCCAACACAAAGCAACTGCCCCCCAAGCCTCCAATTCCCGCCCATCTTCTACAGAAACACTTTGCTTTTCACGATGTTCGATCTCGTTCCACCCCCCCCATCATTGGCCTATATTCGGCATTGCACCTGTCACAGACATGCACCGAAAGCGGGGGGATGCATACCCAAGCTCGCAAATCATGTTTCTTTTGCATTTTCTCCCTTTACCTGCGTGGATCTATCAGTGACAAAGTGTTTCCGCAGAATTTTCCAAGACAGAAAATATGCTTAAACCTGCCCCCCCCAGCCCGGTCATTGGCAGTCTGTGATCTGCTCCCTCCTCCCAGTAAAAATTCCGTGGCGACGCCCCCGTCACAGATGACTTTTTGACTGAATTTCGGAATAGCTTTCAATCCCATGACCTGGCTGCAAAACATTCTAAGCAAGCTGTGGAGTACTAAAAACCCATTGGCTACAATCAAACACCCCCTAGATCTCACTAAAACTGTTAAATAGACCAATGCATCTGGTACGAGATTGGTAATTCTGTCTATCTAGAGATGATATCCTTGCACTGATGTCAAGTCCATATTCTCGGACTGGCCCCTGTCCTCAGTATAGGGACAATTAGCCGCCGGTACCGACACTCTTAACGCAGCCCTATCCACTCAACACACACAAACAATGCCTCCACCACGCCACCACCGGAGCTCAGCGCGCAGTGTCGGGCCCTGGGGGAGATCTGGGAATGCTGCTTCAGTTTTACTTCCACCGTCTCAGGTCGGAGCCGTCAAACTTGTACACACAATTTCTTTGCATGCTTTTTAGCGTCAAGCTTTTACGCCCGCTCTACAATCATTTGTTCACGATATCTTTATGCTCGGATGATATGGTCAAAATGATTTCGGGTAAAAAAGATAAATACTTCTCGTCTCAAGCTTTGGTTTTTAACTTTATATGTCAATGTAGGAATGACTGGTTTAGATAACGGAGTTGACGTCCCTCAGAGACAAGTTCTTCATGGGGACCTTGATTTCAAAGGCCAAACTTCCAGTAACTTCGACAATACTCATATCAAACATGGTGGCGCTTCCCAAGAGGCAGAAACACGTATGCAGTGTTACTCTTTACACGGATGCCTCGGCCACAGACCTTGTTGCCCTTGCAGAATGGGAGTGAGAAGTAGCTGTAGGTCTCCTGCCGGTTGTGGTAGGGCCCCACTGTGTTCATCCAGAGCACCACCTCCTCGCCGTGCTGATACTGTCGACGGAGCAGCACCGGTCAGCACTCCTGTATCCAGGCAACCAGCACCTGCAGGTTGTGGCAGCACCCAGCGTCCGAGTGGCAACAGGGTGGATACAGTATCTACACTGCTGGGTTCATGCTGGCCCAGGATGCAGGGAAGTATTTGCCAGTCTGCAAAACACGGCAGGCTTTGTCAAAACCTCACTGGGGCAGCCTTTGCTGGCCGTTCTGGTTTGAGGATATTTTTTTAGTTTGGGCAGACACAAAACTCTGCCTTCTCTGTGCATGCCAGAATTCCTGTACAGACACTGAGATAAAATTGCAATCCACTATAAAGGAAAATAAGTCTCATATATTAATGTTCTGTCCCATGTGGGAAAAGATTTGAACTGGCCCAACAATCTGGTTGAGTCTTCAGCCACTTCACAGACTGGCAGACCTGTGGGCCTGAAAGCACAAACTGTGGGCAGTGCCTCCACCTACAAACTCCCTGAAACTGCACATTGCGCCACCTTTCCAGCATCCATCAATACACATGCCCAAACCAGAGCCAGCCTTTACCTACACCAGCCACCTACACTTCGCTCCTTCTCACAAAACTATGTTCCAGTTACTTTTAGTTCAAAACATACTCACAATATTACTTTCAACCCATGGTATCCCCATTAAGGCTATTAAGTTAGGTTGGGCATTCATTCTAGCATGTATTGGATATATTTCAACAAGGTCAAGATACTTTTGCATTGAGGTCAATGAGCATCATCTACTTGATGATTTTCTCCTCCTGTATTAATCATTATATGATAAGCATAATAGACATAGTATCTTATAGTTTCTCAATTACACAGACATGGACACAATACCCAATCATTCAGCAAACATTTCAGCATCAACTACTGATAATACAAATATTTAAACACAATGAGGCACAGTGATAGAACACTTGGTATGAGTTGGTACTGGACACTGGGACCCATCACATCCTGACAGTAGTATATCTGTTGGAAAATACCTGTCAAATTTTGAATGATTATCTTCAGGAAGTACTTCCAAAACATCTCCCCTCAGGCGCTGTGCTGTGCTGTGGGGGTCGGCGCTCCCTGCCTCCCTTGTCCAGTGGGAGCCAATTCTTGGCGTGCGGTCAGCGCTAGCATGGGCGTGAGTGCGTGTGCTGCCTACCCAGGGCGTGCAGAGCATTATGGGTGGGGCTCACGGCTGGATGAAGTGAGGGGCCCAACCGCTCTGGGTGTTCGCGAGGGAGCACAGTGGTAGGACGCTGGCAGCAGTGGAGTGGCGCCCTCTACTGGGGGTGCTGTGGCACATCTGGTGCTGCGTTATAGTGGGTCATTCCACCATAAATCGACCAAAAATTTCGCAAAATAAAACCCTTCTGTATTTGATTCTCTCCGAAATTGGTTCAAAGGGGGTTTCAAAGGTGTAGAATCTAACCACGGCGCCAAAAATTATTTGAAAATTTGGTATGGCAGATATAGCCTCCGGGATTTTTCGGGTCAACATGTAGGCATTGTTTTGAAAGTCTATAGTTCTGCCATTTTTTAATCATTTTAACGATATTTTACATTTTTGTTCACCATTTAGCATATTTTAATTTGGCTATCTTGGATTTGTATATTTCTGCAAAATTGATGTCATGACCTCGTGACCTAGTTTTTGAACGGTGACCTTAACCCGCAGTACAGTGAAATTTATAAATTTGTGTAAAAGCAATTTTACCTTTGGAAATACTCTTTTAGGTAACGCAATACAAATATGGCTTTCGCACTACATATACTACTTCTTACTTCCGAAACATGACACTAGGTGTCACTATCGATCTGTACCATAATAACTCACGGTATGGTTAATGCCAGTGACGACGGAACGTCCGAATTTAAGAGGGGCGCCGTGGACTTTTCAACCAATTTCTTTCCCGTCAACGCCATAGGGGGTGCTAAACCTTACACGTACAGGGGGGGTGTTGCAACCCTCTCAGGTTTTTCAAGAATTGAAAACGAGCTTCTTAAGTTAGAGTCTTGAAATGTTGTATAGCCTCTGACGCATTCATTGCAGATATCTTGTAAATAATTGTTCCTACCCTTCAAGGTCACGGAGTTATGACCTCAAGAGTGGAGGCATGTTGGGGTCATTTGGGCGCCTGTACTCGTTTACACGTGAATGCTCCAGACTCTTATCGTTCTTTTGCATCACTTGCTCATGAACTGTCCCAGAATATTTTCTTCCAGCCTTTGAGGTTCATTTTTATCAGGTTAGACCTTTTATGACCTTTTTTGACATTCAATGACCTTTATTTCACCTTGCGTGACCTCAGTGATAACTCTGTGTCGAAAAACGACTACAGATGCGTGTTTCAATTCAGTATTTCTAAATGAGAACTGAGAAACACCAAACTATTTGACTTGCGGCTGATACGGGCCTAACCTTTTTCGACCTGTCACCTTTTTTACCTTGAAAGGGGGTAAGAAATAACAATTGAAGAAGCAAACTTACTTGGGATATATGATGCAGAATGGTTAATGAAGTCAATTTGAATAATATGGACACTAAACTAGGTAGTTTGCATATTACATGGACTTGACCTTTTTCGAAATTTGACCTTGTTTGACCTTGAAGGGGGTGTAAGCAATAGCACATGATGAAGCAGGCACTTGGCATAACTGATGCAAAATTTCTGATGAAAAGTCAATTTGCATGAAAATGACACTGAACAAGACGTTTTTCTTCCAAAACAGACTTGCCCTTTTTTAACCTTTGAACTAATTTGACCTTGAAAGGGGTGTAAGCAGTGACAGATGATTAGAAACTCACTAAATTGGCGTAAATGATTCAGAATGGCTTGTGAATAGTAGATTTAAGTGATGTGGACTCTGAACTAGTTACGTTCACTTCTAAGGAGTGCTTTTGAGCTCTGAACCAGTCACATGCAATGCAATGCACCACTAAAAGTCACCAATGATTTCTTTTTAGTGCCTAAAACCTCTTCATTATAAAAGAGCTAAAATAATGACTATGCTGAGCAAAATTCACTACGAGATTATCACAGGTCAAGTTTAAACACGTTTGAAAATGCCACAATAGATTACCAAAGGCTATAAAAGCCGAACTGAGGTCGTAACATGTTTTAAATTCAAACTACATCCGGGCGAATGCGACACAAATCCTCAAAATCCAAAAATCTTCCTTAACCCTCTCCCCACCTAGAATAATTAAATCGATGGTCCCCCTAAGGTTTTTTTCGAACAACAAAACTATGAGGTCACAATATGATGATGTACCGATAATGTACACTTTGACTAACACTTTTGCCAGTATTTGGTGGCAAATGAGGATTGACCTTTAAAAATGACCCTTAACCTTGACCTTTGACCTTGATCTTAATATTCAGGTACCTTAACTAGGACTCCATAGAATAATACACCTCCGACCGGGTAACGCTATTCGACCGAAAGCGCTGGAGTCAATGGCCTTGAAAATTCTTATATGACCTTGACCTGTGACCTTCGACCTTAACCGATACCTTCTTGTGAGGTGGCTGGCATATTATCCCCGTTATATGCTGTTATGACGTCACCACTCGGTATCCAATGCAAGTGAGCTGGTTCTACCGCGCGATGGTGGCAATCTCAAAATGCAGGTCTGACTTTGAAAGCCTATACGTCACAACATTTTTGGCCGATTTTTTTAATCTTCACGAATCGATGCGCCGTTAAATTCTCGCGAAGGTAGCCAAATATCATTTTTCGCCTCTACGAGCTATTCTCACGCCACCTCGGAAACAGGTGAGGGAGCCTCCGAAGTCCCCCACTAGTGCGCGTGTTAAGCAAATGAATTGACCTGACCCGACCCATAATGACCTGGTCAGGTGTGCTGGCTCCGCATGCAAAAGGGCATACCCAGCCTCTTCTCAGACTAATCGTCTAATCGGGCTAAAACAAAATACATACTGCCATTCGGAACCCCTTAGTGACATGAGTTTGTGAGCTGCTTACCATTTGCTACTCTCGTTAAAATTGATGTTCCCAGAAGTCACAAAAGGTCACGTTGAATGTTCGCACTATAATATGGGTTTCTTTCATTTCATATATTCAGACGGCAGGAAGATCAAGACAGTAGTTATCAGTGTACCCCTCTCATCATAGCATATCGAATCATGTGCAATATGAGCATGGTTTATGCATGGGTGACCCTGACCAAGGGTGATTCTGGGTAGGGTCAAGAAAGCCTATGAGCTTACAATGAAGATAATGTGAATAAAGGCGAGCAATACGACATGAGAAGCACCTGATAAGCGTCCCTCGCACCTCGCGGGCGGCCGGCGGGCCGTGGCGAGCCGCGGAGGCGCCGGGTGGCGGGCGGGCGGACGGCCCGGTACAATTTACACTGTGGACAATTTTGCGCTCATTTGCGCACTTCGCTCTCTTCAGGCCATGACGGAGAATCACTTGACCTATGTTGCCACAAAAAAGCTAATTGGCAGAAACGTAACTTTTTTTGTTTGTCTATTCAAAGTCCACAACTATTTTGTAAGGTGGATTTGTGAAAGGGGCAATTAAAACGCAGATTATATACCTTTATTATAATTCAAATATACACATAACGCTTATCATCTTAAAGCTGACATTATGAGAAACATTTTGATATCAATTGTTTCTAGTCTGACTCAGTTTTCACGTTTATTATTCAAAGTTAAAAAATTGGATCTAGCCGACGCATCGAGTGCCTTACTTCTGGATTTCATCATCGCCTTACTTTGATGAGTAATAAGTGCATCTTTCAACCAAATTAACTTGATAATAGTGGTCATTCAGAACAATCTGAACAATTTTCTTCACATCGGCAGCCATAAAACCTCTAAATTCCAAAATCAGAAAAAACGGCCCGTGGCCACCCAAGATAGCGTTCCCGACCACAGTGCAGGGGGCGAAGGTGGCGCCAGACCCCGGTGGGGCGCGGGTTAAATGTTTCTGGAAATGACATCATAGTTCGGTGATGCAATGTGACGGGAGCATATTTATTTTCACAAGATGTACAATGATCCAAACAACCATACATGACATTTACAACAGCTAAGTTCATTCCCAAAGGGGACAATAATGTGAATTCAAAATAGGGGAGGGTAACCCCTATTCCTGTGCTTTTGTTAAAATGCTTCAGCTCTAGGTTGACTGCTTGATTTTGATTCTTCAAATGTTTTTATTTCAAAGTTGCAAGTCAATTAGAACATTAGTTGCGATAGCATAGCTCCACAGTGACACCTAGTGTTATATATATATGAAGCTAAAAGTAGTATATGCATTTCGAAAGCCATTTTTTTCTTTATTTGATATGAAAGACTACTACCATATGTCAAAACGCTTTCAAGATAATTTTTTAATTTCATTGTACTACGGGTCAAGGTCACCGTTATAAAACTAGGTCATGAGGTCACTAAAAATGTGTTGTTTAAATTTCAAAATTGAAGATAGCCAAAATGTTGTCCATAGAATTTACATCCTAAAACTATAAAATTTTCAGAAACCACTTAAAAAATTTTGGAGCTATAGACATTTTAATCAATGCCTGTATATTGAACTTCAGAAATTGCCCGAGGCCATTTCTCTCAAACCAATTTTTTAATAATTTTTTGGGTGCCATGGGTGGATTTTATGCCCTTGTGAGTCACCATATACCAATTTTGGAGGAAATAAAACATAGTAGGGTTTTAGCCTTGGTCGATTTATGGTGGAATGATCCAGTGAGATGTGGTGAGTGCTGGTGTCACATGGATACATACTTTTATTGTTTTTAAGTGTCTGCATATGAGTGTTTTGTTGCCTCACACTACTTTTACCTTCTCTTTTTCTGCTCTTATCTCTCCTACAGGAACTTCACTCTTGACCTCTGCTGGTGTGTCTCGTGCAACTGCCTATACCCACTCAGTATGTACTCAAGGCGTTTGATAACCCTGGCATGTCTCTACCAGAGAAATGACCAGTCTGCACAAGATGCCAAATTTTGACAAGATCTTGTCGGGGTAGCCTCAGAGCATACTCACCAAGTTTGAGTGCTTTTGCCCCTCTTTAGGGAGGGATAGGAAACCTCAAGACAGAGAGGGACACTTTGGGGGGGGGGTAGAACCCAGTCTGCAGAAAGTGGCGGGCGACTTGACGAGGCGCTTGGGGCAGCCCAAAGCCTGCCCCAATTGGGGCAAAAATTTGGTTGCTGGGACAGACTCCTCCAACGGGGAGGGGGGGGTAATTTTACTGATACAAGTTTTATCTGCTCCATTTTAAACAAAACACCCAGAAATGAAATAAAACTGTGCATCCGACCCGACAACGACGACATACTCACGACCCTCCCTCCACTTACCAAATCAATAGAAACTCACGCACAGCAGCTACCTTGCAGACTGCAATCATGATGCACAATATCAAGGATACCTTTCAAAGGTATTTTTTTTAACAAAGTCTTTCCCCCAGTGACATCATTTTCCCCTGCTTTCAAGCCGTATCAATCAATAATTTTGAAAATATTTCAATTGACAACAATATTCGAATACAATAATTTTTTCATACAGCTTAAGCATTTTTCTCCCTTTGATTTTCTCAAATTTGCATGAAAGCATAAAAAAATTTGGAATATTTTCTATAGACCTAGGCGAATAAAGATCCCCGCACGCTCGTGTGACGTCACACCATTTTGTCAATACTGGAAAACTTCTACACCATGAACATTTTGATGGCTCATGGAAGGAAATTGTGGATGGGGTTGTAGAAACTGCATGCAAGGGCTACGAAGAAAACTTTCAGAATCTGAGGCAGGAAAGAACCATAAGCGAGGAAGAAGTGATAGAGGCCCTACACGCGCTGAAGAAAAACAAGGCGCCTGGTACGGATGAAATCACACCAGAGGAGCTTATAGAAGGGAAAGAAGAGGTAAGCCAGGCACTGGCTGAATGCCTGCAGGGGATTATGAAAACGGCAGTATTACCAGAAAACTTTAAATACGGGCTTACTACACCGATATATAAAGGGCACGGGGCGGACCCAGCCTTGGCTGACAACTACCGAGATATATCCGTTCTCACAATACTGAGTAAAATATTTGAAAAGATATTGGTGCAGCGACTGACGGAAGACTTATCCAATGTAGGGGTCCCAGCAGAGCTCCAGTTTGCGTACCACAGGAATCGGAGCACATTACAGGCAAATTTCATTCTGCAGGAGGTCATATCCTGCAACAGGGACCTTGGGAAACCAGTGTATGCAGCTTTCCTTGATGTCAAAAACTGTTTCAACTCGATATGGCACAATGGTATAATGTACAAGCTCATATGCGCTGGAGTAGATCCAAGGACGATTGTTGTTTTGAGGAACCTGTACAAAGAGTTAAATGTTAGGGTTAGACTGGCAGGAGCAACATCTAGCAGTGGAAGAATAGAGCAGGGACTCAAGCAGGGAGGCGTGCTGTCAACGAGCCTACTGACCCTGTTTATGGACGATCCAATCAGGTTGATGAATGAGGCAAGAATAGGAGCAAAAATAGGAGAAAAGCAGGTGCCTGTAATCGCATACGCCGACGACGAAGTACTGCTAAGTACCGAACAGGGTGAGCTACAGGAAATGCTGGACATTGCATTTGAGCACAGCAGATTGTGGCGATACCGGTACAATGCCACCAAGAGTAAAATTGTCGTATTCGGACGTCGGAACACCGGAACTTGGACATTGGGGAGTGAACAAATTCAAGTTGTTGCAGAATACAACCATCTGGGTATCATAATGGCCCCTATTGCAACCACGAGAAGAAGAATCGAAGAGAGTATGAACAAGGCGAGAAGAGCGCTCTATGCGAGATGCAGCGAAGGCCTGAACATAAGACGGACGAGTCCGCTAGCATTATATGTGACATGGAAAATATATGCAGAGCCAGTCCTCGCCTACAGCATAGGAGTCACAAGTTTCTCAGACACGGACACAGCCTATCTGGGCAGGATGCTCAATCGTCTCTACCGGCTCATGCAGGGACTACCACCGAGAACGCAATCACAGGTGGCCTGCACGATGATAGGGGCCCTCTCCGCAAAACGATTCATTGAAAAAGTAATTTTACAGTTCATTGGGTTCCTGTTAGAGGCCGCAAAGCATCACAGCCTGACAAGATACGATGTGCTGCATGGGGCTGTGAATGAAGATAGGACTAGCAGCTTAGTAAGGCAGTGGGATAAAATCCTTGAGAAATACAAATTACCAGCAATGGGAGAATTGATTTACATGGAGGAAGGGAGTGACATAAAATACTGGCACAAAATATGCCAGAGTGTTATCGACCAAGGTGTGAAGGACAAGGTGAAGGAGGCTAGTGAGACAATGATCAGTATATGCTGGCTGTCGGAATTACTGCCGAAAGACCTGAGTTACGCCCCACCTACTGGCTTCTGGCCGGCAAGCAGATACGACTGTAAGCAAAGACTGGCAACACAGACTAGGATCAGGCTACTTACAGGTCACGCAGTGATCGACACAGGGATAGTCCAAAGGCACATGGGAGAAAGTAGAATATGTCCACTATGTGGGGCTGCAGAGGATTCCCTGGAACACTTCATTCACTTCATTTTCACATTCAAACACTTCATTTTTGAGTGCCAAGAGCTGAGTCAGAAAAGGGAGGATGGCCAAAAGTGGTACCAAATCAGTCTGCAGAGGCAAGAAGGAGCTGAAAAATATATTATAGAAGCCGGAAGACGAGAATCCCTCTTCATACACGACATGTACACAGCCAGAGTACAGTGTGGGATGCAGGCTCGGAGAAACACATCCACTCGATCCTGAGGCCATCCTTTCTCATGCATGCCCTACCCTGGTGGCCAAGCCTATATCCATGAGCTATTGCATGATGCGGAAAGAAACTGAAGGCTGCCCATCTGGGATCTGCATCTGAAGGATGGAGCCGACTCAACAAGTAACAAGTAAGTAAGTAAGTAAGACCAAAGACCGGCATTCGTTTTTGAGAGGGGGCTTGCATGATTTACCGGCCTTTGGCGATAGCGGAGGAAATGCAAAAAAAACTACATACAGGGAAATGTTATTTTCAATTTCTAAGGTTGTTTTATGGAAATAGAATTAAGTTTTGATTACAAGTTTAAAAATAATTGTAAATTTAGCTTTTCAAAGGCGCCCATTACCTGATTTTCTTATTCATTTCAGGGAACTTTATGTTAATAGGAAATTTCCTTCACCTGGTATCTTTAAACCATATTTCGTTTGATGACAAATATGACTTTTGAGACAAATTGACTTTTTCAGTGCAAGTTCAACTAATGATCGCAGTTTCTTTTCCTTTTTTCTTCTTCCCTCGGTGATTGCCCGGACTGACTGCTGCCCCAAGTACTAGTTCCTGCCCCAAGAGCCCCCTCTGCCCCAAGCTCAACCAAAAGCTGCCCCAAATTAGAGAACAGGCCGCAGCAGCAGTTTCTAGGGCAACTAGAGTCTTGGCAGTCATCCGGCGCTCATTTGCTCACATTGATGATGTCACCCTGCCACTTCTTTTCAAGACTCTTGTTCGACCTTTGCTGGAGTATGGGAACGCATCTTGGGGACCTTTTAACCGCGAGGATGAGCAGTCAGTAGAACAGGTTCAACGTCGTGCTACCCGCATGGTTACTTCCCTCCGAGGTCTCCCATACAGTACTAGGTTAAGGAAACTCGAGCTACCGTCGCTATACTATAGACGTCGTCGGGGTGACATGGTACGCGTGTATCAGCTTCTTCATGGAGCTATAGATCAGGATCCTGACCAATTCTTTCACCTAGATACTTCCACTCGTACCCGTGGTCATCGATGGAAACTGCTTAAGCCTCAGGCAGTTACCAGATCTCGACGGAACTAATTTGGCGTTCGAGTTATTAACAACTGGAATTCCCTGCCCTCGAGTGTAGTGGAGGCACCCTCACTAAACCTCAAGGCAAGGCTTGACAGTCATTGGATGCATACCAAGTATGACACCCCTGACTAACTGACCTAGACACCCTTGTCCTGGGCTCCACAGAGCCCTGGACACAGACCTTGCTCAGGTTCATGGCCTGGGAAGAGTAACTGTGGACTTCCCTTAGCTGAGCTCGCCAGTGAACGGAGCCAGCAGGCCGATAAGGCCTTCACATTCCGAAATCCCTAGGTAAGGTAAGGTAAGGTAGGTAAATTGGTAGGTCTGTCCTCCGTCGAAATCTGCCACGTTCTGCAGACTGGGGTAGAACTTAACCACTACAGAAGACAGACAGCCACAAAAAAATCAGAGAAAGGAAACAATAAGCATTTATAAAATAGTTTTAAAACTTTATTGTCATCAAAGCTATTAATATATCATTAGAGAAAGTAAGAATGGGAGAGCATATATAAGGCAAATTCCAGCTTAAAGATTGAGATTCTGACCGCCTATGTTACAAAATGCAAATGAAAGGGTATTATCTTTATAAATTATTGATAATATATTTTTTATATTTTTGAAATAGTTAATTCCTTTCACTGAGTCACCTGCCATATTCTGCCAACTAGGGAAGGTGAAGTAATACACTTCTGGAATGCTAGCATGAACTTATCATAAAAATTGAGGTGCTCTCTGTATGTCCCCCATATGTATGTAAGTGTGAAATATATATATGTGTAAATAATATAAATATATATATATAAATATATATAAATATATATATGTGTACCGAAGCCCCAACAGCACTCTCCAAAATAACCTTGAACTTTGCAGCCTTATCAAGATGGTTATGTCAACAAAGCCTGAAAATGTTATCATTGTGGGTGACTTCAACTTCCCAAATATTGATTGGGAGGTAGGGATGTCCACTGATCCCCCAGCCCACATTTCGCATGTCTTCTTGGAAACTGTAAGAGACTGCTTCCTCATTCAGAATGTCTCTGAGCCAACCAGGTATCGACAAGGAGAGCAGCCAAACATTCTTGACCTGGTCTTTTCCCAGGATGAAGCAACTGTAAGAGAAATCAGCTACCTACCAGGTCTTGGCAGCAGTGACCACTTGTGCCTTAAGATGAGGTTGTCCTGTGAAAAGAAGTCCAGGCAGATGCTAGACCGCCCCCAACTAGCTCTTTCCAGGGGTGATTATAACAAAATGAGGGAAATAGCACAGGAGGTTGACTGGCAGGCAGCCTCAAATCTTGATCTGGAACAGGAATATGATCACTTTCTGACAGTTGTTCGAGCTATGATGCAGGAATGCATACCTCTCAAGCCATCCAGACGGAAGAATCATAAACCTTATATTAACAGAACAGCTCTGAAAATTGTCAAGGAGAAGAAAAGGATGTGGCACAACGTGAAGACTGCGACAACCGAGACAGACAAGAGCAGGCAATGGAGCACTTACAAGAGGAAGCGGAACGACCTCAGGAGATTATCCCGACGGCTTCGTAAGAGTCACCAAAAGAATATAGCCAGTCAGGTTAAAGACAATCCAAAGGCCTTCTGGTCCTACACTCGCTCACAGGTCAAATGCAGAGATCGAGTTCAGGACCTCCAAGGACTCGACGGGTCAGTGGCATCCAGTGATACTGAGAAAGCTGAAGCCCTATCTGCTTTCTTCAGTAGTGTTTTCACTGTGGAGCAAGCTGGTATGGAGCTTCCGCATGTCCATCCTGGAGATAATGTTCAAACTGTGGAAGATGTTGACCTCACGCCCGACCATGGTTGAATCCAAACTCCTTGCACTGAAACCGTCTTCTTCGCCTGGACCTGACAGCATACCACCTCGCGTACTGAAAGAGGCAGCTAGATCACTGAGCTTTCCCCTGTGTTCCATCTACAGGAAGTCTCTCGCGGCTGGTAGGCTTCCTGGTGACTGGAAGGCTGCTGAAGTAGTACCGATTTATAAAAAGGGTGACCGAAGCAGTCCGTCGAATTATAGACCAGTGAGCCTTACATCGGTCCCTTCAAAAGTGATGGAATCCCTTGTCCGAGATGTGCTTCTTGCCCATATGGTGGAATCTGGCCAGATGAGCAACGCTCAGCATGGTTTCGTTCCTCGCAGGTCTTGTACAACCCAGCTACTGAGCTGCTTGGAGAGCTGGACGAGAGTGATTGAAGATGGTCTCCCAGTCGACATTGCCTATTTGGACTTTGCCAAGGCCTTCGATTCCGTGCCACACAAGCGACTTATCTTGAAATTGAGCAGCATGGGTGTAGGAGGCAACATCCTCCGCTGGATCCAGGCCTTTCTTACTGGCAGAAAGCAAAGAGTTAGAGTGAACGGCGCACTTTCTGACTGGTCACCAGTAACAAGTGGCATCCCACAGGGATCGGTCTTGGGCCCGACATTATTTGTGCTCTTCATTAACGACCTGCCTGATGAACTTGGAAGCAGTATTCGCCTTTTTGCCGATGATGCAAAAGTGTTCAGGGAGGTGGGCAGTCAAGCTGATGCTAGAGCTCTACAGGAAGATCTACACAAGCTTGAGTCCTGGTCTGTGAGGTGGCTCTTACCGTTCAACATCTCCAAATGCAGTCTGCTCCACCTTGGGCACAACAACCAGCATCAAGTCTATGAGATGGGCGGAAATCAGCTGGCTCCGGTAACCATCGAAAAGGATCTTGGTGTTTTTGTAGACGACCAGCTCAAGTACCGCAGACATGCTGCTGCAGCTGTTTCAAAAGCCAACCAGATCCTTGGAGCAATTCGAAGGACATTTGTTCAAGTGGACCAGCATGTGCTGCCTCTCTTGTACAAGGCCTTAGTGCGACCCCACCTGGAGTACGCCAATGTGGTTTGGGGCCCGTTTAACAAGGCGGACCAGCTTTTGGTAGAGAGAGTCCAACGCCGTGCCACCAAGCTGGTCCCCGCCTTGCGAGACCTGGACTACGAGCATCGACTTCGTACCCTCAAGCTGCCATCGCTTTGGTTTAGGCGCAAGAGGGGTGACATGATCGTCATCTACAAGATCATGCAGGGCCAGCTTGGAGTGCGTAAGGAGGAATTCTTTCTAGACCCTCCAGTCGGTACCACACGTGGACACAGGTTCAAGGTTGGGAAACCGCAAGCAGTATCCAGGGCACGGAGGAACCACTTCGGGTGCGCACTGTAAGAGATTGGAACGGTCTCCCGGACTGGGTCGTCGAATCCCAATCCACGAACTGCTTCAAGAATAACATAGATCGTCATTGGGCTGATCTGATGTATTCATTCCCGACTTAATCTATAAACATTACCTGTACTGAGCTCGATGAGAACGGGCAAGACAGGCACCTGGCGTGCCTCAGAAAGTCCCGTACACCTAAGGTAACCTAAGGTAAGGTATGTATGGATATAGATCTTTAAGACATGCAAAATGCAGAATGCACCCAAAGTGTAATGGCTGTGTTGGTACATGCCTAGGTGCCTGTATGCTTTATGTACCATTTAGTGCAAATATAGTCATACAGCTGCAAAATACACATACTCACCTGGTTGGTTTCATCACCCATCCACCAATAAGGAGAGGGAAGAAGCATTAAAGGAAACCACTTTCGCAAAGAGACGCACCAACCCCTCCATGGTTGGTATCAGTATTGTTGGAAGCGAGGGCATGAGATAGTGGGTAATAAGGGGTTAGAAATGGTGTGTCTGCAAGAGTGCAACATCGATAAGCATGTCAACATTGCAGGTATACAGAGCCTATGTGAACATTTTGCTAAGAAACGAGAAACGCAAGCCATTTAAAAATGGTGGAGGATGGCTCTCATTTCAATTTATGATGTGTAGACAACTGACAGGATACACAGACAAGGAGGGTGACATGTAGTGGACATACCTTGTGTTCATGCTCATCTGCAGAGCAACTTGCCAGTAACAAGCCGAAGCTGAGGAGCAATACCCTTAACCGGCACATTTTAATCTCAATTTGAAGAAACTTTAGAAAAACACACACCGGCGCGATCTCATATATGTAGGACCTATATTCCCCTATTCTAGATAAATATGAGACACAATTTTCCAATTGAAGGAAAAGACTGGTAAAGACTATCAGCTTATTCTCACGAAACCAGAGGTCCTCAATCCCATCCCACAACACTATTTGCCGATTTCAGGTTTGTTATTTATTGGCCTGCAATCTACAACTACAGCTCCGTAATATGAAGGGACGCCGCGCCGCGCTACGCGGAAGCCGAGAGGTTTGTGTTCACGTCAGCAGCACGAAGGCGATGAAGGCTAGTTTTTTGTACACCCAAAATTTGAGCCTAATTACCCAAAACAATTTTTAGCACTATGTACTCTACACTCAAGTGAGCATCGAAATAGGACTGGTAATGACTAATGCAGCTAAAAGTGAATTAAAAAATATTAAATAGAATAATTTTAACCCATGAATAGCATTCTGATCGGTCTTGAAAAGTTTTAATTAACCAGCAAAATAGTGTACTTTAGTTAAGTCAAATAAAATTGCGCAATGAATGCCGCGGTTATATGCTTTTGATTTATTTTCGCAGCTATTATAGCAAGGGTGAAATTTACATTTTGATTTGTCTAATAAAGTCTAGTAGTTAATTTTGACAAATCAAATCGTAGCTATTTCTCCCTATCAGCTAGCTAAAAATATAATCGGAGCCTTAGGTTCAAATTTGTTGACTTGCTGTTGAGTCAGTCATGATGGCGGAGCGGACTAGTGTTTGGGTGGGTGGGGTACATTTCCGATTTCTTTGGTTCCTTCTTGCTTGCTACTAGGTACTTATACTGAGCGAACCCTAACCGTGAGCGAACCCGCTCCACAGGCTAGATCTTTCTTTACCTTAGGTTACCTTAGGTGTACGGGTCTTTATGAGGCACGCTAGGTGCCTGTTTTGCCCGCTCTCATCGAGCTCATTACAGGTATAGTGCTTGACTACGTGGGGAATGTATAAACGTGCTCTGCCCAGTGTCTGTCAATGTTATTCTTGAATGAATCAACAGATGGCGAGTCGACGACCCAGTCGGGGAGGCTGTTCCAGTCGGACACAGTACATACTCCAAAATGGTTCCTTCTTGCCCTCGTTACTGCATGTGGCTTCCCAACCTTGAAGCTGTGACCACACGTAACACCGACAGGTGGATCCATGAAGAACTCTTCCTTGCTAACTCCCAGCTGGCCGTGCATCAACTTGAAGACGAAGATCATGTCCCCCCTCTTGCGCCTGTACCAGAGAGACGGAAGCTTGAGGAGCCTAAGCCGTTGCTCATAGCCCAAAGGCTGCACAGAGGGAACTAGTTTCGTAGCACGACGCTGGACCCGTTCCACCAAAACTTGGTCAGCCTTGTTGAAGGGGCCCCACACCACATTGGCATATTCGAGGTGCGGTCTGACAAGGGCCTTGAAGAGAAGGGTCATCACATGCTTGTCCATGTGGACAAAAGGGTATTATGGTAGTAGGCAGATCACATCTCGCGGTTCAAAGCAGACCCCGTTCAAGTTGTTTGGCAGCATTACGTCATCATGGCTGGAGAGGCACAAGAGTTACTATGCAGGGCATTGGAGAAATTGCACTTTTTTGAAGCTCTAAATAACCTATTTTAGAACTGTATCAACAAAACTTATATGGTTGAACAGAAAGCTAAAAGATTTTTATTTGTGAAACCATCAGACGTTTTGCAAAAACTCCAGTGAGGAATATTATTTTTACAAAATTTCCAGAGTGTGTCAAAATAAGGACAGGTTTAGCACTAACAGCTGTTTGCAGTAAGACTAATCTCGATTTTGATTGGCTGTTGATTTCTGACCTTTGATTGGCTGTTGGTGGCACCTGCAGCAGAAGACAATAAACACCGATGATCTCTTGAGCAAAGGTAAACATATTTCTCTCGGCCATTAAGTAGGCCTGCGGTGATCAAATAAATGCATGCCCTTTCAACAAATTCTTTGAAGTGTTATGATTTTTGCATTAGATTTACGTAAAATACGCTGCTCGCCGTTGAGATCAAGGTTACTGTCAAATGGGTGAAACAAGTTGATTTCGATTTATACTAGATTACTGCCAAATACGCCCAAACTTGGTATGTTCCAGCTGATCCTTCCAAAAACTTAGTAGAATCTCCTAGAAGTTAGTAGGAAAGGGCGGTGACGTCATCATGGGAGGACTATATTTAGTAGGAAACTTGGTTGTACCCGTAGTTAAAGTACCCTGGTTCAAAGGATCACATCAGAAGGTCCACTGATTAAAGGGTCTACTGCTCATAGGCTCTACACTTTGAAAGTTAGACCTTTTGAATAAGAAGTCCAACGTTCAAAAGGTCCAATAACGCATGCTCAGATGCATGAGAGTGGGGTGCATGATGCCGCAGAGGCGTGCTAAGACACATGATAATAGGAGGAAATAAGGGTTAGGTTAGGTTAGGTTAGGTTAGGTTAGGTTAGGTTAGGTTAGGTTAGGTTAGGTTAGGTTAGGTTAGGTTAGGTTAGGTTAGGTTAGATTAGGTTAGGTTAGGTTAGGTTAGGTTAGGTTAGGTTAGGTTAGGTTAGGTTAGGTTAGGTTAGGTTAGGTTAGGTTAGGTTAGGTTAGGTTAGGTTAGGTTAGGTTAGGTTAGGTTAGGTTAGGTTAGGTTAGGTTAGGTTAGGTTAGGTTAGGTTAGGTTAGGTTAGGTTAGGTTAGGTGAGGTGAGGTGAGGTGAGGTGAGGTGAGGTGAGGTGAGGTGAGGTCAGGTCAGGTCAGGTCAGGTCAGGTCAGGTCAGGTGTGTATGCCCTTGGTTTCTTTTTCCTAATCTGGGGATATCATCCCTGTTTCTAGATTCTGAGTGCGCCTCTGGTCTGGGTACCACTTTGGGAAATGTTTTAGAAATATCCCCACATTCTGCAAGAAAATCCCAAGAGATGAAACAGACAGAAGGAGGGAGGGTTAGAGGAGTAGCATAAAGTGTTAATCAGACCAGAGGCACACTCAGATTCTGGAAAGAGGGGTGATATCCCCAGACTAGGAAATAGGGACCAAGGGCATACACGCCTGACCTGACCTGACCTGACCTGACCTGACCTAACCTAACCTTACCTTACCTAACCTAACCTAACCTAACCTATCCCTCATTTCCTCCTATTATCATGTGCCTTAGCACGCCTCTGCGGCATCATGCACTCTACTCTCATGCATCTGAGAGCATGCCTCTTTGGACCTTTTGAACGTTGGACTTCTTATTCAAAAGGTCTAACTTTCAAAGTGTAGAACCTATGAACATTAGACCCTTTGAACTTTGGACATTCTGATGTGATCCTTTTGAACCGTGAGATGTGATCTGCCTACTACCATAATACCGGACAAAAGTCCTCTTGATGGCCCCCAGTATCTGGCTGGCCTTAGATACGGCAGAAGCAGCTTGGCGGCGGAACTTGAGCTGGTCGTCCATGAACACACCCAGGTCTTTTTCGATGGTCAGCTCAGTCAGGGGTTGACCGCTCATTTCGTAGTGCCGATGACTATTGTTGTGTCCAATATGGAGCATGCTGCATTTCGAAACATTGAAGGGCAGGAGCCATCTGTCAGACCATGATTCTAGTCTGTGAAGGTCCTCTTGCAAGGCACATGCACCCTCTCGACTACCTACTTCACCAAATACTTTCCCATCATCTGCAAATAGTCGGACACTACTTTGCAGTCCCTGGGGCAAGTCGTTCACGAACAAGACAAATAGTGTCGGGCCCAGGACCGATCCCTGTGGTATACCGCTGGTCACCGGAGCCCAGTCTGATAGTGCTCCATTAACCCTGACCCTCTGGCTCCTACCCGTCAGGAAAGACTTGATCCAGCAGAGAACTCTTCATCCTATGCCTACGCTTCTCAGTTTCAGGATTAATCACTTGTGGGGCACAGAATCAAAAGCCTTAGAGAAGTCCAAATAGGCAATATCTACTGGGAGGCCGTCTTTAAGCACTTGGGTCCCGTGCTCTAAAGAGCTAAGCAGCTGGGTGGTACAGGACCTTTTCGGAATAAATCTGTGCTGAGCATCATTCAACTGTCCAGTCTCCAGCATGTGGGCAAGCAGTGCATCCTTGACCAAGGACTCCATAACTTTTGATGGGACCGAAGTAAGGCTGACAGGTCGATAATTAGGTGGATTGTTTCTGCCTCCCTTTTTATAGATTGGAACTACCTCAGCAACTTTCCAATCGCTTGGTAGGTCACCACTCGAGAGAGACTTCCTGAATATGGAGCAGAGAGGAAGGCTCAATGGTGCGGCTGCCTCCTTCAGCACTCGGGGCGGCAAACCGTCAGGTCCAGGTGATGAGAACTGCTTCAACCCTCGCAGCTTTGACTCTACCATAGCGGGAGTGATGTTGATATCTTCCAATATCGGTCCATTCTCTTGAGGGGGAGTGTCAGGTAGTCCATCACCAGCGTGCTCAACCGTGAATACATTGCGGAAGAAAGCAGACAATATTTCTGCCCTCTCTGAGTCACTAGAAGCAACAGTCCCGTCTTCTCTTTTTAAGTCTTGTACCTTGTCCTTTAGCTTAGTTTGTGAGCGGGCATAACCCCAGAAGGCCTTAGGATTCTCCTTGACTTGGCTAGCTATTCGCTGCTGATGGCCCTTACGGAGGCGGGGACAACCTTCTAAGGTCATTTCTCTTGGTCCTATAGACTTCCCAAAGTGCATCTCGTTGGATCCCAGCTGGAGTGGTCTTGATGTTGTGCCAGAGTTTTTTCTTTTGCTTAATCATCTGTAGAGCTGATCTGTTAACATATTCCCTATTATTCTTTCGCCGGGATGAAATGTGAGGTTCACAATCCTGAATCATACCCCTGACTTTATTCAGAAAGAAGGCATACTCATGTTCCATGTCAAGAGTGGAGACTGCCTGCCAATCAACCTCCTGTGCCAGGCTCCTCAGTTTGGGATAGTCACCTCTGGAAAAAGCTAGGTGGGGACGGTTTGCAGTCGGCCTAGACCTCTTCCAACATGCTATCTTCATCTTGAGGCACAAGTGATCACTGCAGCCCAACCCTGGCATGTAGCTTACATCACGAATTGTATCATCATCAAGAGAAAAGACCAAGTCTAGTATGTGCGGGGTTTCTCTAATACGATATCTTGTTGGCCTAGTAATGTTCTGGATAAGAAAGCAGTCCCTTGTTGCTTCCAAAAAGAAATGAGATATATGGTTTGCTGGATCTGTAGACATTCCCATCTCCCAGTCAATATTTGGGAAGTTGAAATCACCCATGATTACCAACTTTTGAGGTCTTGCAGATGTAACGATTTTGAACATGTTGCATAGTGCAAGGTTATTCTGGAGGGCACTGCTGGGACTGCGGCAGATACAGCCAATCAATAAACTCTCCTGGCCAGTAAGCCCAATTTGCACCCAAATGTGTTCTGAAAACTCAACCTCCGGAAAGAAGACTTCTTGGCAGTGTAGCTCCTCTTTAACAAAAACGGCTAGTCCTCTGATGCCAGCAGGACCCTGCCTCTGCAGCTGTGGATCAAAATTAAGAAACATACTAAATTCTGGTAATGCAAGACAAGCCGGCAGAATGGGAGAATTTCTTCATTTTTATTGGAATATTATGTTTTATGAGCCACATCTGTGGTGAAGTCTGATCTAGCAGGATAGTTCCATTTATATCTTTTAAGTGTATTTCCCAATCTGTCTCCAGCAAGATACAACTATTTGCTGATGATGCGAAGCTGTATGAGACAGTTTGCTCTTACAGACAAGTGGAAAAGCTACAGCAGGACATGGACTCGCTCAGCCATTGGTCGGTGTTATGGCAGCTCCCCTTCAACCAGGAAAAGTGCACAACCCTTCACATTGGCCCAGGAAACAGCAGACAGACATATACACTTAGTGGCACGCCCATCTCCTCTGTTCAAACCGAGCGTGACCTGGGTATCACTATAGATGCAGAACGGAAGTTCAGGGCCCAGGCTGCTAGGTCGATTGCCAAGGCGAACCAAGTTCTGGGCGTGATCCTCAAGGCTCGGTCCCACGGTTGTACAAAGCCCTCATTAGGCCCCAGTGTGCAAAGTATGGCATTTTGGACAAGGTCTCGTCGGTGCGAGTGCCCTTGGAGACAGTACCAAGTGGTGTGAATTTTATCACCCTGGCGCGACTTTGCGAGGTTAGTGACACTTAAACTAAACAAATAATGACTGAATGGCTATTAAGACACAGGAGGGGGTCTTATAAAAAGTCCTTAACTGACTAATGATTGAGGTAGCATTGCATTGTAGGGGTAGGAATGGGTGCATTCTTTTCCCTGGTATGTGTCAGATTGGTGCAAATTTTTGGAGGCTGGTGGTGCGAGAATTTTAGATGGCTGGTGCGACTCGTCTGGCCTGCTGCCATACTTTGCAGACCGGATTAGGCCTATAGTAGAGTTTGGCAATCCGATTTGGGGACCTTTTAACAAGGCTGACCAACAGTCCATCGAGAGAGTTCAGCGGTGAGCCACTAAACTGGTCTCCTCCATCAGTCATCTCCCATACGAGGACAGACTTTGTGCGCTCAGCCTGCCTTCTCTCCTTTATCGACAGAGAAGAGGTGACATGATTTGGGTTTTTAACCTCATGTCTGGGAAGGTAGATCTGAAAAGAAATCTTCTCTTCAGGCTCGCGGAGAATATACCGACCAGAGGTCGCTCCAAGAAGATAGTTGTAGCGGCCACTGCACCACCGCTACGCGGCTCCAGCCGCAGCCGACCAGCTGACCCCGCGCCCTCAGCCGCGGCGCGGTCAGCCGACCACGAAACGTCCCTCTGACAAATTTAAACAATAGGTGCTTCAAACTAGGTTTTAACTGTCTGGTCCTAAGGTATGGTAGACTCAGAATAACTCCCACCCTAGGAAAAAAACAAAAAACAAAAAAAACAAACAAACGAAACCAAAAAAAAGTTCAACTAACCAACTAACCCTACCTAACCATCCGTTCATATTTGCTAACCAACTAACCCTAACTTAAGGACTACTGACTATACTAACCACGTCTAAGACTAACAACTAACCAGCTCACACCCCTCCCTAACACTCTATCTGTTCTATTACCCTTCTCTCTTCCTCTATGCGGCGGCTACCCAGCCAGAGAGGGTGCTGTAACCTCACCTCCTGGTTGCAGGATAAAGACCCGCGGCATCACGTCATGGTGCTTGCGGGTATTTCTAATAACCCAAAATTATTCTTTTTCAATGGAGGAACTCGAGTAACGTAAGCAAACGGTTATTTGATAACAAGGAACAAAATTCAAAAACTAATATTTACGCTGGCAAGACTCTTCACGTACCCTTTTAAATCCTACCTGTGCCCCAGGCTCGGCATCTCTGCCGTAGCAATCCCCTTCCCTCGCAAGTGTTGCTACACTTCGCGACCCATTCCTTGAAATAAGATTCGTCCCTTTGTTCTGCGACATTAAAGTAAACACCCCTCCCGGAAAATTCTCCCCCACACTTTAGAGGCGGGCAAAGGTGCTTTGCACAGAACGCCTTATAAAAAGCCCTTAACTAACTGACAACACCGGTCAGTTCGCCAGGGCTACTCTCTGGGCTGGTCCACTCCTCCACCGCTGCATTGCGATCACTCGCCAGGGCCACTCCCTGGAGTGTTTCGTCCCCCCCAGTTGCACTGACGATACCGTCGTGTCATTGGGTCTGCACTCTTGACTGAGCAGATCCCTGCTCACTGCAAGTCCGATTTTGGTTTGCAGCCGTCGCTGAATTCATTGTCCATTACAGCATCGAACCTGCCGGCGATTTATTCCTCGCCGTCACACGCTCTCCCAATCACTCACGCTCTCACTCACTCTACACACGTTCATATCAAGTGTTAAGTATTTCTCTGGGATTTTATTTCCCATTGGAATGGGTATATGTTCCCATTTGTAAATATTGGCACCGTTGTTGTCGGTTATCATTTTTGTCTCTCATCCGCTGTTCGGCAATTGCATCAATCAATTGGACATTATCATCGTCGACTTCTTCCCTTCGATTGGTAGATTGAATAAGGCCTTACGTGGCCAAGTTAAATCCCTACATAGTCAAGCCTGAAGCCCAATCAAGAGAGTGACGTAAACACCTTGGTATTCAAGCGGTCAATGACTGGAACTCTCTCCCAGTGTGGGTAGTGAGTTCTGGGAGCACAAATGAGTTAAAAAACAACCTGGACAGACATTGGTCGGCGTATCCATAAGATACACCATTTTTGGACTGAAGTGTAAACTTGTATAAACCCTGAGCTCGTCGAGTTAGAACCCACATCAGGCCCTTGAGCCTCACAAGGTTCCCATTCCAATAAGGTAAGGTAAGGTATTTCCCAGATCTTTCTCGAAATGAAGTGTGGATTTGCTGGAAGTCAAGGGTGTCATTCATATGGCCTACAATATACATTTATTTCATCGGTGATTGAGGCATAATTTGTTTCACATTCATTTTACCTTCAGATCTGCAGTCCCACAGAAGAAAAGAGTAAGTCACAATTTTTCGATTTTTGTATAATTTGATGCAGAAAGACAAGCTGCATCTACTTATCAAATGATTTGACAAAATGCCCTTATTGTTTTTAGTTATATCATCTCCTCAATTGTGTCCTAGCGCTCCACTAATGTTAAGCAAGACAGAAAAAGCGCTCTCCTGTAAAATACTCCAAATGCGACATACGCTTTTCTTCAGTTGGATGGCAGAGATTGTCAGAGTTTAGAGGCTGACTGAGGCCTGGGGGTTCCATTTTTGACTAGTTTGTGAGGTGTCTTAGTCTGTGTGACTTTGCAACTATGGAAAGGAATTTTATCTTAACCTGCACCCCACCGGGGGTCCGGCGCCACCTTCGCCCCACTGGGGGCCATTGATGGCCCCCTCTAACTCTGAAAATATTGGAGTTGGCGCAAATCTGCAAAGTGTGTTAAAAAGCTCACATAAATTCAGTAAGAAATTACTTCGCATGCTTAAGTGCTCAGGTCAATGGTTTGACTTCCAGAGGTCAAAGAAAGGTCACGATAGGCTATTTTCACTCAAACATTCAATGCTTAATAAAGCTGGGCATAACTGTTATGCCATTAGAGCTATTGAGGTCTGGTAAAGTACATTTGATAGGAAATTGCCAGTCCTTTTTCCGCTATGTGAAACGTAAAGACCTCCCACCAGTGGTTTGACCTCCAGAGGTCACCTCGTGACCTAATATGACCTGAGGTCACGAAAGGTCAGAAAGTGACCTTGCCATATATCAAATGAAAGCCAGTGACAAGACATACACGATGGTGTTTGTTTCAGCCCTCTAGTTTAATTAGTCAAAAGTTGTCAAAATACTGTTTTTGACCCCTGGTGACCTTGGAAAAGTCAAAGGAAATATGACCCCTGGAATTCGTGAAAGGGTGTCCAAAAACGCTGTTCTGATCAGTCTGAGCATTTGCAATAATTTGTGTGACTTTTAGATCATAAGACAGCTCTTCCCCATGCTTTTCCAATGGGAGAGGTCGCCTCGTGACCTGACCTCAGGTCACGAAATCTAAAATCCTGGATATACACGTTGTAGACCCTGGAGGGGTCATGGAGTGTAGCAAGTTTCAAATCGATCGACTAAGAAATGTAGCTCTTATAGAGCTTCAAAGTTGAAGTGAGGTGACCTTGGTTGACCTCGCCTGGTGACCATACCTTTAGTGACCCAGGGTAAAAATTTTCAGGGATGGTAGAAAAATGATGAGGTAAGAGATAGAGCCCTCAACCGCGGTACTGCGTCTCGTCGTTTTTCTGCTATCTTGAAAAAACCTTAGGGGGCCATCGATGCCCCCCGTGGGCGAGGGTTAAAATAGTTTTAACATATTTTTATCTAGTGCATTTGGATATTTAACATAAGGAATGTTTGTCCTTTTTTAGGTAATCAAATACAAACCAACATGAAGATATATCTTCTGACAGTGCTCTGCATGGTGTGGTGTGTGCAACTGGGTAAGTAAAGGTGTGGTGTGCTTATTGAGAGCTGATTGCTGGCTTCGTACACCGGTTGAAAGGAGTGTTCCACATTTTTTGCGGTTTTGAATTGATATATCAGTTTTGTAAGGCATGTTGAGAAACAGCTGTTGGTATATTTCATTTCACCTAAGCTTTGCATTACATTTATGAAATATTAGTGATGGTAACACAATGCAATGTGTGAATGCTGAGATTGGCACCCTAGTAGCCAGCCTTGTAATTGCATGTGATGCTCAGGTCAACCCTAATTGAGCTGATTTCTTTTTTGATGTCACAAATTGTGATAAAAGTATTTTTATTACAATTATCTGAAATATTTTTTTAGATGTTACAATTTAACCATGTCTATGGAGGCTGGTGTCCATTGTTATAATTTTAGC
Organism: Lepas anatifera; assembly: GCA_034440635.1. Taxonomy (NCBI): domain Eukaryota; kingdom Metazoa; phylum Arthropoda; class Thecostraca; family Lepadidae; genus Lepas; species Lepas anatifera. The sequence continues at coordinate 688,371 of JAOTON010002098.1, forward strand.
ACATGCACAGGGGCTGGTGTCCAGTTTTACAAATTAACCATGTTCACAGGGCTATATTTTTGTCTGAGTGTTTCGAGGCAGAAAAATGCAGTTTCCTGATTTCCAGAGCTGGTTTGTGCATTAACTCTCGTCTTTGATACTCTTTTAATAGTTTTTACAAGATGGGACATTTCCTCAGGCCACCTCCACCAAGATCGGTTTCCACAAACATGGTATCCAGTATTACACCTCCACAGGGCCTGGTGTTCGGTGTTACAATTTAACCACGTCCACAGGGCCTGGTGTCCTGTGTTAAAATTTAACCACCTCCACAGGGGCCACTGTCCGGTATTAAAATTTAACCACCTCCACAGGGGCCGCTGTCCGGTGTTAAAATTCAATCACCTCCACAGGGCCTGGTGTCCGGTGTTAAAATTTAACCACGTCCGCAGGGACCGGTGTCCGATGTTACAATTTAACTATGTCCGCAGGTTCCGGTGTCCAGTGTTACAATTTAACCACGTCCGCAGGGACCGGTGTCTGATGTTACAATTTAACTATGTCTGCAGGTTCCGGTGTCCAGTGTTACAATTTAACCACGTCCGCAGGGACCGGTGTCTGATGTTACAATTTAACTATGTCTGCAGGTTCCGGTGTCCAGTGTTACAATTTAACCACGTCCGCAGGGACCGGTGTCCGATGTTACAATTTAACTATGTCTGCAGGTTCCGGTGTCCAGTGTTACAATTTAACCACGTCCGCAGGGACTGGTGTCCGACGTTACAATTTAACCACGTCCACAGGGCCGGCGTAACACTTTAACTATGTCCGCAGGTTCCGGTGTCCGGTGTTACCAGTGCGCCACCAGTGAGGACGGGGAGGACGAGGACACCTGTGGCGCCTACAGCGGGTTCGACGAGACCCGCCACGTGGCGGTGGAGTGTAACAGCGAGGAGGCCAACACGCCCGGCACCTTCTGCGCCAAGATCGTCACCCAGGGGCCCATCGGCTTCATCTGTGAGTGGCCGTCAGCTGCTCCAACATGGTGTAGCGGAGAAATGTCAGCTGCCGAGGCAGCGCAATGCTGGGATTTATGTGCTTGTTTCATTGGAAATGGCTTAACGACGGGCGCGTGCTAGTGTCCGTTCACTTTGCTGGGAACTCCCCTGTGTTGTATACGGCTATTAACAAAGTTAATTATCTGGATATTTATTTTATTCATTGTTGAAACTTTTTCCTAAAGAGAACATCGCAGAGCTACATGTTTTCTCTTCTCACCGAAGCAACGTGAATCCTGGTCGCTTGCTAAGACCTCTCGTGAAGAACCTGCATATTCGAAACGAACAAAAGATTGAACACCTGCTCAAAACGTTCCATACCGGGGCTGCTGTACCTGGTAGTTGTGCACCACTCGAGTTTGACCCATTTCAAAGATTAGACTAAACTCTGACCCATCGAACCAATACGGTGAGTTAAAAGTAAGCGGCTTAGAGTATTTATGCAAGAGTATGTGGCCACTTAACCCCAAACTCTCGTAAAGCGGGTTTATGGAATCATCCCAGTGTTCCAAAAATGCATGTGAGTCGTAGTTGAGTTTTTAGCTGTCCTCCGATCAAAACAGTTTTGGCTCTGTAAGATAATTTTCTGAATGTGATACAACGAAACTGTGCGACTGAGAGGGTGCACATCTCAGATAAATACTCACATCAAAGCCTACGGCCTACACCGATGGATTAGTGAGCCCGAGCTAACTCGCCATCAAAGTGCGTTAACCTCGAGTTGTGTCCTGCTCTGCTACCCACAGGGGATCGCGGTGGAGGAGGGTGGTGTAGCATGTGACCCACAGGGGACCGCGGTGGAGACTGGTGACATCCATGTGGCCTCTGTATGACCTCTGTGACCCGCAGGGGACCGCCAGTGGAGACTGTGTTGTAACCTCTGTGACCCGCAGGGGACCGCCAGTGGAGACTGTTGTGACCTCTGTGACCCGCAGGGGACCGCCAGTGGACTGCTGCTGCTTATGGCTTTTTATTAGGCGTTCTGTGCATAGCACCTTTGCCCGCCTCTAAAGGAGTGTGTGGGAGAATTTTAGAATTTTGTGTGAGGGCAAGCTACGTTAGTCTGTTAAAGCAATGAGAGTTATTTCAAGTAATGGGTTGCAAGATGTTTTAGCTTGCAAATGGATGGTCGTGGCAATGGCATAGCCATGCCAAGGGAGGTCTTTTAATAAGTTTAGACCCGCAGAGTGCGAAGGTTATTTCTGTGGTTGAAGACCTTAGATTTAGAATTTGAAATTTAGAATTTGGAATTTAGAATTTGGAATTTAGAATTTGGAATTTAGAATTTAGAATTTTGTGTGTCAGCTATTGATGTCCGCTTGTATACGTTACTCGAAAACCTCCGTTAACTCAATAATTTCGTATTTTAGAAAGTGCGCTAAACACCTGGCCAGGGTGCCGCGAATTTACCCTGCAACCCGGAGGTGAAGTTGCAGCTCCCCTCTCCGGCTGGGCAGCCGCCGCGCAGAGAAAGAAGTGTGAGAGGATAGTTAGATTGTTAGTAAGAGTATAGGTGTGGTTAGTATAGACCCGCAGTGAAAGGTATCACTGCGGTGAAGAAATCTAACCTATCTAACCTAACCTGATTTCAAAGTTAGCCTAACATAACCTATCCTTAGCCTACAATGAACCATTTAAAGGTTACAAAACTATTGCTTAAATTTCGCAGTGGATCATCTATGATTGGAAAATAGGCAAGTCCTACTTTGGGGTGCACCATGCACCCTCCATCATATATACTGGGAGGGGTGATTTATAGAAACTTCTCTAGCCCAGAGTCCTTTAGGAATGTAAAGACTTTTTCGAGTAGCTCAGGATGGTCGTTCCCGAGCAGAGTTTTTAGGTCTACAGGGATGTTTTGGATTCGGCAGTAATCTAGCATGGGTTGCCGATGGGTATTGTGCTGGGGACAATCGATGAGAATGTGATAGGGATTCTCCATTGCGTCGCAGGTACCACAGGTACCCGCGTTCCAATAGGCATTTAATTTTGTGTGTCCATTTCTGAGTCTGGTTAGAATAACCTCGCGCCGGCGACTCTTTTGGTTGGAACTGGGCCAGTAGCCGATGTTAGGCTTGATATAGAATAGGTGGGCGCTGTGGTTTGTAGTCCAGTCATTTTGAATTTGCTTCCGGATGGTGTCCTGGAGGAGAGCTTTGCTATCGTCTCCAGACCACGTTAAGGGTGCGATCTCTCTAAGTTCTAGGGACTTTTTGCCTGCTCATCGGCCTTTTCATTTCCTTGAATTTTGCAGTGGCCCGGGATCCAAAGAAAAGGGACATCAGGGGTATCATCGATACCTTTCTGAATATCTGCTATAACGTGGTGGGTGGGGTTGACTACGTTACTGATGGCCTGCAGGACAGATTTAGAGTCTGAACAGATGACGGCTGAGTTGATATTTTGGGTTCTGATTATGGCTAATGCATTTAGGATGGCAACAGCCTCGGCTGTGAAGATAGAGCAGTTGTCCGGAAGTCTTTTCTGAAGGCAAATATTTTGCCCCCAGATGCCGAGGCATACTTTTTCGCCTATTTTGGAGCCGTCTGTAAATATAAAGGTCTTGTCCGCGTTACAAGTACGGAACTCTAGGAATTTCTGGGAGACTTCTTCCTCTGAGAAGTCCGTTTTACGGGAAGTGAAAAGAAATTCCACTTTGGGCTCTTTTTCGAGTCCAGAAGCGGGAGAGTGGGGGTTTGCCTATTGTTGCTGGCAGTGCAAGATTGAGGCTTTCCAGGGTTTTCGCTACTCTGTGCTTAAATGGGGGCCACTTCTGTAGAGTGGCTTTATTTGCTCGTCTGGGATGGGCAAAACATTGTTTTGCCGGGTGGTTTTCGGTGGATTGGACCTTAATGTAGTAAGAAATAAGCTGGGCGTCACGTCTTGTCTGCAATGGGCACAGCCCGCTATCAGTTAGCAGGCTGGTGATGGGGGATTCTCTGAGCGCGCCTGTGGATGCCCGGATACTGGCGTTTTGGACTCGCTCTAGCTTTAATTTATTGGTCTTGTTCGTCGAGTCAAAAACGAACGAATTATATTCGAGAATGGACCGAATCAGGGACTTGTAGAGCATAAGCAGGGTCTTTCGATCCCCGCCATACTCTGTGCCGCCGGGCATGCGGAGAATGTTGACTCGCTTTTGACAGCTAGAGACGACTTTGGTGATGTGCTCATTGAAACTCAATCGGGAATCTAGGGTGACGCGACCGCCAGTGGAGACTGTGTTATGACCTCTGTGTGACCTCTGTGACCCGCAGGGGACCGCCAGTGGAGACTGTGTTGTGACCTCTGTGACCCGCAGGGGACCGCCAGTGAAGACTGTGTTATGACCTCTGTGTGACCTCTGTGACCCGCAGGGGACCGACAGTGGAGACTGTGTTATGACCTCTGTGACCTGCAGGGGCCTGTCAATAAAGACTGTGTTGTGATCTCTGTGTGACCTCTGTGACCCACAGGGTACCGCCAGTGGAGACTGTGTTATGACCTCTGTGACCCGCAGGGGACCGCCAGTGGAGACTGTGTTATGACCTCTGTGACCCGCAGGGCACCGCCAGTGGAGACTGTGTTATGACCTCTGTGTGACCTCTGTGACCCGCAGGGGACCGCCAGTGGAGACTGTGTTGTGACCTCTGTGACCCGCAGGGGACCGCCAGTGGAGACTGTGTTATGACCTCTGTGACCTGCAGGGGACCGCCGGTGGAGACTGTGTTATGACCTCTGTGACCCGTAGGGACCGCCGGTGGAGACTGTGTTGTGACCTCTGTGACCTGTAGGGGACCGCCGGTGGAGACTGTGTTGTGACCTCTGTGACCCGCAGGGGACCGCCGGTGGAGACTGTGTTGTGACCTCTGTGACCCGCAGGGACCGCCGGTGGAGACTGTGTTGTGACCTCTGTGTGACCTCTGTGACCCGCAGGGGACCGCCGGTGGAGACTGTGTTGTGACCTCTGTGACCCACAGGGGACCGCCGGTGGAGACAGGTGATTCGTCGCTGCGCGGCCGTCACCAAAGCTGGAGTCAACAATGTCTGTAACTGGAAGGTGAGACTGGGTCTGTCCTCCACTGTCGGTCCGTAGCGTAATCACTTGCAAGCACGTTATACCGCCATACAGTCTCCATACACAGCTGCCATACTAATCGCTTAGGTGAGCAAGACTGCTAACGATGCCCTGCTTTCAGTGCAACGAAGGCATCATCATCATCATCATCATTGGTGGTTTAGGGCGCGCCGACAGCAAAGGTCATGTGGCGCCCATAACACTAAAAAGACATATACAAAAGAGTTTTAACATCTCATGGGGGGTAAAGGTGTGTCAAAGGTAAAGATGTAAGCATCAACTTGCGTGCTTCAACAAGTCAAAGAGTAAAAAGCAGGTGATCACGTCCCAAGATGGTGAGTAAATGACTTTAGATGAGACACTTTTAAAAAAGCAGCAATAGCCGTGAAGTCCACGGTTGGATGCTCTCCTAGCAGTGACTCCAGTGCGGGCGACTCGTGAAAGTACCGCTGTCTTTCAACCTCAAAATCTCGACAATCCACGAGCAGATGTCGCACAGACAGGCAACGAAGGCAGGCTACCAGTTTAATCGCGGGCTTGGGGTATCTTGTGGGTATTTGACAAGGCTTATTCTTTAAAAAAAATTAGTCCAAACAATGTCATGGTGTCTCAAAGAATGTGGTATACATTTTCCCTAGACGAGGAATTATTTCAGGGACATTGGAATTTATTCACGAGAATGTATATCAAGCTTCCGATAACGTAAGCCGGCGACAACTGAGTTGTTTTCAAGATATATCCATATAAGAAAATAACGCGTATTATTCCCTGAGAATTATTCCAGGAAATAACGCATATTTTGCCCTCAGAATGGTTGAGATGGGTTCCTGTTATAACCAGCCAGGAAGAAGACCCAGTGTCGTGGTAGCGGTGTTTAGTGAGCTCTCCTGTCCCTTCATTGTTTTACCCGCAGCAATGACCCCGTCCCCCTGTATCTGCAGGTCCAAAAGAACGGCGAATACATCGAGGAGTGCTACTGCTCTCAAGACCACTGTAACGCCGCCCCCGGCTCGCACGCTCTCTCCCCTCTGCCTCTGCTCCTCCCCCTGGCAGTCGCAGCTGTGAGGTTGTGAGGAGGCGTGGCTCTCTCCGTCGCCGTCCTGAAAAAGTGTCTTTAATAGTCTGTGTGACGACCGCTGACTTCGAGGTGAGGAGCCCGTTGGATGATGTGATGAACCACACGGGGTAGAGCTGGCCGAAGTGCAGCACACTGCACTTGTAGAAGAGTGTGTCTGTTGCGAAGCAGAGGAGTGGGAATGAGCCACGCGCGTACTCAGTTGTTCTGCAGAACGTCAAACTGACAGACTTCGTGTGTGGCTGTGAATGTGTGGGAGACGGTGGGGTTTCCAGTATGCAGCAGTGTATAGAACTGTGAACTGGAGTGTTCCTTGTTGCAATCTTCCGTCCAGAATCCAGAAGCGGTGAGCCTGCCGTCCTCTGGTCACCTGATCAGGTTTTATATGCGTCCCTTGGTCTGGGCACTGTGCTGGTTGAAAGCATGGTTGCCAGCACCGCCGCGCCAAGTCTTCCACCGGGGCTTGTTGCCGGATTATGTATTTAACTCTTCCTTATGTCAAATGGAAGGGACTCAGCTTTTCGATATATGATTCTTAATTTTGATGCAACAGCTGTCTTGAATGCTCTTGTTTCCAAAGGAAGTGATCTGTGTCTTTTTCAAAACGTCAGATTAGCTTTGGAACCCTCAGCTGTTGAATTCCAGTGTTTTTTTATGCTGCTGGAAGGGATATCCACCTGGAAGTGCCCACTGGGGCATACCATGGCATTTCGACAACCCGGTTGCACCCGCATTTCTAGAATATTTACCAAGCCTTGCCTCCAGGGTTGATAACAGAACACGCTTGCGACTGCGCCGCCGTTTTCCACGGAAATTCGCTGGCTCTAAACGCTTTTATCCCACACTTGTAACAAAATAATGTTTTTATGAGTGCATACTTGCTCGAATAAGGCTCTTTTAAATTAATACGTTTCCGCGAGCTAGCTGAAATACTATTTTGAATTTTTATAGGGTTAAAACTACAAAATAGTAAACAAAGTATGTTTTGAGAAAAACATACTTTGGGTACTCATATACTGTATGTATTTTAACATATACCGCATGCCTTTAGAAGAAAATATTGCTGAAATGGTGAACGCGTACTGTCATGTAGAATCCAGAGTGGCTTCAATTTCGAACCGCCAATCGGACAGTGCTGACATTTTCAGAGGCGTCTACGGAGGCATCGATAACCCTAGAGACAAGCTTTCGTAAAAATCCCTGACATGGGGGTGTAAACGTGACCTTCCAGCCTGTCGGTTTGCCGTAGAATTCCCCACTCTTGAATCCTGCCATCATGGAGAGTTGTCCGCTGGCTAAGGCACTGGCACCAAAAACAGCGCAGCCTTCTATCGTTTCATGTTTTTATGGTATCGTATTCGCTTTTCTGCCTGTATGTGCACGTGGTTGAATTATGAGTGTCTAGTCTGCTTTTGGACCTCATTTTTTGTGCGTTTACGCCTGGGTCCACGCTTTGATTTTACTTGATGCACGTCCTTGTATCTGTCATATGGTCACTTAGCTAGCTGGTCAGATAGCACCATGTAGAGTAGGCCCCATTTTTACCTGCACAGCTATGATAGACCGCGAGATCTCCGATCCACATCGATGGCGAGCATCTCAGGCACCGAGTGTGCGTGTGAACTACGACTGTTACGTATTTTAACGGTACATGAGAATCTTGCTCGGTAAATTATAGATTTGTCAGTGCTAAACATTTCCATGTTTGCATCGTGTTGATCCGTCTACTTGCTAACTTGGATCAATTTTGTGTTGCTTCTACCATAGTTTTTCGTATGAACACATTTTTGACGACTATTTTATTGCACTCAACTCTTTACAGTAGACGCAGGGTTTATATTTGGAGCGGTGACGCCACGTGGTTTCAGGAGAGTTAAACAGTGGTAAATACAGTGAACTGAAAACAGCAACCTCCTACCACCTCCGGCCCTTCGATCGATAACCCTTGTAGCTTCATCACTGTCGATTTCTTGTGTGATTCGAACTTTTGTGCTGGGGATTGCGAGTGTCATTCCTGCAAACGTACTTACATACTTTTGCATTGAAGAATCCGTCCATGCTCATGGCGCTGCTGGAGAATACACGGTGTGAAGTTTCGCCCTGTCGCGCGTTTTAGCCTTCCTGTTATTGGTTCTTCTCTATGACACTAAAATCGCGTGTCACAAGATTTGAGGCCGGGTAATTATATATATATATATATGATGTGGTTACTCGGAATCCACTTAACAGACTTTCGTGTCGTACACCGCTAATCCTGCTGGATAATCCTGGTTAGGCGGCGGAATACCGGACACTTACCTCTGTACAACATCTTAAACAGTCAGTAACAACTGCATTTCATACGAACGGCAAGCAGATGTTGGTACTGCCTGTTTTTGGGCAAGCATGCCTGTTAGGTATTTATCGGTTATAATAGAATGAATCACAAATTTCCAGTAAGTAAACGATGCTTTGTGCAGAGACATTTTTTCACAAAGCGCGCGTTATGAGAAGGGATAACTATGGTAATTTTGTCAGTTCGGCAACGAAAACATCACGTAGATGGAGCTTATGTTGAAGAAAATCGGGAACTCCTTGTGGTGGGGTAGAAGTCAGCGGTTCCTGCCTTAGAAGGTGATTCCGTACTGAGATTATTTTGTCGGGATGCCGCAGTTTGCGCGAGACAGCGCGTTGTCGGGCAGACCGTTTGGTCACTCAGATGACCTGGCCTCAGTTCGTTATCTGAGTGGGGCAGATGCAGGCGATATAGGAGTTCGCCATCTGTAGGACGTCTTCGGGGCCGATGACGCTGGACTGTGCACGTTTTTACGCCCTTAGTGTATTGCTGCAAAAAAAAACGTTTCATGTGTGCTAACTGGCAGGGGGCAAATGCGAGTCTGCTGAGGCCAAGACGAGGCCCGCTCTACCATGGGATGTGACAGAGCAAATCAAAGACCCTGAAGCACGAGCAAACACAAACAAGACATAACCAGCAAACCGTACTGGGGTGTGAAAACCGAGCGAGCTACTGATGAAGCGTTAAAGTTAAAATAATTGACGAATATTTCACTCCGGATCCCTGAGAACCTGGCCTTTTCATTTTCTGAATACGTTCATAATCCGAGTCTGTTTCGCAAGTCTGAAAGGCTGAACTTGTATTGTAATACGCTCACAGCACATAGCTTGGAAAATATCGTGTCTGCGGGGCATCAGCAGTGGTGGGTACTCCAATAACTTTATCGATAACGATTACTGAAGTCGTTATCAACGATAGCGTTTTCCCAATACCGCGATAGTCGATAATCGGATTCACGTTATCGAAATTACCATTTTTGTCCAATTAATAACTATAACTTTATTTTTCCCTAATGAAGGGAAAGGGCGGCGATTCAAGAAAGGAGTGTCTTCTAAAAGAAGTATGTATGTATATTAAGTCCTATCGCTCCGTAAAAGATGAGTTTCGGGACTAAGTATGCCACCAGGGTTTTGGGTAGACTGCGCACCAGATTGGCCGGTTCAAAACGTACCAGGTGCTGTATTCTTTAAGGCAATAAATAAAACACGATGGGCAAAGGTCAATTCAACACTGTATTGGACACGCAGGACCACATCGCACACACACGCACAGACACAAATGTCACCGCGAGATCGCTTTCAAAATGGCGCAGCCGTGACGTCACTGGCGTGTGTCACGTCACACACGGATCCGGCAGCGCGTGACGTCACTGTGACGCAGCAGTGGGATCAGAGCAGTGAGAGGGAGAGAACGAGATCGCACCTTGTCATGCCCTCTCCCCGAATCGGCGAGCCCAATGGTTTACGATAGCTCGGAAGTAGCGACTCCCTCCATGTTTCCAAAGGAAGATATGAACGTGCTTACACGCTGTCACCCGCAACTACGAGTTTTCAAATGCCAGGTACATTTCCTTGTTAAAAATACATGTTCATGTCTCGTTCTTCAGGAAAACACATCAAGCGTTTTTATAGTTATCTTAGATTGCTCTCCGCCAGTGAAAACTTGAATCCGGTTTTAGACACAGGTGAGCATTATAGTACTGTCTCAGATTTGCGAGAAACGATTCCATACAGGATTAGAGGAAGGCAGCCATTATATCCGACTGATCCTAGAGGGATGGGGATACATTTTTACTACAAAAACATCAAGCTGTTAGCAGAACAAATGTAGAGCAGAATACGCGAACCAGCGTTGAGAATGCTCAAGCAAGAGTCAAGCAAGGTTATGTGCTCGTCCCTCAACGTAACATATTCCTTAAAATATTTAGGTACTAAAAATTGGCACAAGACCACGTCAACAATATTCTGAACCCAAATGATTGTCTTCACGTTATGCTACAGGTACGCGATGCAGCACTATTTCAGAGGAGCTGATCTTTCCAACAAGTCTTACCAGCGCTGAAGCTAATTTGAAAGAAATTCCTCACACCAGCTATCTAAAGAAGGAAAGCTCAATTCTTCGAATTTCTTGTCCTATTGGGGTTTACACGGGCTAAGGATCGCGCTCTGGCGTGGTCAGCAGCCAGATTATAGACCACTGCCTCTTCAATGCCCCTCAGAGTCTTGTCCAAAGACAGCAGCTTCCCGCCAGCCACCCCAGTCCCAGCGGTCGCGGCGCGCAGTATTGGTTTTGAAGCCTGACGCATGGCGGCGCTAGTGACCGTGACCCGGGGCTGCACGAACGCCGATGACCTCTCATATGCGCTTCCATGCATCCACACGGCAACATTGACCTCATGAGTCCCGCTGGTGACGGAGCTCCTACCCTAATAGCAGCACCCATAAACTTCATTATTTACAGGTCAATATGGAATGAATGTTAAGCTGAAATGAGGTAAGATATGGGTGTCGGTGTTGTTTTTGGGGGACAAAGTTATTCGACGCAATGAAACGATCCGGACGTTGGTTTCGAACATGGCGCTGCTAACAACCCAACAATCGGTAACAAGCAAACGAACTGTGAGCCCTACGTCGGAGACCAATGATACGAACCCCTTCCGTGGCGGCGAACGCGACGATGTCACATCCACCTTTCTAATGCGATCAGACTCCGAGAAAACCATACACATCTAACAAGCAATGATCGAATGAAAGCGCTGGTGCCATACCAAAATTTACATTCCCGCCTGGGTCTTACTAGTTGAGCGCCTGCCTCAGCCCGCCGATCCCCGCTTCTTCTGGTTTCTCTCCCGTTTTCACTAATGCCTCTAACGTTTCCCAGCACTGGGCTGATCTGAGCTCAAATCAGCAGGCATAGCCGAAATCTCCGAGTTCTCTCTCTGGGGGCCCGCTCACGACGTCATGAGCTAACATCAGCGGCGATATCACATTCTGTAGCGCATAAACACAGGCAGCGGGCCAGCAAGTGCGCACGCGCGCGGACAAAACACAATGAACGGCGTATGACCTCTGCAACTCGCAAAACACAACAACGCAACACATTGCACCTAGCCAACGCGTTCACTTGCACAATGCACATATTTGTCGACAATATCCATAAACTACGCAATGTTCTGAATCCAAGCACACACATACGCAAACGCGAGCATATATGGCACACTTGCGAGTTGACATCGCCCACTGGCCGACGCCGCGCCCGACCTAGCGACGGTGGCGCTACTCTGGCGGCGAACGGCGGTACTAAGCTCGTCACGTGACACTTACACAGGACGCGGCCGGGAGCGGCGGCCGCGGCGACACACACTGTCCATTGGGCCGTGCCGCCGATGGCACGGAGACGGCCGGCTGCGCCTGTGACGCAGAGGGTGGGCACACAAGAGGGGGCGGCTGCTGCGCGGCTGGGCTGCGGCTGCGCTGCTGCTGCTGCTGCTGCAGTTGCGGCTGCTGCTGTTGCTGCTGCTGCTGCTGCTGACACGGGCGGGGCGAGCTGTTGGTCAGCTGGCCCACACTCAGCGGGTTATTGGCGTCCCGCGGGTTGGCTCCCACCGGCGTCCTGGGCTGAGTGAAGGACGAGGAGACGGACATGGGGTCGCCGCCGTTCACCGACCCGGCCGGCGTCATGGGCGACGGCGCCATGGGGCTGGGACTGAGCAGACTGGCCACCGAGTAGCCGGGACTGGCCAGACTAGGCATCGACACCGACGGCGAGTTGGTGGCCGTTTGGTCGTCGGTGGAGGCCGAGTTGGGTGTCTGCGCGTCGTCGCCGTTGCCGGAGGAGTCCATGCCGTCGTCGTCGTCCTCGGCCTCGTTGTCGCCCCCCTCCTCGCCGTCCTGCATGTAGCGGATGCACTTCTTTTTCGTCTGGCGAGCACGGTACAAGCAGGTCAGGGTCACGCAGGTGGACCTGGATAAGGTGACATTCCGGTTTCTGCAGTTGGGGGGAAGGGTGTGGAGACAGAATGTCACCTCAGTACCCGTGCTAACCTACTGGTATCTCCAGTGTCGGTGAGGGATCATTCAGTGTGCCTTCAGCTGAATTTGGTTGTGCTTTTGATACGACAGTCTTCGGTACCACACTTTCGCAAAAACATTAGCCAAGCGCAAGAGGTTTGGTTCTTTGGCTTTAGCTGGACACTAAAATTTGTCATTTTCATTTTCATATGCCGCAGCATATTTCCCATGAATTGTTTCAAAATTCCTTCCAAGTAAGCACTGTTTTAAATCTCTGTTGTCCAAATCTTCAGAAAGTTAGAGGAAATCGGAAACGTTAGTATCAGCACACCGCAACACAACACAAAACCACTCAGGCATACGTAAATTGGTAGTAAAAACTTGTGAATGCAAAAAGTCCTCGAGATTAGAAAAGAAACACCGGCTAAACTAACCAAAACCGATAGCCAATGTACACTTTTAATTGCTTGTGAAAAACAAACCTCGACTGCTGGGGGGCACCCTCTTTTTCTGATTTAGGCATTGCGCGCCAATATTTCTAGAGAGAGAAATAGCTTTTCTAGATCAATACTTTATCATACTTTGAAAGTTAGAGCATAGACGTTTGAAACGCAGCAATCGCAAAATTAACATGAGGAAAACAGAGACAGATAAACAATTAAAGAAAAAGGCCCAGAATCCAGTTTGGAGAAGAGCCCGGCCGATTTCCCGATCTAAGACCACGACAAAAGCTGCTGACTCAGTAAAAGGGTTATTACACGAATCCACACAAAGCCATGCGTCCCTTTCGAGTGTGTAACATTTCACGGCACATTTTCAGTAAAAATTATCAAAGTGATAGTGGGAAGGCAATGAAATTATGTCATTACTTCGAACTACGTCCATCCTTCTGTCCAGCTTATCAGCGAGTATCCACCAATAAAGCTCTTGATATACTGTTAAAGGCTCTTGGAATTTGCAATAATCAGACATCTAGCCATTCACAATAATTACACCGAAAATTACAATAATCGTTTCAGGATCGTGCACGAGTCACCTAAATCACTAACGAAGCAACAAAAAAGGAACGCCTACGAACTGTAAATCTGAGCTACGTGAGTACGACAAAACAGCATTCCAACAACAAAATGAACCATTCAAAGGCGCAAGTCCACTCAGAAGCTGATGAGACGTTTGCCTCGATAACCAAGGAACATTTATTAAAAAATATCGACCGAAAATATGACACCATCCTGCATCAGAAAGACACCCGGCCTACATTTTAAGGACCTTGAAAAGCATGGCGCTGCCCTACAAAATAGTGAATGGGGATCAAACTGTGCTTGAGACCAGTGAAACACATATCTATCCTGGAAAAAACCCATTAGCTGCCCAGATACGAGGAGCTGAGCAAAATTTCTCGAAAATCACATAAAAATCCCAGATCCCATCACGACTTTTATTCCTCAAGGTTGATGATAAATAGGGTGCTAGTGTTTGATTCAATAGCTTAAGAACATCAGCATATGTCTGCAACTAACTGCAGCTGATTCCACTAAAGGCTTAGCCATGGTGACGCGAGATGAAAATTCTAACGATAAAAAAGTCTTACACATCCTTGAAATACTAAATAAAAAAGGCTCTCCATGTCGAAATCATAGAAAACAAAAACCTTTGACGAATATATCAAGTACAGAACACGAGGAACACCAATCAACTTTTCCCTTCCCTGCCCCATTGCTTTCCCCATGCAGTTAGTATCTATCATGCCATATTCCATGCCAGCATTCCCGCGCATGCGCAGAACACAGCACAGCACGCGCCAAAGATAAAGGGCCCGAAACAGCCGGCCGACTCACACTATAGGCTAATAAATGTTCGACCCGAAGAGGGACTGCGCGCCGCCTCTGTCGTGTCATTGACGCTGACTTTGACCGGGTTACCAAGGTCACCGCTAGGGAGGAGCTAGCGGCGCCATGACCTTGACGGGCGCTGTGACTGGGTCAGCCGCCCTGCGGCGTCGTGGCGGACTGGGACAAACGAAGGGGTGGCGCCAGTTAGAATGACGCGCAACCAATGGCACCAATCAGAGGGTAGCTTTTAAATAAGCGGCCAGTTGAGAAGGGATGGTGTGGCTTCGAGGCCAATAATGTAGCCAATATATGTAATTGTCGCAAAGGAAGAAAAAATGCAGAGCGAACGCAAATGTGGATGTGGCGTCTCTAGAGTCAAATCCCGTCCCATCACGGCTGGAAAGTAGTTGTAAAAAGGTGATGTCAAGTCTTGGGCCGTACTTTACCTACATTCCCGTCTTTCTGTCGACAATTGCAATTACGTAACCATCAGGAAATACCCAGTAAGGGCTAAATTACAGAGCATTGATCCTAAAAATGAAGAGGTAAAAAGTTTTGCGCGAAAAACGCCAGAGTTAATGTCATTGGTATCAAAAGGGGGCGGGGGGACTGTTCTTCAATTTCGATTATACATTTCACGCTTTTAGCCTATTTGAAAAGCTGCAAGTTTTGTGAGAACGTGAGTAAAATATGAGGCGTCAACCCCGAGGAGTTTATGCTCCTAAGCGAAGTAATTTTCCATCAGCGAGAACCTAATTCGAGTTTCCCTCACAAGCGAGCCCCCTCTTTTAGGTCTGCGGCGACGTTCCGGGGTAAACGTAACTCCGAGGCATTATCTGACCCTTCTTCTGAAAAGACGTGGTGGCCTTCAGACCCCAGTTCGAAACGAAAGCCTCCGTCCGGGCCACCGTCCGGCCCTCGCCCCGGCCCGGACACGGGATAGGGGCCAGGTCCCAGCTGCCGGCGGGACAGAGTGCTCACTGAACTGACTGGCCTGGGGATCCTTGGTTCAGGCTACCCATCCTTCACCTTGAAAGCCCTGGGAGATCTTAGCAGGCTACAGCATAGTGAGTACAGACGGTGATTAATACTTGACTTGTACTTTCCTCACACCCCTCCCCTTGCCATGATGTTTTACCGAGCGCTGAACAGCATCAGGTATTAACACAGGGTTGCTAGATTTCTGAGTGCCACCACGTCTTGCCTAATGTACACTTCTTGGACTTGGTCCATTCCGAGTCTTTTTCAGATACGTTGTAACACATTTGGCCTTGGTTGAGCAGCAGGGGCATGGTATAAGTGGGGGCCAGTGTCATGCCAACCAAAAGTCAGAGCAGAGAGGAGATTGCCTGAGGCCGGTCAAGCAAAAACATTGAAGTACGTCACACTTACGTGGGCGGCTCCAGCGAAATAAAGCCCCATCAGTATAACATGAAACCCTCAACATGTGTCTATAGAGAGATGGACACAACAGCTCGCGAGAAAAACAGACCTTTCCTATCCATCGTAGTACAGTACGGGGCTAGAATTTTGACCACATCTACAACTAAGCAGATCAAGGCACAGCAGCCTCCAATTGGTCACTGGCAATTGTATTATTCTCAGTTTGATAAAATGCGAGGAGCATCGCTGCTGTAAACACAATAAAGCCAAACTGTGACTATTTTTGATACCGTTCTGTAACCTTCGTGAAACAACAGAAACCTGCGCTTCAATATCGATACTTCCAGCTGAATTAAGGGAGAGTCCCTTGCGACCCTTTTCCCAGTTTTCTGGGTGAAAACAGCTGCAATTTGTTGCTACACGAGTGATTTTGGATTCCATCAAGACAATGTGTTGTTACAAGAGTGATTTGGGGTCCCATCGAGATAATGTGTCTTGGTTGTGCGTCCTTCTATTGGCCAGGCAACGTGCTTCATTCAAAAAGGTCAAACCTCACTGCAAGCGCTCCCGTGGGTACGAAGTCAAACTCTCAATGCTACTCAACTGAGTTGAGGCACCGCTTCTGAAACAAGCAACAGAGAGAAAGAGAGCAGGGAACTCCACTTTGGCACAAGACACATTTTCTCACAGGGTTTAGGAGGCCAGGTTTGGGGACTTTGACAAAAGCGGAGAACTGTCGTGACTGTCGTAAGCAGAGAGACGAGTCAGAATACAGATGGCTAGAGCAACAAAGCAGATGACACAACCCAAAACAAGTACCATGAGAGCTTTGCCTTCGTACGACGAGAAATAGAGTATTAGTACCAACTAATGACTAGACTAAAGCTCACCCCTAGACCTGTACCATCCCCGACGTGCAAAGATCGAAAACAGGCGGCAAGCGAATGAGTGTAACAAAGGAGTGGAATACTTGGTCAATTTCAGTCATGCCACCAGTACGTTCTATTTATTCGGTATTATTTATTCAATCATTCATTTAGACGAGGATATGCATTCCTCAGTTACAGCTCAAAGAAGTAAGATATGTAAATTAGTACCACTGACTCATAAGGTGTCAGGAAACGTGTCCTTAACAATGGAAACAGAAATAATCAACATCTAATTAAATGAAAAAGTGTCGTTATTACCTGTATATATTATCACCATGATTTTTGTTTTGGGTTTCACTATATTTCACAAGGGATTTTGTTCACTTCGCTGACCTCCTGTGATCGAGCTTCACACTTTATCCACACCGCGGCGCTGCCATCGGCCACCATGCTGTGTCCCACCAGCCCGACATGCCGGGTTTGCATCACTACTGTCGGAAACGTACCTGCAAGGTTTGCACCACTGATCCTGCTGCTCCAGTCCATAGCGGGCTCGGCATTTTTTCATTTGAGCTGTGGATGGAGGCGCACAGTTCAGAAATACGAGCAAGTTCTCATTTACGAAAAACAGCACACGAGTACAAATTAACCTACATGCCTGTGCCTGAAAAGCTTCAACGTAAACTGCTATTAAGACCTCCAATGAGAGTCATAAATTTAACGCCTATTGGTCATCAGTGGCGGATCCAGGGGGGAAGCATTTGCCCCCCAAACGGAAAAGCTCGAAGACAAACTATGTTTGGCCCCTCCCCTCCCAAAGCGGTCGACTTCCTTTTTGTCTCGATTTTTTTTAGTTTATAAGCAAGATTTCGGTGCTTCATCTGTCAACTTCAAACAAAACCAGTTAAGTTCAGAGTAAATATTGGGCCTAGTTTAGATAAAAAGTGTCTTGAGCCCATATTTTTTATCCTGTGACGTGTTTTTTTCTTCTTTTTGCTTTTCGCCTCAAACGCTCCAAATTCTACCGTCGTCATATTGTAGCACAGTTTTTAACTGCGCGACGTTGCTGTTTTTTTCTTTGCTTTTCGACTTTGGCTTGCCCCCAAACCGACTGGCTAGATCCGCCCCTGTTGGTCATTAAACAAGGTATTCCGATATTCATGGTATCCATGTCTTTATTGTCTTTCTATGGGAAAAAGAGAAGTACAGAACACAAGAGCAGAACTATGTCCCACTCTTGACCTCACTCCCACTCTCTTATATTTGTGACTCTTACTGAAGGATTAGCAGTTTACGTTGAAGCTTTTCAGGAGCAGGCATGTAGGTGCATTGGAGCTCAGTTGAAAGAACTCACGCGCATGTATATTTCTAAATAGAAATATCAGAGTCCTCAGTAGCCTTAAGGGGAACCATTCTCACATTAATCCATACTGTTATCAGCCTGATCTTATTCACACACTAAGGTGTGTCTAAGGAGTGCACTCCTTCTGTGAGACAAAGTCACTCCAGGAGGCATGAGAAACGAAAGTCCTCCTATCTTTGGTCAGCAGACGCCGGCCGTGGATGCTGTCCATATGCATCCCTCCAACTTACCTTCAAGTTCACCTCCGTCGACTTTAATTTACGAAATACCCCCAGTTAGATATCCGGCAGCCCTCCAGCTCACCTCCGTCGACTTTATCCTGGGTATGCTCCAGACGCTTTTGCGAAAATCCGTGAGCTTTTGGCGCCAGATTTTTTTTCAGGAAATACCCAGTGACCTTGAAAAATACCCAAGACAAATGACGTAAAGTAATGTAGCGAATGCGTTATCATTGCCTTGTTCTTGGTGATGACAATTGTGACTCACACTTTACAATCCCTTGCGTCATTTGTCTTGGGTAATTTTTTTATAAAACACCTTGCACCAAAAGCTCTCGGATTTTCGCCAGCGGGTCTGGAACATATCACCTATGAAATATCCTCAGTTAAATGTCTGGTATACCTCCAACTCACCTCCGTCGACCTTGTTCTTTGAAATACCCTCAGTTATGTGTCTGGGATTCCTAAAACTCACATTCCAAATAACCTCCGTCCACTTTATTCTGCCAAATACCCTCAGTCTGGGATCCATGCAACTCACCTCCGTCGACATTATTATATGAAATAGGTACCCCCAGTTAGATGTCTGGCATCCCTCCAACTCACCTTCTAACTCACCTCCGTCGACTTTGTCCCGTTTCCGTTTCTTCTTCTTGGCCTGGGCGTAGTTGTCCCTGGCTGACCACCCCGGGTACATCTGCATGTGCAGCTGACGTTCCTTCCGCGCCATTTCGTAGTACTTGGACTGCTCCTCGCGGTTCAGCGCGTGCCACTGTCGCGCAGAGCCATTTCAGTACGGGTGAGAGGGAATCTAGTACAGGGGCAGGGGTATTTTAGTTCGGTCGCGATGGAGCAGACACAAGCGTGTGCCGGGATTTCCCGCCGTGTTTAATAAATGGTACTGTGACTGACATCGTCCACAAGCGGACCCGTGCAGATGTAAGAGACTTTGAAAAGCCTACAGCTACTTTCTAATCGAGCTGCTTATGCTCGCTTATGTTTAAAGGTTGACGAAATTACATTAACTGCAACTATTGGGTGTTGTGAAACCAGTCCACAATCCCTTTAAGGAGGCATTGCAAATAATGGCTTTGACTTTACCAAATGACATGGGAAGGAGAGGACTCCCACCGACTGGTAATGAAAAACTTTGATAATATATATATAAATATATATATATATATATATATATATATATATATATATATATATATATATTGTGTGCATCCATTACGTGAACGAATACTATTCACACCAAAAGGAGGCAGAAATGATTGAGAGTAGCCTTTAAATGGCCAATGAGGAGTAGATGGCAAAGCCGGAAACAGAGTGAGAGAGGGCTGAACATAGTGTCATGAAAACCAAACAACAAACTTCATACAGCTACGCCTCACGCCGAAACATTGAACACGAGTAATCAGAATGGATAAAAGTAACAGCACAAGGCACACTTGAGAGGTTAGATCCGTTTGTCCTCGCCAAATCCGTCTCAAAAGAATTAATCGTACAACATTAAGAAAGGTGCCACAGCCGTGACCGACGCAGGTCGGGAAATAAGTCCTCTAGTGTCCTTGATTATGCTGTAGATTTTGTACTTAAGCTCCGAGACAAATGTTTACATTCCAAAGTTAACGAAAACAAGGAATATTAAGAGCCAAATCGAAATTGATCAAGACGGACGGAGTTTGGCTACAAATCCCAGGATCTTGACCCTGCGTGTGCCGGGCAGTGCGGCAGTGGCCGCCAGACCTCGTATACAACCAGTGAACTGGAGAGGCCTGGCAGGGCACTGCGGCACCCTGTGCTGTTACCTTGTCCTTTTCGACCTGAGCCTTTTGATAGTAGACAGCCTGCTCCTCCCGCGACAGGGCGCCCCACTGCCAAACAGCGCACATAGCCAGCGGTGGAGGGGTCTGAACACCGCGGCGAACACACTGAACACCGCTGTGTTCAACAGGAGATCATTTTGTGGTAGGGCTGAGGCCAACAGATACTGTTTTACTGCAAATAGCTCGAGAGGTTTATGCCTTCTGATACGTACAGAGTTTTGGTAAAACTGTCAGAATTGCCATCCGAAAAGCATTTGAACTGAATAATCGAAGCATGAACTTGGATGAATAACGTGAATTATGTATATATATATAAAATATATATATATATATATATATATTTGTATATATATCTGAAACCGGACCACAGAAAAAGATAATTCGTGCCCCCTACCTCCTCTAAAAGCAGCCGTCCCATGGCTTATTAGTTCACATGTTTAGAACATGACAACAAGCACTACCATTCAAACTAATCGATCAAGACACTCATAACTACAAACAAACCACACATAGTACAAATTCTACCCTACTCCACCGGTACGTTTCATGGTTTACAGGAAACGAGAAATTCCACGACAGATCGACCAAAAAAACTTGAGTGATACCCTGGACCTCATATATGAATCAAATATAATTTAGGTAATTTGGGGCGTTCAATCAAGAGGTGTGATATCAAGAGGTGACTTCCGTGTGATAAATGGCTTGCAACTTATTACTTGGGTCAATATTAAAACTGTTCAAGCCATACATTTGTAAATGCAAATAGCGCAGCTATTCAAAATACGATCCATATAAAATTATTCGTTTCGGAGTTGTATGCTGCAACGCATTCCGAATTCGGTAATGAAGAGGGTAAAATATAAAAATTAATATACAAATCAAAGAAATAAACAATTTTTTCTCAAATAATCTGAGACAACAGGCGATTTGCTGATGTTAAACAATGACACGAAAAAAGACAAAATCTAGGGACCGCGCTGCTAAAAACATTTTTGAAAATCATGCTTTTGAATTTCCAACGCCAACGATCTCGATCTTCGAAAGCATTACTCCTCAAAATTATTTATTAGCTTACGGTAACTAGCAGTTTATATCATTTGCATTTCGAGTGACGACACTATTTTCATTTGAAAATGCCGTTTTTTCTGAAAGTTTCGATGTTGCCTCAGGTAATCACTGGAAAGCCTTTCATCCTTCTGCAGCGCCACTGGCACTGTGTGATTTTGTGCCCCAAATAACCCCATAGACAAACTTCCATCACAATTGGAGATTTACGGCGAATCTGTCATGGCGCATCTGGCTTGGTGAATCTGTCATGGAATTGCCCACGTGCTAAAAGTGAAACAGACCTAAAGATAGATGCCAGTTAGACGCGAGCACACTCCAACCTACTCGAACTCTAGCCAAGCATACCAGGCCATTGGCACCAGGGAGCAGACATGGCAGCTGATATGGCAGCTGATGGTAAAAAATCAGCCTTATGTTCATAACATATCTTAAAGGGAATGTGGCACCTTCACAACGTGATTTTAACTGAGATAGCCAAGTTGTAAAGCAGGTCGGAAAACCCGGTACTCCATATTTCATTTGTCTTGGAACTCGATATTTCCGTAGAAAGAAGCTAAAACCTACCTGACACCAGCCCCCCTCAGCCCCCCGTCGCCGGCGGCCATTGTTGTGAGCTACTGGTGTGACGACATATGCTGACGTCACGATGAGCATCAGCCAATCGAAGCCCTTGAGGCGCTTCAAGTATGGTAGTGGTTGCCAGATCGTGACATCATCCACAGACTGCTATTTATTTCTTTTTCTAGAGGAGTATTTTTAAAAACCAAATATTGAGCTTATTGTACATTTTTCAGAGAAATCATGAGTGGCTTCATTATTTTTGACTAAAAGTACGCCTAATTACACTAAATTCCAGGATTCGACCAAGGTGCCACATTCCCTTTAAGAAATCCAAAAGAACCATAAAAGGTCAAAATCTGGCATACTATCACAAGCATGGATCTTTCTCGAATGCAAGAAAAAAGTAATAAAAACAAAAACAAGTAAAACTAGTACTCTTATATTTAAAGGGAATGTGGCACCTTGGTTTAATCCAGGAATTTAGCCTAATTAGGCGTACTTTTAGCCGAAAATAATGAAACTAATCATGATTTCTCTGAAAAATGTACAATAAGCTCAATATTTTTATTTTTAAATAATCCTCTAGGAGAAGAAATAAATATCTGCCTGTGGATGATGCCATGACCTGGCAACCACTACCATACTCGAAACGCTTCAAGGGCTTCGATTAGCTGATGCTCATCGTGACGTCAGCATATGTCGTCACACCAGCAGCTCACAACAATGGCCGCCTGGCGAGAGGCACATGAGAGATACATTTCAAGTAGATTTTAGTTTTTCTACGGAAATATCGAGCTCCAAGACAAATGATATATAGAGTACCGGGTTTTTCCAACTTGCTTTACAACTTGGCTATCTCAGTTAAAATCACGTTATAAAGGTGCCACATTCCCTTTAAAGAAGAGCTGCGCTCAAAATATTACGCATGTGAACTTTTCCACCTTATTTCTGATTTCATTATAAACAATGAACACGGTGTTGATTTTCATCATCTGTTTTTATCATCATGGTCATCAATCACACTATTAACCAGCTGCCAGATTTGGCAGCACTCACCCGCCGTCCGAGGATCTGGTTGATGGCCGCCGACTCCTTCAGAGTGCACTCTGACACCACCTTGGCCCTCATCTCCTTCATGTAGAGCATGAAGGCGTTCAGCGGCTTCTTGATGTGCGTCTTCTTCTTTTCTGCTACAAGATATGGGGATTAAGTCTGTCAGAATTGGCTGCGGCCTCTGTCATTGACATTGGCAGGGTAGTAAGGACACGGGTAGCGCCGGAGCCATCTAGTTAACTTCCGCTAATTTTGAGGTTGAACCTGATTTCCTATTGCAAGTAACACGAACAACATAGGCAGGGATACTGCTTACGGAAACCAACATGGTTAGTAAAGATATAGCTCTTTAATTTCTGTTCGTTTACCTTGCGAAACTAAACCAGCTGTACCATCAATAGAAACATGGGCACTGAAACAACACCTTGTGTACTGAAACAACGGCCAAATGCGATCTACATGAATCGGACAAGCTTCGAAAACACACCAGGCTGTGTTGAGAAGCGTCGTCAGAAATATGAGAAATATGTCCACGGGAGGTGTGTGTGTGTGTGTGTGTGTGTGTGTGTGTGTGTGTGTGTGTGTGTGTGTGTGTGTGTGTGTGTGTGTGTGTGTGTGTGTGTGTGTGTGTGTGTGTGTGTGTGTGTGTGTGTGTGTGTGTGTGTGTGTGTGTGTGTGTGTGTGTGTGTGTGTGTGTGTGTGTGTGTGTGTGTGTGTGTGTGTGTGTGTTTTTTTTGTGTGTGTGTGTGTGTGTGTGTGTGTGTGTGTGTGTGTGTGTGTGTGTGTGTGTGTGTGTACGTGTGTACGTGCGTGCGTGCGTGCGTGCGTGCGTGCGTGCGTGCGTGCGTGCGTGCGATAGATGTGCGTGCGTGCGTGCGTGCGTGAGAGAGAGAGAGAGGGGGGAACGGGCGGGGCGGGGCCTTACTTTGGGACTGTTGACTATCCTGCTGAGGAGGTTTGGAGCCGGACACTGGAGGTGGAGCTGATATGACCGGCTTCACATCAGCTCCGTGCCTGGTGGGTCACGTCCACGCCATTACAACAATAGTCATGGCTTGCCAGTATCACAAGAACGCGCTATGCCCATCGGTCATAAGGGGAAGGTGATGGAAGGGCTGTTTAATCAGCAACGAAACAAATCACACAATGTGGTGACTGTGATTACATTGATTGCTTGTTTGCCTCAAGTAATTAATAAAAAAGGCAAGAACTCTAACTCCAGATTGGCATAACACCGACATAAAACACACCACTGCTAAATCCCGACTCGCCCATATACTTGGCATGCTGCAAAACAGCACTGCATTGGACATGTGCCTTAGAGAATATCATACATATCCCTTGATTACATAATACTAGCCGGTATCTCAAAAACAACACAACATATGAGTCGGTTGCAAGTTCAACAAACATTTTCGCCCTCTTCCATACTACTACGCCAGTGCAGGCAACCGTTGAAGACCCTCTCCAGCTCCACGAAACTGGCACGTTCCCCAGCTCTGTAGAACTGATAGGTTCGGGACAGATGACAAAGACAAAGACAAAGACAAAGACTTTATTGTCATCCCAAATCCGCATGGCTATTACGACCCCGTCAGTTGAGATGGTGCAGGACGCACCTGTGGTCGCCGTTGTGCTTCAGGTAGTCCGGATGCAGAAGGTGCGGGGGAAGACCATGGTGAAGCAGACCCGGAGAGAACCTGGGGACATCACCAAAAACTGACCCAACTGCCACCCTCAAAGTTAGCAATGCATCCCACTGGCAACTCCAAAGTTAGTATTGCGTTAGAATCCAGCGAATTTAGTGAAATGAAAATGACCAAAAATGAGACAATCGCCTGATTTGTAAATCAAGCTCAATGACAAACGCTGCCTCTGTTCGCGGTACGTGAGGAACTATCAAACCTCTCTGCAGGCTTTGGCACCTACTCATACGGTTAAAAGCGCAAAAGAGCGACGGAGGCTTTTTTGCCTCTGTCCCCTTCTCATTTCCCTCCCCTGATAATGCTGACAAACTTAGAGCAAAAAAACTTTGTGGAAATCTTACAGAATCATTGTAACATAAAAAGAAAACAAAAACATTGCCACCATGATCCTAATTCTGAAATCATCAAGCTTAAATGAGATATAATATCCCTCAAAACCCTTAAAAAAACTGAGTATGCCTCTGCCAGAGCGCTGTGACCTTGACCCGGCGCGTGCTGACCTGTGGAGGCTGGAGTGCAGGCCTGAGTAGGGTGACCGGAACGCTCCAGAGCCGGAGGGGTAGAGCCCTGGCGATGGCCTGAGGCACAAATCAAACCTGAAGGTTAGAACGCGCCCGATGAGAAGCCACCTCATCCATCCAGACAAGTTATGACCAAACGAAATTGTTTTACAGGGTTCTGCATGGCCATCCGTTTGCTGAACTGACCCCAAAACTGTCACTTTTGGTCAGCAGGTGAGCCCACCACGGGAGGGAAGCAGGAGCCCACCGCAGTCACCGGCTTCTTTTCCGGAGGTCTCCTCCCTTAGCAAGACACCTAGTTAATGAACTGCTCGCTAGATGGCAGGCAGTGTCGGTCCCGCCGGCGCGATTCCGCGGCCGATAACGCCGAGTGGCCGACACCGAACATCCATCTGAGGAGGGCCTGAGCCCTTTCCCTTCGTCCCCAACACACCGAAACTGCCTCCACCACACCGCGTTCAACACTGGCACACACGCAGCCGCGCCCACCGACCCCTTCAGGCGTACCTACACCTCCGTCGAAGGAAAAACAGAAACAAACACCGGCAGAGACGAGACAGCGGTAGCCGTCGGTATACTTACCATCTTTTCTGACCAGCCCTACAGATGCTCGCCAAATAATGTCTTATTTAAAGAACTAACTGCGCGGTACTTCGAAGCATGTCACCACTCTAGTCACTTTGTACCTGTACGCATTCAAATAATTTTTTTTTTGAAAATTCCTGAATTCAGGGGTTATTGAGTGGCCTGATTTGGATTGAGCATTCAATGTTTTATTAGGGCCACTCCCGACGGGCGGAATTTCCGGTTGCAGGGAGCAGTGACGTGACAAATGACGAACAGAAAAGGACAGCGATTTTCAGTCATGCTTTTAGCAGATCCTGCAGTGCCTCCTGCGTTTTTTGGGGGAGGGGAGGGGGGAGAAGGCCGCATAATCCTTAATATTTCAAGCCATATAACTCACCACTTACTCTCATCAGTTCCATGCATAAGCTCACAATTTTGCCGGCTGGTTCACCGCGCTCGTCCAAGGCTCTCAAAATGGTCTTTTCCTTCTTTGTTTCGTTGCCTCACCTCACAATGTGAACATAGCGAACGTCCTAACTACTCCTTCTTCTTAGTCTGTTATTATCATTTTTACGCACATGTGTAGAAAATAACAAGCACATTAAAAAACAACAGAGAAGCCTCTTGTCAAATTAAACACATCCAATGTGATATAACATGCATATGATATTACATATATATCCCATCCACCATATGCTGAGGACAGATTTGCTTTCAAAACGTGCGGCGGTCAGTAATGGGTCTTATTGAGGGAAGCGTACTAACTGAACTAGAGTACTAGTATTTATAGAAGTGTCGGGGAGATGAATCTTTCAGCAAATTGCTAGCAATACACAATATTTACTGCTTAACCACAGGCCATCAAAGAGATCGATTTAATCCAGAAATGAAGAGCTTAAGTACGAAGTCTAACAATTCAGCAACATGTGAATGTGATTCTCCAGTAGAACTAACCAGGGAGGGAGGTCGTGGCCACCTAGCGGCGGGTAGTGGCAGTGCGATGACGCCGGGGTGAACGGGTACATTGAAGGTCGCGCCATCCCTGCGGGCACAAAGGTCAGACAGGTCACAATACACGCCAAACCGCTCAGCTGAACTAGAAGCAAGGCAAGGTGACAGGGGGCATGCATACATGAGCCCTGTTCCAGCTGTCAGCACAGTTTTGTCAGCAGGACCTCTAACCTCTCCTCCAGAAAAGTAACATCAGCGCCATAATCGCCTCTTGTTTGTGCTAAGCAAAGGGAACTTAAACCTTTATGCCATTAAAAAATATTAGGCTGCCACTTCGTGCACTTACGGTTTTTCATTAGCACAAACAGCAGACCGTCAGCCCCTAAAACCTCTAGAACTAGTTCCCGGGGAGAGGCTACAGTCCTGTGACGTAGGCGCAACGCGGCCCGCTGATTGGTGCTGACAAAACTGTGCTGACAGCTGGAACAGGGCTATGGTAAATGGTGGGGATAGTGTCGCCACTTCAGCTGTTTGTGTCTAAATGCATTGCATAGGTCAATGGCAAGCTATCCACTCGAACAATTGCAACACTCTCGTATACTCAAAAATACTGCAGCATTCCTCAGAATGAGAAGACACAAAATGTGGTTGGTCGAAAACATTTTTTTCCGTTCAATCGCCATAAACATTATATACCTATATGTCATTATCTTACATTACTAGTGGGTCTGTGTGTTTTGTGGTTTTAGGCAGGGGCGTAACCCCGAAAAGGGCCCCTGCGACAGCACCAAAAGGGCCCTGATGGGTAAAAGGGCCCTCCTTGTTACAGAATAGAGTGCTGAAGAGGGCTTAAGAGGGCCCTGTCTGGTATAAAATTCGCCAAATTTGGCCACAGAGCATAGGACAAGCGAGCCGCGCGAAGCGCGGCTCGTGTCCTCAGGGGGCCCTTCGGGCCCTCAGGGAGGGGCGGCTGTCCCTGCCGCCCCCCTTAGCTACGCCCCTGGTTTTAGGGCACTTCAGCGTCTAGGCTATATTGCACATTATTGGTGAATTGCATACAGTTACGGTACAATTCAACAAATCATTAGCCCAAATACATTCAATTTCTAGCTGGATCAACACGGAGGCAAACCGTATAAGTCACTGTTACGACTCCAAGCATCATTGCTACTAAGTCACGTTCGACTGAAGTCATTGCTACATAAGTCACTGTTACGACTCGAAGCATCATTGCTACATGCTTTTCGGACATAATGTATTCTAGATTTCCTTCAGTCTTACCAAAGCTTAATGAATTAAGTCAAATCTAGTAGATGTCTTTAAGCCTTACGCAGAAAAGCAATAATGTTCATCGTTTTATCCAGTTTGAACTACGACTATCACATACCATTGTCCCTTTCGGGGTTGTCGCGGTACAAAGTTGTACTGCAGAACACTTTTTTTGGATTTACGGCTGAAAAGAAACACGAACCTCTGCACTCGTCATTGACAAGCCCAGAGATGTATTCCCAACATCTGCAAACTCACCCGTCATGCCAAAAGAAGTTCAGCAGACAATGTCGCAGTTGGGTGCAATGGGTCCTTCTTCGCTTGCAAAGCTTCAGATTAGGCAATTTACGACGGCAGGGTCCATCCTTCGCTATAGTTAGACTGAGCATCTGAGCAAGTGGAACAGGCCCCAATCCTGTCCCAAGCCCTCAGGATCCTCACCACAAGTATTCACAGAGTTTCCTCCCCTCCTCCCCCGTCACAGACAAGTTTTAGCATTTTGACGCCCAAAGTCGGGCTATCAAATTCGCTAAACATCGTTGGAGTGCACGCAACGCATCTAGCGCCAATATTTCCCAAAATGTGAAGACAGAAGATATGCTTGGTCGAAAATATTTTCACACATAAACATCAGTGTTGCATTTCTACTCTACCATTGATTTTTCGTCGAGTGACCTGTGCAAAGGAGCCAGGGACCGGAGGGCCAAGAGGCTTGATTGCCTGCATCCCGATTATGATCGCATGAATCACCGTGGGTTCGATTCCCACGGCGGGAAACCGCTTTTCGCGTCCCATCTAGCCTGGTGGAAAGATTCCTTAAACACACAAGCCAATACTTCCTGTAATTAGGAAAGAGTGCCCGTTCCTAGTTAGTCTCACAAAAAGCCTACCCTTTCCCTCCGCCCTGACCAAAACCCACTGATCTCTCAGCTCACGTCAGCAGTTCCCTCCCCTATCACCACACCTGACAACGCCCCTGTTAAAAGCCTGGCGGCGTTTCTTCGGTGATAGCCTTTGAATTGGTCCGACATTTAATCCGGGCTCCAATCAGACGGTATACTACGGGAAACCGGATCAATTGTCCACACTTGAGTGGCCGCCGATTGAATTGTAGCTCCCATTTCCACCGCAGATGTGCCGCGCGGCCGGCATTTTCAACACCGCAGCCAAGGCAGGCTGGCCGCAGCGACTGATGGAAGGCTGACGGGTATATATATATATTTTTTTTATATATATATATATATATATATATATACACATGAAAACTAAATGTGCTTTTGTGAGTTTTCTGACGAGTGATTCGATGGTACTTTCAGTTTTTTATCTTCACGGTTAAATTATTTCAAGACATCCCCAAACGATTCTCGAGATACTCAGCATGTAAAAAGAGCGGTTGGTGTTGCCACTGACGATAGTTTAGAGGGGGGTCACAGTCACAGGCAGATCCAGGATTCCATTCCCAATCGGGTGGGGGGGATCACATGGTTGCGGGCTATCCGGGCCAGGGGGCGCCACTATTGGGCGGTAAAGTTATCAAGTGGACCCAAATCCTATCGCCGGGGCGCCAATACTCACATCCTAAGCGGGGGACATTTCAGGCTGGCGCCATGGCCAATTCAGAGGGCGCCGGGGTCGATCGGGGGGATAATTTCCCCCGCCCTTGCCCCCTGGATCCACCTATTGAGCAGAGTTGTGCGACTCGCGAGTCACAGTCGGAGTTTAGCTCAAATTCCAACTCATTGGACTCTGAGTTGAGTTGAGTTGAGTCGAAAAAATTAGACAAGTGAGTTGGGCTGAGTTGAGTCGGTTCGCAACATGTCAATGAGCTGAGTTGAGTTGCAAAGACAGCGAGTCAAATGAGCTGACGAAAAAAGTTGGCTCAAAAAGTGAACATGATATCAAGTAAAAGTGTTTCAATCTGCCTACCTTTTGCAAACCTCCTTTAAATACATTTTCCCTCCAGCGTTACAATTGTTTAAATCAAAGTTTCAATTTGTTTCAATATATCAATCATTATATGGTTCAATTGCTTATTTTCAATGCCCATCCAATCTGCAGAAATCCCTAGGCACAAGTAATAAATATACTCGAAAAATTAAACAGGTTCCTATCACTGGCCCTGTTTTAAATATTTGAAGCGGTGGAACGCGCTACAAAATACATTTAAAATCTCTCAAAAACTTCTCACCTTCAAAATTTAACATTACTTCTTTACTTTAACCACTCCAACAACAGCAACACGCGTCGTCGTCGCTGATTGTTGTCGTCAGTGGTCGTCGTCTGAGAATAGTGTGCGCCATTGCTGTCTTTGAAGAACAACTTCAACCGAGTATAGGTTCAAGCTTAACTAGCCTCAAGGTAAAAAGTGTAAACATCACGTGATAATTAATAAACCATGCAAATATTTATATAAATACATGTTATATTGTTTCTTTTGTCCTAAATGCGCCGTCTTCCACCGCTCTTTTCATTTTGCCTATTAAAAGCAGATACTGATATTAGCATAGAAAAACTGGACTCCTGATTGGACAGAAATGTTGAAAGGCCTTTATCTCAGGAATCAGAGGAATTATTTCATGTTACGGTTTTTGTCTGATCAGAGACCCTAGCTTGGCGTCTGTGTTTTATTTGGAAAGCTATACATCAGCAATTTTCAATGAAATCGTGCTCCAATTTTGAAGAGCGATAGGTATGTACTGTATTGGAGGTTCTCAAGCTGAAAATTAGATTGGGTTTAAAATATAAATATATTAAAATCCAACACGTTGATAGAATTTCCATTTCTATTGTCGTTTGTAATATATGGTATACTTTTTCTTAGGGTTTGCTGTAGTTCTTAGAACTAGCAATTGCAACTAGGTACTCTAGTAATTATTGCTTAAATTTTGATTAAACTCATGGCATATTAATGTTCATTTATAAAAAATACCTAGCATCGTTCTTAAAGAGAAAAAATCAATACCTATACCATCCCTACAAATACAGTTTATATAATGTTTTTAGCTTGGATCTTTTTTGACAGTATGGAGGCTCAATTTTTTGCCTATGTTGGTGTAACCTTAGCCCTTTTAGGGTCCTTTCCATTCCATTTACCGGGTTTAATATGCAATGCTCCTTTTAAAAATAATTGCAACATGTGGTAGCTTTTTTGGGCAGTGACAGTCAGGAAGAATTAAGCAGTTATTCATGGTTGCTGGCTAATTGTTAAGCAATGTTTGAATGCCAATTAATTAATTCTGGTTCTATCAATCTTCCGTTTCATGTTAGACTTTCTGAACAGCCTGTTTTTTGCTGGTTTATTGATTTATTTCTGAATTTTTAAATATCATCTATAGATTTATCATTTATTCATTTCATTTTGAAAACGAGTCGAAGTTAGAGTTAAGTTGAGTCGTGAGTTGAGTCGGATGGATTTAGCCTTGAGTCGGAGTTGAGTCGACTCACTGAACTCTTGATCATGAGTTGAGTCAGAGTTGTGTCAACCGCTCTCAGCACTTGAGTTGAATTGGGTCGATTCAAGAAAATTCTGAAACGCACAACTCTGCTATTGAGAGGGTTAAGCTGCGCAGTTGATGTACCCACCGACGATTCATCCCAGGTTTTCGTGGGCCGACGGCGCCTCCACATACGCAGATGTGAGAGAAAGGCCCAACCTCAGAATCAGTCAATCATTATTTCTTATTTAAAAACAAGTTACTACATATACTTTCTGGGCGTTAATTTTCGTGCCATTGCGGCCCATCACATGAACATTGTTCTTGCATCATTGGTCAAATAAATTGAGCGCCTGGTAGAACGAATTGCTCTTACTTGACAGCTGGCTCTGACACTTTACAGCTGCCTCTGACACTTTACAGCTGGGTCTGACACTTACTTTACAACTGACTCTGACTAACTCTATTCCACATACGTCCAGACTCGACGGTCTTGTCCAAATACGGAAGTCTACAGTCAGAACTCAGGGGTCCTCCAGAGCATTGTAGATATTGGAGACGAAATGAAGCCGACCGCTCTATGAAACTGTTCACAACCCAGCACAGCGCCATAGCTACGGTAGGAGCAGACCCAAGGGGGAGAGGGAGGGGGTTGGGGGTGACCGTCCCCCTTGCGCTAAGCTTAAGCACTGCAAAGGGTTCCCAGCAGGAGGCTATAGTGATGTATGATGGGCGTTCCGAAGCTGATTTGGGGAACGTAAGCGCCACTCAAATGTTAGTCTCGCAAGCCCCCAAGAGTTGGTTTCTGGGTACCTCAAGTGATGGTGTAAGGGTGCCCCGAGTGTCGGTCTTGAGGGTGGCCCCAAGATTTGCTCTCGGGTAAGCCCAAAGTGTTGGCCTCGAGGGCCCTCATCTGTTGGTTGCTGGGTACTTCTAAGTTTTGGTCTCTGGGGCCCGAGTGTTTGTTTCATGAACCCCCGCAGTTGGTCTTGGGAGGCCTCGAGTGGGGCTCGGCCCCCAAGAACATCAATCTTTATACGCACCTTTAATTAGGCACCCCACAACTTATTCGGTTTACCAATATTTTAAGCCAATAGATTGGCAAAATGGGCGTCCCAATCTGAAGCCCCCGCAAGGCTTGACTCCATCCTGGGTCGAGAGAATCCTGAGAGAATCCTGGGTCCGCCTCTGAGGTGGCCGGGGGAAGGGACAGTGCGGCAAGCTGCCTTGGATTTCTTTCCAAACCACTGTCCAGCCATGCTGCATAGTTACTGTCTGAACGCCTGTCTACTGGCTCAAATCGTGGCACTGCACACATATGTCCATGGAGCCAATGCCTCAGTTACAGAAGAATACAGGACAACGATCCGCACTCATGCCTCCACGATCAGGAGGGGGGGCGCTGCAATTAAGGCACAGCCCTGAAACAAAGCCAAGTCTGGAAATAGCAGCACCAGCCTTGAGAGATTAGCCACGAGCAAGACCGAACGCACGCAAAAGAAGAGCGTTGCAAGATCTGACCACTTAGCTTACATTTTTGGGAATTTTAACATGTAATCATTCTAAATGAATGACTTGTTCTTTCATACTTGAACTTCAATCGTACCAGCATTGGCAATTTTCCGAACTTCCCACAACGAAATCCTCCCCTTTTTCTGGCGCCTGGCGCCGCCTCTGGCGGGGTGAGCGACAGGTACGGTGCTCGCATGCGTGAGCAGTCCGCCCGGGGGTGATTGGGGAGGGAGGGATGAATCATTGCTGCGTGGCGAGAACACGGGGATGGGAGCTGATGGGCAGGTGCGCCGGGGCGGCCGCTCCAGCCCCGCCCACGCTCACTCTCCGCGCTATTGCACGCGTCTTCAGAGCAGCAGAAGCCGGATCACATGGATAGCGCACGCGTTTATTTCGCAAATACATCTAACTAGGGTGCAAAATCCAACCTACC
This sequence comes from Lepas anatifera, assembly GCA_034440635.1. Taxonomy (NCBI): domain Eukaryota; kingdom Metazoa; phylum Arthropoda; class Thecostraca; family Lepadidae; genus Lepas; species Lepas anatifera. Next base: position 721,454 of record JAOTON010002098.1, read on the forward strand.
GGGTACCTATCGAGTCGGGGTCCAGACATTGGAGGGTTTCACAGAAGACTATCAGCAAATCTGATATTTTAAAGTATGTCAGAAATCTGGGATTATTTATTTCCCTCATCGCATGAATTCACACCAGAATTGAGGTTTTTTACGGAATAAAAAGTGATGGTGTAGGAGCAGTGTCACCCGTAGAATGCACACACACGTCTGTGTGCTCAGGCCCCGCAGGGTTGGCAGCATCCTCATTACACGCTTTCATCGTGTTTCTACTTAAGACCACGATTGGTTAAAACTAAGCACAGCCCGATATTTGTATTGCAAGCGCCCTAGCAAATACATTTCTGTATTTAAAAACTGCATCCTTTATACAACTATTGTGCCCCGTTTAGGGTCCAGCTGTTAAGGCGGTAGAAGCACCACTTACCCGGTTTGGGGTCCAGCTGGTAAGGTGGTAGAAACATCACTTAACCGGTTTGGGGTCCAGCTGTTAAGGCGGTAGAAGCACCACTTACCCGGTTTGAGGTCCAGCTGGTAAAGTGGTAGAAGCACCACTTACCCGGTTTGGGGTCCAGTTGGTAAGGTGGAATGCCCATGTGAGCCGGCGGAGGCTGCGACAAGGAGTCCGGATTGTAGAAGAAAGGTGGCAGACCAGGCGACGGAAGACCCGGCACCTTTCCTGGCTGCAAACACACAGAGGGCGGGTCAGACACGCCACAATCCACTGCCGCCGGAGGGACGGGTCAGACACGCCACAATCCACTGCCGCCGGAGGGACGGGTCAGACACGTAACAATCCACTGCCGCCGGAGGGACGGATCAGACACGTGACAATCCACTGCTGCCGGAGGGACGGGTCAGACACGCCACAATCCACTGCCGCCGGAGGGACGGGTCAGACACGCCACAATCCACTGCCGCCGGAGGGACGGGTCAGACACGTGACAATCCACTGCCGCCGGAGGGACGGGTCAGACACGTGACAATCCACTGCTGCCGGAGGGACGGGTCAGACACGTGACAATCCACTGCCGCCGGAGGGACGGGTCAGACACGCCACAATCCACTGCCGCCGGAGGGACGGGTCAGACACGTGACAATCCACTGCCGCCGGAGGGACGGGTCCAGACACGTAACAATCCACTGCCGCCGGAGGGACGGGTCAGACACGCCACAATCCACTGCCGCCGGAGGGACGGGTCAGACACGTAACAATCCACTGCCGCCGGAGGGACGGATCAGACACGTGACAATCCACTGCTGCCGGAGGGACGGGTCAGACACGTGACAATCCACTGCCGCCGGAGGGACGGGTCAGACACGTGACAATCCACTGCTGCCGGAGGGACGGGTCAGACACGTGACAATCCACTGCCGCCGGAGGGACGGGTCAGACACGTGACAATCCACTGCCGCCGGAGGGACGGGTCAGACACGCCACAATCCACTGCCGCCGGAGGGACGGGTCAGACACGCCACAATCCACTGCTGCCGGAGGGACGGGTCAGACACGCCACAATCCACTGCCGCTGGAGGGACGGGTCAGACACGCCACAATCCACTGCCGCCGGAGGGACGGGTCAGACACGCCACAATCCACTGCCGCCGGAGGGACGGGTCAGACACGTGACAATCCACTGCTGCCGGAGGGACGGGTCAGACACGCCACAATCCACTGCCGCCGGAGGGACGGGTCAAACATGTGTCGGTCCACTGCTGCCGGAGGGACGGGTCAGACACGCCACAATCCACTGCCGCTGGAGGGACGGGTCAGACACGCCACAATCCACTGCTGCCGGAGAGACGGGTCAGACACGCCACAATCCACTGCCGCCGGAGGGACGGGTCAGACACGTGACAATCCACTGCCGCCGGAGGGACGGGTCAGACACGTGACAATCCACTGCTGCCGGAGGGACGGGTCAGACACGTGACAATCCACTGCTGCCGGAGGGACGGGTCAGACACGTGACAATCCACTGCTGCCGGAGGGACGGGTCAGACACGCCACAATCCACTGCCGCCGGAGGGACGGGTCAGACACGCCACAATCCACTGCCGCCGGAGGGACGGGTCAGACACGTGACAATCCACTGCTGCCGGAGGGACGGGTCAGACACGTGACAATCCACTGCTGCCGGAGGGACGGGTCAGACACGCCACAATCCACTGCTGCCGGAGGGACGGGTCAGACACGCCACAATCCACTGCCGCTGGAGGGACGGGTCAGACACGCCACAATCCACTGCCGCCGGAGGGACGGGTCAGACACGCCACAATCCACTGCCGCCGGAGGGACGGGTCAGACACGCCACAATCCACTGCCGCCGGAGGGACGGATCAGACACGTGACAATCCACTGCTGCCGGAGGGACGGGTCAGACACGTGACAATCCACTGCTGCCGGAGGGACGGGTCAGACACGTGACAATCCACTGCTGCCGGAGGGACGGGTCAGACACGCCACAATCCACTGCCGCCGGAGGGACGGGTCAGACACGCCACAATCCACTGCCGCCGGAGGGACGGGTCAGACACGCCACAATCCACTGCCGCCGGAGGGACGGGTCAGACACGTGACAATCCACTGCTGCCGGAGGGACGGGTCAGACACGTGACAATCCACTTCTGCCGGAGGGACGGGTCAGACACGTGACAATCCACTGCTGCCGGAGGGACGGGTCAGACACGTGACAATCCACTGCTGCCGGAGGGACGGGTCAGACACGTGACAATCCACTGCTGCCGGAGGGACGGGTCAGACACGCCACAATCCACTGCTGCCGGAGGGACGGGTCAGACACGTGACAATCCACTGCTGCCGGAGGGACGGGTCAGACACGTGACAATCCACTGCTGCCGGAGGGACGGGTCAGACACGTGACAATCCACTGCTGCCGGAGGGACGGGTCAGACACGTGACAATCCACTGCTGCCGGAGGGACGGGTCAGACACGTGACAATCCACTGCTGCCGGAGGGACGGGTCAGACACGTGACAATCCACTGCTGCCGGAGGGACGGGTCAGACACGCCACAATCCACTGCTGCCGGAGGGACGGGTCAGACACGCCACAATCCACTGCCGCCGGAGGGACGGGTCAGACACGCCACAATCCACTGCCGCCGGAGGGACGGGTCAGACACGTGACAATCCACTGCTGCCGGAGGGACGGGTCAGACACGTGACAATCCACTGCTGCCGGAGGGACGGGTCAGACACGTCACAATCCACTGCTGCCGGAGGGACGGGTCAGACACGTGACAATCCACTGCTGCCGGAGGGACGGGTCAGACACGCCACAATCCACTGCCGCCGGAGGGACGGGTCAGACACGCCACAATCCACTGCCGCCGGAGGGACAGGTCAGACACGTGACAATCCACTGCTGCCGGAGGGACGGGTCAGACACGTGACAATCCACTTCTGCCGGAGGGACGGGTCAGACACGTGACAATCCACTGCTGCCGGAGGGACGGGTCAGACACGTGACAATCCACTGCTGCCGGAGGGACGGGTCAGACACGTGACAATCCACTGCTGCCGGAGGGACGGGTCAGACACGCCACAATCCACTGCTGCCGGAGGGACGGGTCAGACACGTGACAATCCACTGCTGCCGGAGGGACGGGTCAGACACGTGACAATCCACTGCTGCCGGAGGGACGGGTCAGACACGTGACAATCCACTGCTGCCGGAGGGACGGGTCAGACACTGCCGTCCACTGCTGCCGGGCGGCTCATCCCGGCTGGTTGGTGACGCTGCCTGGTTAGGTGACGCTGCCTGGTTAGGTGACGCTGTCTGGTTAGGTGACGCTGCCAGTCAGTCCTACATCGGCGACGTCTCAGGACCTGTCAGCTAGTTCTTCACCTGTTACGTAAAATCACATACAACAGTTGACTACTCTTGGCTTTGCTCATATCTATCCGCCTGAAACAGGATAACTTCCCATTGCCTCACGGAATGGGGCGACGCGATGGGGCGGCAGATGTAAGGGGCAATGCTGTTTAGTGGGTGTGTGGGTAGTCGATATACCAGTAGCGGCAGTCTGAACGACTAAACATCCAAAACAGACCGCAGTGCACCAACGTGCTGGGAGCGGTGACTTGCTCAAAGGACTTAGCCTGTGTCACACGTTCCCAGAACTGGATTCTGAGACACTTCGCATGCCAGCGCATTGCTCTGTTCAGTCGTGAAGCTTGTTAATAAGTTGAGTGTGTGTCTGCAGCATACCGTTGTACCCTGAAGACGTGATCCCGCGTCAATCTTAGGGCGGCGGCATTAGGACTCTTCATTTGTAGAATTGTCAGACACAACTGAGGAAACGAAACTACATATTGATGTGCCTTTTCATAAATTTCACTTAGCAGTGATGATTCATGTTGTGAAACAGACCTGGATTTCCATCCATGACTCAAACAACCAGTGCCTTTGTTTTACATGTTCATGAGATAATAGATAACTAACACGTGTGGTTGAGCTGAGACTGAATTGTCTTCATTGCATATGGAGGATCTATGTCTTTTGAATAAAAACCATGTTACTGAAATTTATGATAGTCATCCAATTTGCCAGCCTCATGGTCTACCTGGCCTCTAACGTTCCGTGATGGCGGAATCCAGCGACCCTTGACTCAGTAAGATCAAGAAGCACGCAGCAGGCCAACGCGACGCTCGAGGCGCAAGGATTTTCGGAAACCTTACGAAAGATTACGATGATCAAAGTAAATGTCGACTGTTTCCAGCAAGCGGTTTTTTTACCAATCATCCGGTACATGTAACACCTTTGAAATCAAAGAGTCGTGGGTGCAACGTCTTCATATCAAAGGCGAGGCAGATGTTCTACACGCTAGGTTTAGTGCTGCATGACTAACAACTTGTAGCTGCTTCGAATGTAGACGTTCGCAGAACATCTAGCGGGCTGCACACGTCCGACGCCCACCATCCAGTGCGAAGCATGCGAATTGAGTGAGAAATTTTTAGACTGTTTATCTCACCGCATCTTCGAGTTAAATTGGAATTTTTCGTATTTAAGTTATCCAGTTTGTGACTGACGCTAGGAAAATAAAAGACCTACATACTCCGAGGAAAACCAAAAACATACTTTGAATTTCCAGATGGTCAGAATGAAAGAGCAATGCAAGACTTAGGTCAGCCATTGCACAGGCCTTGTTTCAGGCGGCGGCAGGATTCACTAGCGTACTTTAAGAAGGTCACGTGGCCGCGTCGTGATTTCACTGCGATATTAAATTCTTCGCTCGGGCCCATGAGCTGAGGACAAAGATGATGCATATCTCCCCTTTACCATCAGCATCATGAACCGAAACGATGGCCAAAATTGCCAGGCTCGCCCGGCGGTGATGCTATCTCCGCTGCTGCCATCTGCACCCAAAGAGGTAAAACAAAAGGGCACGTGTCACCAACCAGGAGCGAGCCCAGCATTCGAGGATATCAGGAGAGGTAGGATGAAGACAATGCCAGCTTGTACGATGCAAGCACATGAAAAATACAATCCCATCCACGAAAAAATTGTATAGTTTCAAAATGTGTATGGATTAAGCGAGCACCTTCATCGCTGTGCCCACCCTCCGCCACTGCAACGCATACAGGACAAGGTCGGTTATCGGTTGTATCTCTATTAGCACTGCAGTACAAAAGCTGGAGCACAACAGAGGAAGGACACAGAATGCTGGAGGTCGGCAAAAAGCACCGGCAAACTGTCCCGGGGCGGCGAGCGTCCCCCACAAAGAGATAATGACGCCGCCAGAACGCTCGGCTGTTTTTCTTACACTGAGATGATGCGAATGGAAGCTGACGCTTAGCTGTGCTCTCTTCTAACGGAAGGCTTTCAATGATAAATGCCCATATCTTTATGGACTGGTTGTAGCCAGCTGTGCCGGAAATGTATCGAAATACCTGAGCCGGATACACCACACTGGATTCAACGCGCATGAAGCTAAACAAAAGAACTTGAGGACATGAAGAACAAAGAACAAGATAACTAAGGAGAAGCTAAAGGAAATTATATTACATTTTAATAATTAACCAGTCCACGTCTTACAAAATCATGAGGTGATAACTTGCAAGCCATTAAAGATTCTATCAAAGAGTGCAGCAATGGTTCCGAGTGAGAAGCACACACAATCATACCACCCAGATGCCTATTAAAGACCTAAAATAGCACTACAACATCCATTTAAACAAAACTAAGGAATGCAGTGCAAATCCCAGAGACATTCTCGGAAACAGCATCTCTCTCTCTCTCTCTCTCTCTCTCTGCACAACTTCAGTGCCGGCCGTGGATTTCAAAGTATCTGCTTGTTATTCGCGGCGTGGCTCTGAAGTGGAGCGGACACCGCCACTCAGCCAGTGTGTGGCGCCACTCAGCCCTCGGGAGGGTGCTTAACCCAGACACTCCGGTGTTGATGCTGCTGCTTCCTACAGCACCGCCGGCCAGTGACCCTCCTACCAACCAGCATTTGTACTTACTCCAATCTTCAAATATTACGGAACTGTGCTGGGACTCATTTATTGACACCATTCAAGAAATAAACGATACGAATAAAAATTGTTCTATCGTTTCAGCCATTACTATGTTACTACCTACTACACTTACAACACATACCCCTACTCTTCCCTGCACCTGCGCTTATTTCAAGATAGGAGTTGGCTTGGCTTAAGACGAGAAACTTGATTTGACAAGTGAATTGAAGCAAAAAAACACGAAATTTATCGCCGTTAAAAGCAGCAATCATTCAAATTCAACACCTTGCCTTACAATTTAATTTGACCTTCCACTTATGATGATTATTGACGTGAAGAGTTTTTGAACACTTTGAGTTAAATTATGTCATAAAAAGGATGATAGATACATCTCACAAACAATGACAACATCTTATTTTTTGGAGGATGGCAAGCGGGAGTAGCAACGCCGACCTTGGATAAGTTATTCATACAGATGGGCATACTCTCGGATCCGGCTGTCACCTCGTCGGACAGCTTCGACGTCGTTTTCTTTGATAGCTTATGGTAAAGTAACTTGTCGCATATTGCGCTCACACAGTGCAAGCTCTCGCAGCACAAGTGTAGCTTGTGGGCTGTCTGTCGTAGATAGGACTGGATATGTCGTCAGTGCTTTTGTAATTGTTGTTTCTTCTGTTAGCTCCACAACACCACCATCCATGTTTGCACGCGGTACAGTTCAGACTGCCCTGAGCTTGCAATCCTAAACGTGACAATGGGACCTGTTCCCGGAGACCCATTACGTAATATCAAACAGCTGTATTGCAGGACAGCTGCATCACATCGAAGACTGACGTGGTTCGCAGTGACGACCTGAACCACACTCGGCTTTGGACTGTACGGATGGCGACTGACGTGGTTCGCAGTGACGACCTGAACCACCCTCGGCTCTGGAATTTAAGGATGGCGACTGACGTGGTTCGCAGTGACGACCTGAACCACCCTCGGCTCTGGAATGTAAGGATGGCGACTGACGTGGTTCCCAGTGACGACCTGAACCACACTGGGCTCTGGACTGTAAGGATGGCGACTGACGTGGTTCCCAGTGACGACCTGAACCACACTGGGCTCTGGACTGTAAGGATGGCGACTGACGTGGTTCCAGTGACGACCTGAACCACCTGGGCTCTGGACTGTAAGGATGGCGACTGACGTGGTTCCCAGTGACGACCTGAACCACACTGGGCTCTGGACTGTAAGGATGGCGACTGACGTGGTTCGCAGTGACGACCTGAACCACCCTCGGCTCTGGACTGTAAGGATGGCGACTGACGTGGTTCCCAGTAACGACCTTAACCACACTGGGCTCTGGACTGTAAGGATGGCGACTGACGTGGTTCGCAGTGACGACCTGAACCATACTGGGCTCTGGACATGTAAGGATGGCGACTGACGTGGTTCCCAGTGACGACCTGAACCACACTGGGCTCTGGACTGTAAGGATGGCGACTGACGTGGTTCGCAGTGACGACCTGAACCACACTGGGCTCTGGACTGTAAGGATGGCGACTGACGTGGTTCCCAGTGACGACCTGAACCACCCTCGGCTCTGGACTGTAAGGATGGCGACTGACGTGGTTCCCAGTAACGACCTTAACCACACTGGGCTCTGGACTGTAAGGATGGCGACTGACGTGGTTCGCAGTGACGACCTGAACCACACTGGGCTCTGGAATGTAAGGATGGCGACTGACGTGTTTCCCAGTGACGACCTGAACCACACTGGGCTCTGGACTGTAAGGATGGCGACTGACGTGGTTCCCAGTGACGACCTGAACCACACTGGGCTCTGGACTGTAAGGATGGCGACTGACGTGGTTCCCAGTGACGACCTGAACCACCCTCGGCTCTGGACTGTAAGGATGGCGACTGACGTGGTTCCCAGTAACGACCTTAACCACACTGGGCTCTGGACTGTAAGGATGGCGACTGACGTGGTTCGCAGTGACGACCTGAACCACACTGGGCTCTGGAATGTAAGGATGGCGACTGACGTGATTCCCAGTGACGACCTGAACCACCCTCGGCTCTGGACTGTAAGGATGGCGACTGACGTGGTTCCCAGTAACGACCTTAACCACACTGGGCTCTGGACTGTAAGGATGGCGACTGACGTGGTTCCCAGTGACGACCTGAACCACACTGGGCTCTGGACTGTAAGGATGGCGACTGACGTGGTTCCCAGTGACGACCTGAACCACACTGGGCTCTGGACTGTAAGGATGGGAACTCAGTGGTCCGGGAGCCATCCGTAGCACCTGCTACCTCGCTGAGTACGCGCCCCGCAGACCTCAGAGAACGGAGCCAGCAGGCGCGTACAGCACAGCCAAAAACACATGATGCAATACTTCGTTTGTCCCCAAGCTCACATTTTATGGAGCCTCATCGCTGGGTGAGTGTAGTCCTTTTTCAAGGCACTTCCCTCACGACTCCCTTCGCTATCCAAAACACGAGCCTAACGGTGGGGAGCAGCCGTTCGTTGGTAAGTGCGGCGGGCGCCGGGCCGCTAGGGGATGGAATCCGCTCTCAACATATCCCATTTCTTAGCGAAGGGCGAGTTCTAGGGCAATTGTTTCGTTCTATGGTTGCTGCTTCTTTGCTAGGAGTTTATATTTTGTCCCTTCTACCTATGCTAAACATTTGCTCTAATCTGATACTGGTCGCTTCTTCCTTTGGCTTATACTATGTGCCTGTGAAGTTCTATTCTGTTGCTCCTTATTGCTTTGCCTTGCTCATGTCTTCTTTTGCTGTTCTCTACCTTTGCTTCTGTCCCCTGCCTGTGTGTAAAAAAATGAAATAAAAAAAGTTGATGATAATGAATTAAATACTAAGGCGAGGGTTTTGGCAATCTACTTAATCACCTAGCTATCTCAGTACAAATTGCATTATAAAGGTGCAACATTCCCTTTAAGGAAGATCCCGTACAAACTAAAAACACAAACTTCCATTTCGTGACAATTAGTTTGAAAGCCAGCATGATGCACCTTGCAGACCTGTGGCACCACAGAACACACGTGAACATAAATCACCAAACTCTGCACTCAGGGGCTGCTCAGACCGTAGACTTCAGAGGGTGACATCACTTCAGGCCGTCTGTCCATTCTAGACATGCTGCACGACAGAATGACTTCTTAATGATGGCCACTGTCAGCAAGAACCGGCACAAGAAACCGACACTTTTACCACCTGGTGTAAGGCCTCACCCGCTAAAACCCTGCCCTTTCCCAAGCTCTGCTGGTTCATACGTGGTGCCGTGAATGCAAGAGAAACGTTTAACAATTTGTATTTGTATTTTTCGAATATTTCTACGTCATAAGCCACCGTGGCCCTTTCAGTGCTGTTGCTGTGAAAATGAGGGTAAAACATGACGGGAGAAGGTGTAGGATACGGATGGCTGGGATGAGGAACAGACCGGGGAGCAGCGCAGGGAGATGGCTGGGATGAGGAACAGACCGGGGGAGCAGCGCAGGGAGATGGCTGGGATGAGGAACAGACCGGGGGAGCAGCGCAGGCTGATGGCTGGGATGTGGAACAGACCGGGGGAGCAGCGCAGCCACACAGGCTTGGGTGCTCCCGGCCATAGGTGAAATGAGGATGTTAGGAGAGTAGGAGGCTCCCGATAAGCGAAAGGAAAAACTCCAGGAGTTGGTATCAAAAGTTCGATGGTCCTGTCAGGTTTAATCAGAGTTTAGATATTGGCTTCATGTTATATTTTTTTGTCTGAAAGAATGAAAGATTAACCATTCCTCGCTTTACTGGTCATGTCACTGATATGCTTAATGCCGGCCTTATTTTGTTTTTGTCTTGATATTAATGGTAGTTTATTTCTTTCTCTGGATAAATATGCCGGTGCGTTAGCATCCTGCGGAGCTGATTTCCATTGATGCGGGTGGGAAAGATGACGCAGTGATCTGCCTTACACAGGGAGCTGTACTGTAAGTACGCTCTCCACGTGATCCGGCCTGCAGGTTTTAAATAGTCGTATCCTGCTGCTAAGTGAATGTGCATGTGCATGCGGAGTTACCATAGGCTACCATAACTGTGACATGTGAACATAGAGGAGTGGGCTTAGGGTTGTAAAAAAGTTTAGGGATGTTTTCCAAACTAACTGACAATTTTTTCCGCGCGGGGTAAATACTGTTAAGATGTCCAGAAAACTGCAGATGTCTGCGAGATACCGCTGGCCTTCGACGTCCCCACTATATACGACGCTTTTAGCTGCCAGTCGGACTCAGATGCGGCTTAAGACCTTTAGGGGGTGTTTTCTGATGTTAAGGGGTGCTTTCTGACTTTCAGGGGAATTCGCTCACACCCAAAAATATGAAACATATGTCTGCAGAGACAAAACTTTTGTCAAACCTAAAAAAAGACATTTCTAAGACTTCCCTGCTTGGTATTCACTTGCATCAACATGCACCATCTCGACATCTGAAACTAAAACAGTACACCTTCGGTCGCGAGAACGCTCTGTTTTCATTTCGTACGAGTGTTTAATTCTCCTTCCGTTTCAATACCAAACACGGAAAAACTCCTATTTAAGCTTAAATTTTCTCATTTTGCAACGGGAAATCACCTTTAGCGGCTAAATCCGTGGCCTGGGGTCGGCGCACGCCGGCCGAGCCTCTCTCGGGCTCGTCTGTCGACGATCGATCATACGCCGGCCGTGATTGGTCGGCTGGCGGCCGCCGGAGGCGCTGATTGGCTAATGGCGTTGTCATTTGCCACCGGCGCCCCCGGGGACGGCGTCGGCCACGGCTGGCTGCTAGCAGGGAAATAAATAAAGCAGACTCGGAGAGCAGATCAAAGCGGCGTTCTCGGCGTGGCCGTAATGCCAGTATTCGGCCGCGCTGAGCCAATTAAACGGCGCGCGTCCGAAGCAGAAGTGACGCGCCCGATACAGAAGTGACGCGCCAACGAACGCCGCACGGAGACGTGCCAAGGAATGGCACAGCCTCCGACTTCTATTTATGGCTCATGTATGAAGGATTTCCTGTCACAATGTTCTTACTTTCACAGATTTTGTAACAGACCTGCCTCATTTAAGTTTCTTATCAAAATTTGTGAAGTTTCTCAAAAGAGCCACAAAATTCTATTTTCGATGGAGCTATGAGCATGAAGGTAAATGTTTCTGAAGTTCAACATTTTAAAGGACACATGTTTTGCACCCAAATGCTGTGAATAAAGGCAAATTTTCACAGAATTATCCGATGGTTAGGTAGCACTGCGTCCCTTGCTTTCCTTTTTCTCCATTTCACGTCATTCGTCTCCTTTATAAATCAGTTCTCTGGTTCTGAGGAGCAGTCTCATGCAAACCCATTAAATTACATCAACATCTTGCTTTCCTGTTCTCTTTCATTATATTCTCAAACATGAGCCATTCCCTTAAATAAGAGGTTTATGACTTTAAATACAGCTATTTTACTTTTCGCATTTCCGGATTTTCACAGCTACGTTTTTTGCGTCAGCCAAGTTGTTCCATTTCAACGATCCCCGATTAAGAAGATATCTAAAAGAAATATAATCGTTGTAAAAAAGAGGAGCAAAAAAGAAGAAATTCCGAGCTGCCCGACATCAAATGTCGTGTTTTAGGTCAACCTGGCAACTATTTTTTTATAAATTTTGTTCAAGTTGTTCCTGGTAAGGCTGCTGGATTAGCAGTCTCACTAAAGTCATCAAGGGACTTGTCACGGAGAACCCGACCCCACCACCCGAACGAGCAACTCCCTCAATGGAGGGTTAATTTAGAAGCCAAAGTTTAACGTCCCACAAAGCACAGAGACGGCCGCCCCGCTCAGGTCACCCTCTCACCAGTCAGTTGCCAGCCGACCTGTACGTCGGGTAAACTATTGAGCGCCGGAGCGTCTCAGGAGAACCGATCCCAAGCCTGGACATGCACTGCCATTGCATGCTTCTGAGCAGCGGGCCGGAGCCCAACGCTCTACCAACTGAGCTACCGGGGCGGAGCTCAGTTGGTATTTCGCATTTATCCTGCGTCAGTGCGTGGCTGATTTTCAGTGAGGCTCCTTTAACGTACATCCAACACAGAGGCAAAGCCAGGATTTACAATCAGGGAGGGGGAGATAGTCAGGGAGGGGGCACCATCCGAACCAACTGGGCCAATTTTGGGCGGAAAAACCCATCAGGTGGGATCCAAATACTATTGGGGGGGGTGGCAATACTGGCGTCTTGGGAAGGGAAGATACACTTCAGGGGCGCCGCGACCATTTCACGGGGCGCCGAGGGTCGATGGGGGAGGGACAGGCACCAATAGTCCTTGACTCCTGGATCCGCCTTTGATTCAACAATATTTTCCTTTCAAATATGAGAGACGGGAAGACCAAGCACGCTGCTGCAATTCTTTTGAGTCTAATGTATTTTCTCAATTTCCATCCCGCTTTCAAGTCTGGGCTTTTATGTCTTCTGTCAATAAGGACACACAGCTTGAATAACTTTTTCGTTTGAATACCGTAAGATCACCGACGACAAAAGTCAAGAAAAGCAAGTGAAGTATTTGCCATTAAAATATTCAGTCATAAAAAGACACTTTTCATCACTCTGAAACAGAGTATCTTTGTTTACTCGCCACCTTTTCAATTTCAGTTCTAGCCACCGCTGTACCCTTCTCCCCTTTGTCTACCCGTTCCCCTCTCTCCTGTAAACCAGTCTGGTGGGGACACCACTCGCGACAGAGCCCACTAATACAGACGCCGCGCGGCCGGCACCGGCCTCTGGTTAAGCCGCTTTTTTAGCTGTCTGCCGGCCGCTCGCCGTATTTTGTCCGTGTTTTGTTCGGGGCTTCAATCCGCCACTGTTACCAACTATAATAGACTGCTGAGCGTATTGACCAGGGCCGTAGTCAGGTCCATATCAATGGAAGGTTATATAAAAGTGACGAATGATATCAGATACACTGGAGCCTCATCAAATGGAAAGGCACTGGACTGAACTTAACGACTCAGAAAACTCAGCGGAAATAGTACGCTAGTACGCTTTGCCAGTGTCTGGGCCATACTATCTAGAGCGGAATAGGTATATGATAGGCATAATGATCAAAATAGCACTTTCCGGCATTCCTTGGTTCCGTTGAACGCTGTTCAAACCAGGCGAGCCCCGACACGGCGGACCATCCGCCCCGGCCCATGATACCACATGGACCAACCACGCCAAACGCCGCTCCTGGCGTCGGCCCTGCGCATGGCCCGGGCCGACAGTCAGACAGAGAGGCGGCGTGTAATCCCGATACAAATCTGTCACAGAGGAGGCGACTCGGCCAAACAGGATTAGCGGGGGTGCAGAGGCGCGGCCAGATACCCGGCCTGGTCACCATTACCAGCCGCCAGCGGTGCACCTCCCTTGAGAATCTTCACGGCATGCCCTACTGTGGCTGACAATTAGGTCTTATTCGTCATGGGGTTCGGCAACGCAGGATATTGGCAACCATCCACGGGGGAAAGACTCCTTCTCTTGATAAGTAATATATATGTCATAAGCATCGTCTTAGTATGCTTCCTCTCATTTAGCCCGTTCAGACAGGCAATTATGCAAAGGAGGGCAAATCGATTAAATTCTTCTTAAAGGGCTCAAACACGCATTCACCATCCGATGCAGCATGTGGACACATTTCAATAACAATTCAAAGGAGTTTCAGTTCCGTCTTTTTAAAATAAATATATACAATCAAACAAAAGAAACCTTCAATTACAGGGCCGTGCAGCCTCTAAACATAGCAAAGGTGCAGCTTTATATCTACCGTTAATTAACCTCAATTCTTTGCCGATCACTAACTTGAGTCTTACGCGGGCAGTTTAAAAATCACGACTTGCAGCATTTTCATAACAACAGTATATTCACGGTGAATCTATGAAATATAGCTCTGTGCAATAAACACCGCAAGTAAGCCTCCGAATCAATCTTTTGAGCGGCTGCAAACCCTCTTGCCTGCCAGTTCCTTGTTCGCACTTGCCTTGTCCCGATGAACGTCTTTAAAAACATAAATTTCCGGGCCGGGTGAGCAAATTAAATCGCTTAGGGACTGTTAGGAGCGATTTATTTTGTTTGAGCTTCGATCCAAAAAAGTCGAACCTACCATAAGCTGTACAATATTTGTAAAAGCAAAACTTAGAAAACATAACTGCACCAACAGTAGCGATGCAACGTTTAAGGGGCAAAAATAAAAAGAGGAAACAATTGTCTGAAACACAGATCAAAATTTTTAGATACATATATTTCACTTCGGTTACGAGCAGCCCTGTACCATTCTATCATCAAATTTTAAAAAATAAACAAATAAACTGGTGTGGGTGCGTCTGAACCAATAAGTCTTCAAAACAAACTCCACTGTAATGCTTAAGCAGGAAGAAACAAAAAGACACCACCGCGCCTGAAACATATCCACCTGTCAACATAGGCTTATTCAAACACCATGGCCCGGACAAGCCACAGCAGGCAGGTACAAGACCCTCAGGGGCTTCATTGAATCAAACATTCAATCAATCTTCCCACTCAAACCCACTACCCACTGAAACCCGAAATATGGGCCCGCCACAACAGCCGGTTACATCAACAGAGCACAGGGACTGCCTCTGCCGTTCAGAGCTGGCTGTCGGTGGGGCCCGCCTGTTCGATAGGCTGCTCGCAGTCCAACTGTTTGTCAGTTTCAGCGTATCATGAGTGAGAGATGTCATTACACAGTGCTGCTGTGCTCAATACAAGCAACCACCAGCCAGAAAGAACCGGAAAATGTATAATGCTGCCAAAGAAACCGGCGGCATTGAGAAAAACGTTAATGGACTGGTCTTTATTAATGAAGCATTGGCTGAAAACATATGTACTATGTGCCGCATTTATAATTTAACTTGCCCTTAATACACGAAGAAAAAATGTTGAATTGCCATAACAATGTCGTTTGATCGATCAAAAAACTTGACACACCGCCGGGTTGGTCTACGCAATGGCACAAGGAAGCAACAGCTTTGGACAGTCAAAAGGCAACGCCCTCTCTGCAGTCGGCATTGGTCCACACAGGTGGACACGGTAGTTTTTTAAGTGGGGGGGGGTGACGAGTTGCCAAACATCGTAAAAAAGCAGTGTTTTGGAGAGAATCTGGTGAGTGGGCGGGGAGCCGCGGCCCATTTGGACCCCGGGCTGGCTAGTGTTGAGGCGATCGCCCGGATGCTGTGGACAGGCGCTGACTGAAACTGAGCTAAGTTGGCCCTGGTATACAGTATAGCTACTGCGCATTTTCCCGGCCGAGACCCCTCTTCTCACGCCAACAAGAGGCAGTGTACATGCACGCTGCCGCTTGGCCGTGCAAGAAGAGTCTCGGCCGCCATAGGCGGATCCAGGACTTCCGATCAAGGGGCACAACAGGGCTTAGGGGCATACAGACCAGGGGGCACAAATTTTGGAAGACAAAACCAATCAGGTAGGTGCCAAATCCTATCGTGGTAGCGTCAATACTCGCATCCTGGGGAGAAGCGACATTTTAGGGGGAGGGGGCATGACCGCGTCAGGGGGCAACGCGGGTCGATGGGAGGGGGAGTGCCCACTGACCGCTTGATCATGTTGGCCTGGCAAGTAACCGGCCGAGAAAACGCGAGCAAGCCGTGCTTATGGGGCGCGGTCGCGAACTAGTCGAATAGTAAGCTCGGTATTCGGCGGCACAGCATACCAACACGGCGTGCAGTGCGGTACAGCATACCCACACGGCGAGTACTGCGGTACAGTATACCCACACGGCGAGTACTGCGGTACAGTATATCCCCACGGCGTGTAGTGCGGTACAGTATACCCACACGCGTGTAGTGCGGTACAGTATACCCACACGGCGTGCAATACGGTACAGTATATCTTCACGGCGTACGATGCGGTACAGGGCAGCCGTCAGAGGTGTATAACGGAGCTAAGTAAATGTCTCTTGTGACGGAGCAGTGCAGCTTACGGCACGGGATGTGGGCTACATCTTCTCTTCGAGGAACAGGAATAACAATTTGGCGTTCGTAAATTTTACAAATACAACGGTACAACGGTACAACGTTATACTATTCCAAGGTCATATTTGCATGCCAGTGTTGCTACAGGCGGATCCGGGATTGCCGACTGATGGGGGGTATGTTTGGGGCGCGCCAACTGTGGACGACAAAACCTATGAGGTGGGTGCTCAACCCTATCGTGGGGGGGCGCCGATACTTGAAACTGAGGGCGGAAGCGACATTTCAGGGGGGCGCTGCGACCATCTCAGGGGGCGACGAAGGTCGATCGGGGAGGGAGGCAAGTACCCCACTGCTCCCCCTGGATGCACGTAAGGGTGAGGCTGTACGAAGGACCGCAACAATAAGCAATAAGCAGCTCCGTGAACAGCTCACGACCATAAACGTGGAGCTTGCATAACTCAGCAGGACCTCTCCTTGATATAGCATGGTTGCGACTTGAAAAAAAAACTATTGAACTTATTAGCATGCATGTGAGTTGCAATGATTTTAAGGCCCCTCGTTGTGCAACTGCTGTAGTTTTCAGCTGCACGGCTCGCTCAGGAAGCATATAACGTACATATATTGCATATCTCAATTCACATAAACATAATATTATCGTGCATGTTCTTAAAGCGGATTGATGATTTTTGGCTGATCACTGTAAATTTTTCAGATGGGTGGCTAATTTTAGAGCAATCTAATCACAAGTTATAATTTGATTTCAGAAGGCTCCACGCCTTTCACTACCATCGGAGCCAAGGTTAGGTTTGGTTGCACCATATACGTGCAGGAAACGTCACCCTAACCATGCTGCAAATTAGTACCGGCAAAGAAAAAGGACTATCCCTCACATCGATAAAATCGATGGCAGCAAAGGCCATCACTCAAAAATACCTTTCATCACCTGGTCGATCAGTGAAAACTCAGTAATTAGCGGGTCATTACGCCGCAGTTTTACTCTGGCGGGCTCGAGAACGCCGCTGCGGTCCGTTACCGGCGGCCGCGGCGCGGACCGCCGCGACGGAGCCTCTGCGACACAGCTGCAACACTGGCCCGCTGTCAGCTGCTCTTTGTCCGTCCAGCAGCGGCGTCCACAGCTCCGCTGGAGAGACGGCCGCCATGTCCTGTCAAGGAGCCGAGCTCTGGAGCAAGACAGACTAGACTGGTTTCGGCGATGTGCGGTCCTGATGTTTTTTAGCACGGTAATTTTTCTTTCAGATGATGTGCCTACCTGACCGGTGGTTGATTTAAGAGCAATTTAATATGTTGCAGTCCTGCTGACATCAGGAAGGCACATGTCGCACCTGGTGATTGATGATGATGATGATGATGATGATGATGATGATGATGATGATGATGATGATTATGATGATGATGAGGATGATTATGATGATGATGCTGATGCTGATGCTGATGATGATGATGATGGTAATGGCCAGCTTTTCTGTTGTGTATGAATCAACAAAAAGTAGTGAAGACAAATGGGCTACCTCAATCATGTCACGCGGTTTAATCATTTACGTCATAAATAGTTAGTCTTCATTTAAATTTAACTGCAACATGAAGTATGAAGCTGACAGTAAAATATCCGGTGATGTAGCAGCTAAAACAGCTGTAGTGTTCTCGGCCAGGTCCGGGGAAAAAGAGAACAGAGGTTTTTACTACCCACCGACTAACCTGGCTTTTTCTATAATAGTTTAGCTCGAGATGGCGGATGGAATTTTAATCGCCGACAAATAAAAGATTACATGCACATCATATGAGCTGCCTACTTACAAGACTCAGATAATTTTATCACGTTCAGCTCACCGGTACCGAAAAAAGAACTGAGGCGTGTGGCTCTGGATATCACAGATGCTGATTGCACAATAATTTTACCTAGTAAAGGCGGTACAAACCATGAATACAAAAATATTTTAAAACATTCGAACACGGTTTGGCAGGTAGGAACTCCATATCAGAAAACGTGTTTTACACTTTCGCGAAATGTGCATTTATAGGGAACACCCTCGAAGCTGCGGTTCATTTGTCGGTACATAAACAGATTGACTCCTGGGGTTCAGGGCCTGTTTTCCTGTGGCAAGTCACGTGACCGAGCCCCCCGCCAGTCGCTGATTCCCCAAATGCTAAAAACAACCACTCAGCTGGCATCAAGTTTGCAGAATGGAAGGGACATGTGCAGCTGCAAGTGCTAGCAAGATGCAATCAACAGCCGCCCTTTGGCACCTTAAAGTGAAGAGCCGCAGCAGCCAAATGGATAGCACACTTTTGAAATTGGCTCAAATACAAGCTACTGGGGTTAAATAGTCAGGGGTGAGGAACATACTTCATGTTGCTCACCCCTTTATGTAAGGAGGAAGAGTAAAATGCTGCCACAATGATAGTCACAATGACACACTCACCAGGCTTCCTTTAATATTGGTCATGACCATGAACAGCCAGACCAATTATTAATTATTACAGAATTATTCTGTTATATATATCATTATTGTTACTAATATTCTACTCCAATATTAATAAGTTTGCGCGTGTTTAACTCTTTAGAAGCATCTCATAGTCATCCGTGTGCAAAGTCACTCACGGCTGAAAGTCTCCGGCACCAGATATGTCGTCGCTTTTTTTGGTTCCTTTGAGTCTGGTACATACCTTTGTTTGCACTGTTTTATTTCATACTTTCCTTCCATCGGGGTGCACCATTGTAAAATAGATGATTTTGTTTCTGACCCTCATGTTCTCATGTTTTAAACAGATCAGAATGTTTCCTCTCTAGAAAGAATTTACTCAGTAACTTTTTGGGACTTCAAAAAGTTAATAAAGCGGGTTTTAAGATGGTATGGAATTTTCAGGCCGTGTCATTTTTACTTTTTGGGGGGGGCTCATCAACACACAACTTCCAGGGCTTTATGGCCTTGCCACACTCCATGTTGGACTGTTCAGCCGTGTGGAAAGCAAGAGCACTAGCCTCTTCACCACTGAGCTCCACAGTTCACGCACTACCCGCTTCAATGGGGAGTTTCGGGGTCTCTGATATAGCCACACTTAACAAACACCGTTTCTCCGCAGACGGTAAGTCCTGAGCATCCGCAAAGGAACAGGAGGCCAGAGAGGCACATTCAAGATTCTTAGCCATTAACCCCAGGACAATGACTCGAAAGAAATAATTTCAAAATACACAACCATTTCCCAATGTTGTAGGCGCACATACGCCATTTGGTTCTGGTTAAACATGATTCTGGGATAAATAGAATATCGAGCCTGGGCTGTGCCGGTAAGCTCTGTCACTTCGTGTTCTCCCTTCACATCCCATTTCAAACGTGTTAAATTCCCTTAAAGTCACCTGTGCTAAACTGCACTCAACAATCTGAACTGTGATAAACAATTAGGCTATGTTAGCATAGCTCTTGCTGCGAGGTGTTACCGCCACCACGCACATTGCTCCAGCATCTACATCCGCTGCTCAGCGTTTCAATGGGCGCCAATCCCAGTATCCTTATATCAGCGTTATTGATGCGATTGTTTCACAATATCGAGAATCCCCACCATCCCACCTCATTCCGGTGAAGCCCTGACCTGAGTGATACATCAATAGGGAGCGATTGCTTTTTGTAAATCAATAGGAATTGTTCTGTGAACAATGATGTCGGCTAGCCCATTACTTCTTGTTTCACACGAATTAGGCAGCTTTGAATTTTTTTTCGTAAGTACAAGGGATTACTGGGCAAGCACTCCTCACATTAATCACAAGTGCAAATGTCCACAGCGTGCCAGTACCGTCTGTCAAAGAGAAGACCGCCATTTCCTTAAAGGGAATGTGGCACCTTCATCACGTGATTTTAAATGAGATAGCCAAGTTGTAAAGCAAGTCGGAAAACCCGATACTCAATATATCATTTGTCTTGGAACTCGAGATTTCCGTAAAAAAGGTAAAACCTACCTGCAATGTACCCCTCATGTACCCCTAGCAGCAGGCCACAGTTGTCATGGCCGTTGGTGTGACGACATATGCTGACGTCACGATGAGCATCAGCCAATCGAAGCCCTTGAAGCTTTTCGAGTATGGTAGTGGTTGGCAGATGATGACATCATCCACAGGCAGATATTTATTTCTTTTCCTAGAGGATTATTTTAAAAATCAGAATATTGAGCTTATTGTACATTTTTCAGAGAAATCATGAGTGGTCTCATTGTATTCGGCTAAAAGTACGCCTAATTACACTAGATTCCCGGATTCGACTGAGGTGCCCCACTCCCTTTAATGGGCCGGTGCCAAACGACCAGTGGCGCGTCTGAGGCAGGCTTGCCTCACGTGCCGGCATTGGTCTGCCATTGAATATTTAATTCCCATAACTGCTTTTACAGGCTCAATTTTCTTGAAAAGGAATTCAACCACAAACAGGCCATAAAAGGAAACAAGATACAACTCACGTGAAACACCTGACGTTAAAACTTTGATTCTGCAACCGACAAAATCTAGAATCGTTTTCATATCATTAACATAGCGACCAAAATGCACCATTGGGTAGCACATTTTGATTTTGGGTGCCTGAATGCGGCAATTGCTTTTTTTCTCCAAATTCTTATATCGCGTGGATAACAGGAACTAGTACAATTCTCACACCTTTAGAGTGAATCATCTGTTCAGTGGTAAGGCAATAAAGAAATCCAACCACACTTCACAAGAGCAAATATGTAGTTGCACTTTAGATATCCTTATTGACTTGAATGAAGTGTCCAAATTGAAATGTCTATATACAGCATTGCTCTCATGGGCTATTCACTTGTACCGTATGCCGCATTGAAATATTACACCACTTGGTCTCGAGGAGACGACGTGCAAATAAATGACTCAGATGCACCTCGAAATGTCTCACGGTGTAACAGCACTATCACATTTCTTCCACAGGTGTCCCGGCTCGTTTAAACCCACTTCAATGAGAGGCGCATCCGACTTTTAGAGGGTTGGGCGACTAACACTCAACGGATCAAAACAAAATTTGACAAACCTTTTTCTTGGACAGGGGGAGTCTATTCACACGCTTATATAACATAAATGCAGACTCCCTAAGATCCGTTGCATTAATTTAAGCCTCCGCCGTTGCTATAGCATTTCTGCTCTCGCAAGCCCACCAGCCCAGCCACCGAGGAGGCGCCTCCCTTTGATCGTGCCGGCATTGCATACGATAACAGAGTGACTCGATAATCGGGACGGACTTGGTCGGTGCTGGGCGCGCCGTGCTCGATAACGAACTTTCATCAGAAACTGCATTTTCAGCAAGCGAGATGGCGCGTTGAAATGGGTTCTTTCGGAGGGTGTTTTTGCTTACATTTCTCCCGGGCTAGGATATGTATTTACCAAGGTCTCCGAATTGCTTACAGAGCACCCAAAAGTGTTGCCCGAAATGGTTTAACAGTTATGCTACGACCAAACAATGTTGATTGGCCAAATCAAACTTCGTTCTGATATTAAATTACCGTGACTCACAGCGGAGCAGCCGCTTAGCTATTAGATGTCAATACAAACAGGTTTATATAAACAAGACCTGACGCACTTCAGCAGAACATTTAGCTCTCAAAAGTACTTATGTGCACGCTGTTTTCCCGAGCCTTCGAGCGTGTTTCTGATGTCACTACATGATCTGATCTATTCCAAACTCCAAAAAATCGAACAAAAAAGTCATCAAAGAAACAAAACAAAAATTGGAAGGCAAGGAGATCTGGCCTGTCCTAAAACACGAATGACAACAAATATGCGTGGAAATTACTTCCACACATTAGGTGCTGGAGTGCCCAGGACACTGACGCCGGAGAGGGGTGAAAAGGGCATCCTCCAGTCATTTCGGTCCAAGCAACGTTATTGGGTGAGTGGTGTGGGATCTGAACAGTATGGGTCGTGGCTTATTTCCCTCTGTAGCTAATCCTATGTTTCCAGGGAGACATTCGCGATAACCAAGAATGAGGGCGATGTCGAGAAAATGACAGAAGTTAACAACAGTCACTGGCTGGGTGCACCAGAAAGCTAACAACAGTGCCTGAGAGGGTTCACGCAAGGGTCAGTATTTGTTTAATGATTGGGGACGCCCCAGCTTGAAAAGAGAGAAAGTCCATCACCATCATACTAACAGAGATAACATAATATAGAGCGTGTTTCACAGGTGCCTTAGAATTTTCTGCAGGTGACCCTACCAGGAGCCCACTGCTGGCGCTTTTGTATTGTTTGCTGACCATTTACTGGCAGCCGCGGGCTTCCAATCACGATCCGGCTACCCCTCTCCGGACAGAAGGGCCTCTTTGACCACATTGTCTGCTGTGTCAGCATGCAAGGTTGCTCACTTCTTAAAAAAACGTACAGATTGCCACTGCTAGGACTAAAACAACATTTAAAAATTGCGTCGGGATGGCGCCCAACAGAATGTAGGAGCCCACCCCCGTTATCGAAATCCTAGATCCGCTTCTGCTGGGACTTGAAGCCCAAAAAATCTGGTTCGGCCAGTTGGTGATTTCAACACTAGGCCCCATGCCAAACCACATCTTTCAAACGCATTCTACGGGGAATGTAAACATCAAACAGACGACGGTTGGGGACACACTTATGAAGGTATAATGATTTTAAGAACTTCCTACGGGGACGGATCCAGTCGGATAGTTTTGGGGAGCAAACTTACGTCAGTCTCAGGCACCCAACAGAATGTAGGCACCCTCAGCCTTTCGGGCGGGGGCGCTGGCTCATCAGATTAAACCGGCGCAGTGAACCAATTTTACATCACTTCTCCTCAGCGATCGCTCAAAAAGCGAAACACCTTCAGTTTTTTTCTTTTTTTAAGAGAAATTTAATTCACGTTCAAAAAGAGCGTCAAGAAAACCTATGATTTTTTTACGGACGATCAAATATGGAACACCAATTTGATTTTGTGGGAATGATTTGGCCCCCTCTGTTTTACTTGGAGAGTATGTATATGGCTGGATCCCCATCAGCCCGTCCCTATCTTCCTAACTTCACCTCTGCGTGATCCAGGACCTTAATACCTGGAACTTCCCCGGAAACGCAGCAGCAGTTCTGACATCTTATAGAGGTTCCAGAGACGCTTAAGAGCCAGACCAGACATTAGCAAAGCCAGAGCTACGACTGCCAGCTGAGCTCGACCGTCTGGTAGTGCAAAGTTTCCACCACGCCTTGCAGGCTGGTACTCGTACAGAATAATCACAGCTTGAGCAGAAATACGGCAATTTCTGAGGAAGAAGTGTACGTTTTCCTTTCTTGGGAAAATTTAAGAGCCAGCAAAAACATGATGAACAAGACAGTGAGTTTCAGTTCCGACAGCTGGTACCATAGGTCCGAGTCTGGCATCCTGAGCTGTCGTTGGAATCTATGGCTCAGATGTGCGCACCAACAGGGGCGACATTCGAGGACCAGCGGCAGGGGAAATGACCCGTATCGCCAGCTGGTGTCCAGAGTGCGGATTATCCTTCACTAGAGGAGTTGAGACCGACGCCGGCGCACTCAGGGCAAGCTGGTGACAGCACAAATCATGCCCGAAGGCACGGGTGCAGATCCCAGGTCGGAGGAGAGGGTCGAGACACACCTGGTTTTTCTGTCTCCCATCGAGTTTACGTTACAGCGTCAGCACCGCCCCATCCAGGTCTCCCTTAGATCAATATGAGACATCCAGCCATGCCAAAAAAAACAAAACATGCTGTACTCTATAAGAAAGAGGTTACTATTAAAACCACATGACATTAGGTTAAGATCCCCTGGTTTTGGCAGAAAAGGGGCAGACCGAAAACCATCAAATGTCCGGTGGTAAAGCTGGATTTGTCCTTTGGGGAAAGTAAAGCATGTTTGATTTTTACAGAACACCGCCGGACAAAACCAGGATTAATAAAGAGCCTCAGGCACGGTATTCAAGCCATTTGGTTTCTCACATAAAAATACCGCACCATTGTTAGTCCTTTCACAAATATGGACATACAATTACGACTTTCCAAGACCTTCCGCACCTGAGCTGACGTATAAGCCAGTCACATATTTGGACCTCTCTAAACCCTCTTACAGAGGATTTTCCCTAGTTCAGACCACCGGTCTCATGTACTTGCCCTCCGTTCATGTCGATGCAGTCATGGTGAGGGTCGCCTGCATTACGGGTGCCCTGCATATTGTGTTCGAGAAAAAAACATTACGCTATTATAAATATCGCGTATTTTTTAACGCTAAACACTACATCAAATATTTAAATTGCAACTTATTGACACAAAACATACAGGCACCTCTGGTATCACTTCACACAAAGGTCACAGCCGAAACAAGCCCTGGCACATTACGACATAGCCAGGGGGTTCGCTGCAGGTTTTTTTGTAAGTCTGCTCCTGTTCTGGTTCCAGCTGACCAGTACTCCATATTGGGCAACCATTGGCCACCCCCGGCTGACCGTTCTCTTCGGTCGCCCATTCGTCGGCACCGTCGTCGCGGACGACGAATGGCGGCGCGCATGCAGACGAGCGGGTCGATCGGCTCCTCAGCTACGGAGAGCGGTAGCCAATCGGCGGCAACATCAAAGGAGTGCCGCCGGCGCCACTGCGCGCGTGCCGGTCACGACCCCTTCCCTCCCCCGCTCCGGAGAAAGCTATTGCTCTGGATGCCAAGCTGAATTTAATCATGCTGCACTTCAAGAAGAGGTGGTCGTTACGGTTTGAGGAGTAGGGAGCTGATACTGAAATTATGTCAGGAGCAACGACGCTTAAATCAAATTGTATTTGGTTCTTGCCAAAGCTAGGAAAAATGACATTATGGTATAAAACGGCTATTATGGTATTATGGTACACAATCCCGGCTAGGACTGGCAGAAGCACTCAAAGCTTTGCACATTGCAGAGTTAAACCAGGGTTGCCATTAACTGCAGAGTAATACGCCAGAACCGAAAATCAGGACCCTTCATCGCACCCTGCGGTACGCCTATTCGACACCGCATTCACACTGGGTGGCGTGGTGTCGAATGCTTAAACCACATCAAAGGACAGAACGTGGCCAACATCCACAGTCCGAAAACATCAAACGCGGGCTGGCTGGTCACATCAAGAGGCAGGGCTCGGCGCCGCTTTGTGGTAATCAGTGCGTCTGACTGGTCTTCCCCCCACCTGCACCTGGTGCACTCCTTGCACATCAGAATTCATCCGCAGCGCTACCTCAAAGGCAGTGATTCTGAGTCACTGCACAGAAGTGGGCTGTGCACTCTTCAGAAACTGTCGAAAATCCCGAGCCACAAAATATGGAAAAGGGGGGTCTCAGACTTTTACTATCGCCCCTGAACTAGCATAATTTCCAGATTCCAATAGATGAACTTATTCCTTGCACTCCACTATTTCCCGCATATCAATCTAGCACTTGGTATATGGATGTCGATTTGCTAACTCACTTCGTTTACAAGCCCACGCTGTAATCCCGGCTTGCATCTCACGAAGATAAGCACACAGTTCAAATAAATGTTTCATGGATGTTCTTTGAAAATAGATTTCTCTTGTTTGAATATTCAAGGTACTTAATATCAAAAGCTGCAATAGACAAACCGGGTGCTACACAGTTAAATACATAATACGATAGGATTCAAGCTGTTTTGAATGTGGAACAAAATCAACAGGTATTTCATAATTAACAACAATGTTGATGCACTTCTCTGGGTTGTCTTCTCTTACACATTAAAAGTAAGCGTTTTTTCTGACACTTCTACGATACAACTACATTATGTTTAAAATAGCATGGAGGAAACGCTTGTAAAACCCATTTTTCGAACATATTAACTTTGAGCGGTTTCAAGCATTCACCAAGAGTCTAAGAAATCTTCATTTTAGGTGAAGCTTTCGGCTTTGGGAATTATTGGGGTCAGAAGCACCAGATGATAGGTAGGCACGAGGGCGGACACTAGAGCTTTTTCTAGCGTGAAATTCAATTTTGAATCGAATTTTCCAAACACAACTCCTGATAAAATTTGATATTCTGTGCTCACGTTGTACATTTGTGCCTTCGTGCCAATTGTAGTCACCTGCAGTAAAACTATGAACCTTGAGTTCTGATGAACAGTTAAAATGGCTCTGGTAGAGAAACATTTGGACCCAATACATTTTAAGGCTTATTTTTAAACCCGAGGTTTGGACTTTGCTTTTGATCTCATAGGCATTTCCAGGGGGCACTTGACCCCCTGATCGACCCTCAGTGCCCCCTGAAATGATCACAGCACTCCCATGAAATATCGCTTCCCATCCGCCGCCCCCCAGGGCTGCGAGTATCGGCGCCCCACGATAGGATTTGGCACCCACCGGATAGATTTTGCCCTCCAAAAGTCCACACGGTTTGGTCTGGATGACACCCCTCCAACCATGCGCCACCTCTAGTAGGCAATTCCGGATCCGCCCAAGATCACACTATACTAAACAAACTTTTCATTTGCCTTTGTTTCACACCAAACCCAGGAAAAGGGTTCTCAAACGAGATGTGGGACCTTTCAGTCCCGCGGTCCTGGCGCCGGGACCCGAACCGGGACTGGGCTAAAGGCCGGAGCTGTGCCGGGACCAGGAACTGGTCAAACACGGCTTGTGTAACATCTAAAAGCTTGAAAGCGCACAAATCAAAGTAGAAGATTGCATCACAAATGGCTTAACCAAAACCAAAAACCGAAATAGTCGGTTTTCACCTCAGCTCATACTGCACTCAAAACTTGCTCTGAAATCATTTTGTAGCATTTTGAGTGAAACAATGACGGTAAAACGGTTACGAAATACACAAATGATCAATGCTAAGACAATCATTGAGTAAAACATAGTCTAAAAGAACCAATTGCAAAATTAAAAATTAATCAGGCGAGTCTCCACGGGTAAGAACGCATAATTTTAATACTAACCAAATAAATCGGTAAATATCTTTCAAAAGAAAACGCAGTAACTAAACTGTACCAAATTCCGTCTTGCTTGGCCAAATTAAAATAAGAAACTGTTCAGCCTGAATCCAAGGTTAAGAGCCGTGGTGGTTGGATCAGTGTTGTTTTCTTTGGACCGACACAACTCGGACTCAGACAACAGGAAAATCAGTGGTACTTACTTCATAGCGTTCAGGTCTTACAAGAATTCAGCCGTTAGATTTAGCCCCGCGCTCAGTCCTGAAGTCCCGCAGACAAGCAACATGCGGCTGAGACCCTTGGAATAGTGGATTCCAAAACGCTGACTCACAAAGATCCGGGTAGTCAGTATTACATGAATGTCGAATCGCTGCGCCAGACAGCCGCTCCGCAGCATATGATCCAGAGACCCCTTCCAAATTGCAGTTCACATGAAATCCCTTTCAAATTGCAGTTCAAACGGGTTCCCTTTCAGACTGCAGTTTACATAAAACGATAGAAAACCGTAGATGGTAACAAAAAATACATATTGTTTCGAATATGACTATGGCCCATAATAACATTCACATGGCCAAGCACACTATTTGCAGACATTGTGAATACTTCATTTCCTTGGGCAATAGGGCGTATGCCCAGTAAATACATTTGTTATTGTTTTGTTTATTGCAACCTTTTTTAACTCTATCTTGGCCATTCAATCACACAAAGGATTCAGAGGAAAATAGCCGCACGGGGAAATCTCAAGTCTGGGCGGAAATCTGCGACCGGAAGCCCAAATCCGGACTGGTTCCTGAGCCTGGTCGGCAGTCACACAGTTAACATCAGCCCCTCCGCCACCCTCTCAACAAAAAGAGAGGAGCCTTCAGAAAGGGAAGAACCCCAAAAAGGGAGCGAGCCTCCACAAAGGGAGCAAACCTCCAGAAAGGGAGCAAACCTCCAGAAAGGGAGCGAACCTCCAGAAAGAAGTGTGAAACTCTAGAAAGGGAGTGATGGAGTGAGCCTCCAGAAAGGGAGTGAAACTCCAGCCTCTCAGGGGCGGGAGGAAACTTTCCACTCCAAAATAAAAAACTCGACTAAAACAATTAAAATTTTGGTTTGCCGTCACTTCGGTTAATGCTAGCCACAAAATTTCTCAATCACTCGCTTATGAACGCCCCCCCCCAATCAGATGCTCATGACAGACGTTATACAGCAAAATATTTTCTTGTCAGCTCTGTGATATGTAAATCAAACAAAAGGGAGGTGGGACATGCGTGTGACATGATTTGTTCCGTGGTGACACGTTACGATTGTGAATTATTCAACATAGACCGATAGCCGCCAGCAGTGCATGCCTGAATAACCTGCTCAGAAGGCAAGGACCACGCAACCCCAAATAACACCTGTCCAGATAATGTCTGAATAACATTGCAGAACATGACAACTCCCAGGACGACATGTTCGAATGTTAAGCAGGATGTCGAACCAGCCCCGCCTACTCGATACAGGGACCAACACGATCCACATGCCTTCGCCGCTATTTCCGCCGATCAACCGACCGATATAATTCATCTTGTCCAACACTTGCATGCCCAACACCAGCTAGGCCACGTGATCTACCCTTCAGCGGCTCTATCATCAGCCACTGTAAGCCTCGTGTCTTCTTTCACCGGCCGGCGACGCCCAATTAGCCTGTCATTCAGCGTGGGGCGTCACCGAACCCGCATAACGCGGCGAATGCAGACCTGCCCAGATACACCCGGCGGCGCGTGAACTAGTGGCAGAATGGTTGGCAGGACCGACCGAGGCGGCAGAGTTCTGAACCGCTTATGTATTTGTACCGTTTAGTACTTAGATAATCAGATCACAACAATAGTTAATGCCTAATGTGAGCTCGGACTTGGGTGTAAGTGCCTATGTCGTTGACGAAATAAAAAACCTGAAAAAGAAATATGGAAAAATTTGTTAAACAAATCGTCTCACAAATCCTGGCTGGTGGTACCGAACAAAGTTATGTAAGCTCAGATAGATAATCATTTCTCTCATCGCATCTTCATGATAGAAATGATTATCTATCTGAGCTTGCAAAATCAAACCACTAAAACTTCTAAAGCATGCAAAATCAAACCACTCACAAAATCAGCCGACCGTCGACAGATTGTGCGAAGCAGGCAGCGAAGAATTGCTCCTGAATTGTGGTTCGCCGCGCTGCGTTGCCACTGCTGGCCCTGTGCTCCGGGGCAAGGGTTTTGGAAAATCATAGCGGGTACCCCATTTGGAAACAACCACCACATAGAAAAACATATCGATTTATTTGTTTTGGCTCTCTAAAATGCTCTTCGATAAAACCATTTTAAAGTCCTCAAAATTAAAGAAAGAATGAAGAGTTGAGGCTAATTGAGCATTCATTCGACTTGTAATGGGGATGCCCGGGCACCCGACGAGGTATAAATCACCACCGCTGCCAGCACAGCTCACTGACTCCGCTGCCGCCGCATCATATGACAGCCGATGGACCACATCATAAAATAATCCACGCCATTCAGTGCCGCCGCCGCGCCACAATAATCGACGCGTGACAATAACCGACGCAGGGTAATCGGCCCCGGGGGTGATTTGTTACACCCCACACACTGCCACTTGATGCTCTATTGAGAGACCCGCCGACAGGCCCGACAGTGAAGAGGGGGAGGTGGAATATGACGCGCCTGATAGAGGCATTTAGAACCGGGATAGCAGAATAGGTGGAGTTTTAGAATGCTCTGCACTTTGTTATCCCGCCCAGGTTAGATATAACACAACACGCATGTATGCAATTTACATCAACATATCAGACACTGCATGGAGCTCAATAATTAATTAGGGCTCAATTAGGCATGAGCCGCATCCGACTTTGGCGTAAAACCGGCATGTGCTCTTGCGTGCCACAGGGGGAGAGAGGGAGTTAACCCTCATTTAGCCACCAAATCCGTTCTTAGAGCGCTTACCTTCTTACACCGAAATAAGCGAAATTCCAAAATGATGTGCGGTACACGTTCCTTCGTAGACTTATATCTCTGAATTTAGTTTAATGCCACGAAACAATTGCGGTGCCCTCTCTGGCGGTATGCACGGTGCATATGTAACACAATCTAGACAGATTTCCACCGTTATAGGCCTGCCCCTCCCCATTAAAACCTGTGACGACAGCTCTGCTCACAAGAGCTGGTGCACCCGTCCACCGGCAGTCAAAGCCAGCGGCCAATGGCAGCCATTTCATCACGTTCGTCACGGCCAATATCTCTAACTCGGCATGGCTCATATCTTTTACCCGCCATAGCTGATCCGTTTTTGCCCTACGAGGGTTTGGACAGCTGTCATAAATTATTTACGCCCGACGAGCGCTGCCAATTATTAACACCGTTTACCATCAAAAACTGTCGGATGGCAGTGACGTTAATCCTGTATGACAACGGCAACTGAGGCCTGACATCGCACACTTGCAAGCTGCAACACAACTTTGGATATTGCAAAATCTTGCATGATACCATAACGTAGGGTTTTAGGGTGAGAACCCTTGAAACTAATAATTCCTGTATTTTGTGCTTATGTAACGGGAACAATAGAAATACTGGAAGGGACAAACGAGGAAAAGCATTTCATTATAGCTGGGAACCCTCTAGAAAAATGCAGTCCAGTGTACTACTGATTTATATAGGTCACCCGATGCGCTATGCGCAATTTAGGTTTGCACCCATAAAGTTTACACCACACATCAATAACCAAGCAAACAGCAGAGTCGATATAATAAAAAGTTCAGAGCGTCTGGATATACTGAGACATCGTTTCCAGCCCAGCCTGAGCTGCAGGTCGGCTGAACCTCCCAGCTCTTTTTCTCCCCACTGCGCTGCAGCATCACCTCATTCGAATACAATTGTAACGCAGACGAGACAGGAATGGCGCGATCCTCACTCACCAGCGCACAATCCGCGCCGCCAGCGCGCCATTTAAGTCAGCAGCGCGTCACATTAGCATTGAGTGGTGACGGCGCGGCCAGACTGGCAAGTCGGTCTGCGCCACACTGTGCGTCACATTGCACGCCACTGCGCCGCGGCTGTCGCCGGGACAAAAGCGACGCGCCGGAGACCGGATACGGATCGCTTCCGGAGTGATGGTGCCGATGGAAGAGATCCGGAACTGGTTCCCGCTTGGCCAGCCGCTCAAAATGTGCGAGAATTTGTATTCAGAAATCGTAGTGTACCGCAGTCTCAGATAAACACGGTGAGCCAACTATTTATCAGCCAGACAACATATTGCAGGCCATCTTCAGTACATATTCGTCAGAGGGGAGGGTTCTGCCGGAGAGGTTGGACTGTTTCTTGTTCACGCGGAAACTTTTCTTAGAGACACAGCAGAGCAACAGGGTGCCATTTGGGTGTATTCAATAATGAAGAAGATCCCTTCACGATTTAATTTCCGTGATCAATGCCTATTTAAGCCAGTCCCCTAGCAGCCCACTCAGCGCCGTGAGCGCCTTCAACAAGGCTAGCCCTTGTAACGTCGCTCGGCGGCTGGTATCCAGGTTTCGGTATCAGCCACCTCAGGCTGGGCGCCTCACCCCGCAGCTTTGCAGTTGCACAGACCACGGGCGTCGGCCACAGGCCCCTCCCCATGGATCGATGGCATTCAGAGGGACCTAATCCGACCCGGCCACATGCAAATTACTCGTAAGAACATTTCACATTTCAGCAGGCTTCAAAGTGACGCCACCGCCACGCCAAATACACCAGCTGCTACCCTATTAAAGCATTCGTTCGGCGTTGCATAGGCAGACCGCTAAGGATGAAAATGGCCTGCGCCCCCCGTCTCCCTCAGGCAAATGAGCATTGGGAGGTAATTCGTAATTGCGCATGGGGAGAGAATGAAAGCCACCCTGGTTTGGATGCTAAAAGCGAAAGAGACCAGATGAAATCTGGTAATACATAGACTGGCTGCAGAAAAAAACATCCCGTCATGCTAAAACCTCGGCAATGAACGCAATTATGCGCTTTAAAAAACATTAAGCATAACCAAAAAGTGTTATCACTAGAGCTGCTAGCTGTTAAAAAGACTTTGTTCATGATTTTTTTTATACTACAGGCGAAGCGGGTCTTCAATAACCCAATTCAAAGTCACCCAAGGCAGGCCAATTTTTAGACGGTAGGTATCATTACGTATTCTAATCCACTCTATGAAAATGACTAACACAATACCTACTATTGATAGGTTAGGCCTTATCAGGCAAGCCTTGCCTGATAACCGCTGGGCGTTCATGACCAAGAACCAAGGCTGGAGATATCTTCTCGACCACGGGGGGGAGTCCTGGATGGGTTAAGGCCGGCACAGCAATACGAGCCCTATAAAAGGCCTATGTGGGACCCAGATTCAGGTGGGTCCTGACTCCTTAACCCCTCCCCCGCTCTCCACCCATGCCAAGAACTACTAACGTTATATATCTTTGCCAGTCTTAACTCGGCTAAATCTGTTAACGCCGTACAGCCTTGCCAGTGTCCTAGCTCCGCTAAGTCTGTTAACGCCGTACAGTTTCCTAGCTCCGTAGTTTGTTAACGCCGTATGTCGTGCCGTCTAGCTCCGCTAATCTTTACGCTAGTGGTTCTGTCCGTAAATTGTTACGCCTACATCTTGTGCCGCTAAATCTGTTCGCCGTACAGTCTTGCCAGTCCTAACCAATTCAAATATGTAGTCCCAAAAAGCCGTTTATGGTTCATTTTTCGGGCAATGCATCATTCACCGGTGAAGAATCGCTACGAGTTCGATCATCCACCACTAGATGGCAGGAAATGTACTGAAACCCGCCACACTGGAAGCAGCACTCGACAAGGCTCGTTTTCAGTACATACCTTCTTGCTAAAGAACTGGGCATGAGGGTAGATGACATGCACTTTCTTATTTTGATTACATCGGCTAAACAATTCGTGAAGTCATTTGGTCGTTGGTCCAGAGATTCAGGAGCTTTGTACTCAGGGTGAACGAAAGCACCCGCTTTTCACTAAGAAACAAATATTCCATGCAGAGGTCCACCTGCATAAGCCAAAACATCCACCTATACCGTGTGCTCCGCTTGGCGCTTAAAATAAAATATCATTCCAAGCAAGACATTTTTTCTTTTGAGAACAATCATCGGGTGGGCTATCGACCAAATGAACTATACTTTCATCCACTAAGAGGCCGTACCACGCACCGGTCACAGACATCCAGGAGCGGACGCAGACCCGAGTTTTGGGGGGCCAAACCCATGTCTGCCTCTCCTCCTGGAGGGGGGTACGTGCAATTTGGGTGTTCCACAGACCTAGTATAAGTTACCTCTTCAAGTACATGATCGCTCTCCTGGGGGGAGGGGGTGGGGTGGAAGCGAAAATTTGTTTGCTCTACAGATCTAGTGTAAACAACCTTTTTATTTCTCCGGCGTTTGGGGGGCCAAAAGGTAGTTTGCCCCCCTCCAGCGATTTGGGGGAGCATGGCCAGAATACCCCCCCTCTGCATCCGCCAATGCAAACATCTCAAGGCAGAAGAGCCAGCAGGTTCAAACCAGCAGCTGGCTCGTCACACAAGACCGCACCAGCCGCCCCAAAACCAATAAATTTGTCGATTTGGGTTCGAAAAACGTATTTCCAACGCACCATGCTTTTCACGATGTTTTACGTCTTAAGAGCCCTGCAAGAATTCCTCTGGGTCTATCAGCAAAGGACCAATGTCTAAAGGTGGCAGCGTAGTTTAGCGGTGGTACCAATTTTATTTTAAATTTGTTCTAAGTTCTTATAAGTTTTAGGAGTGCTCGCGCGCCCCTAAAATATATAATTATACACACCTGATTCTGATGAGAAAACCATTGGAAATTCTTCAGCTTCCACGCCTTCCACGCATCACAAGAGACTAAAAATAACTACCGGAGCCTGCTATCAAAGTCCAGTTCTCGCATTTTTGCGAACAACGACCATAAATAAGCCAACCCACAGGCAACCCAGGATTCAAAAGTTAAACAACGCACTTCATGATAACTATAGCGAGCGTCGTTGCCACAAGTATATCGCGACATACCACTCTACCTAGTACTACAAAACCACGGACGATAATTCCTGCGGCACCACAAATCCATTGTTCTCCCATTCAGTGGAGCCACCGAACCGGGGGCCACCTCACACTCCCTCACAATGCCACAACGCTAAACAAGCGCAGCAAAAGGCTCATCCTTGGCGCACACCTGTTGCCATAAAACCCCATCACGGTCGGTGACTGGTAAACTCTGGGGTTTTCTCCCAGCCGGCGGCTGCTGGAGGTGAGTGAGCCCAAATCACACGTGATTCACCTGCCCCACCAGACGCAGCAATATGCACAAGAAAACTGAAAATCGCAGTCTGTTGTCTACTTCAGGCCCCATTTATGACACCACCAGTGCTAACCTATACAAATAGCCGACAGGTGGCACGTGCCACCTTTTAACACCTCCGACCACCGTATGATCCCCTTCCACAACAGTCATCTGTGTGCACACAGACCACCGCTAAACACCCGTCAAATTATCCATATCCAACGCCCGCGCCAGCTTCAAAACGGCCGCCACACCAAATCAAAAGCGCCGCCGACGCCGCCGCGCGCGCTGGTAGCACGCGCTGCTGGCGGCAAAGGTGAAAACAATTACATTCATTACGAGACGCTACGTCACCCACATGTTTCATTCTTGTGATGAGACCAAGACACAGCGGCAATGCCGGTGTGATTTCTTTACCATTCATCAGTGGAGCAATTTCTTTCATTTTCACCTTTAGGCGGCGGGTTCACTCGCTAGTAGGTGCGAGACACCGACACCCCATCCCCGCGCGGCACAACCGGGCGCCGCGCCGGAGGCAATCAATTCGATGCCCCCGCTGCCGGCCCCGGCTTTGGTCGCCTCGGAAGAGTACCCGCGGCGCGGATCTGGCTGAATTGAAGAGGGAGTCGGCATTCCTCAAGAGAAGCGGCGGCGGCGTCTGTGAGGATCGGCCCGGCGGGCGGCCGTGGTGTCAGACTTGCACACCTTCAAACTCCCGCAGTTTTTATCCTGTTAAATACTTCAGTCAGCTTTGACAGATCCGGGTCTTTATCACGCTGAATGTCGTGAGATTCCCCATTATCTTATCTATCCGAGGTCAGTCCTGGCTTCCGTCTTACCAGCGCCTGAATTTACACTACTAAAATGGCCTCAGGGTGCAGGTAGTGGCTGGGGGGTGGACCGAACGGCCATGCCCAGACTAACAAGGTGGAAATTAACGAAATAAACAAATTACCGAGTCATTCCGAGCCCGGGTGCTGCTCGGAACCTCGCAGTCAACAGATCGGAGCCCGCACGCTCTGCAGACCAGTCGCGGGGTAATGAACGGTTAATAGCGCACATTCTGCGGGTAATGAACCAATAAATAATGGCGCCAAACGGCGGGACGGCCGCCGATTGGCCAGTGCTCCCACAAGCTGCAGCGCGCAGATTTCCCACTGCATCGGCGCGCGCCGCAAAAACCGCGCAGACCGCGGCAAAAAGTGCGCGGCTGATACAAGTGCGGAGGAGGCCGCAGTGCAGCCGTGGTAGGGTAGGGCACTAACCCTCGCCCCACCGGGGGCCATCGATGGCCCCTAAGGTTTTTCGGGATAGCAGAAAAACGACGAGGCGCAGCACCGCGGTTGAGGGCTCTACCTCTCACTGCATCATTTTCATCATCCATGAAATTTTTACCCGGGTCACCAAGGTCAGGTCACCAGACGAGGTCACCAGGTCACCTCACTTCACCTTTAGAGCTCTGTAAGGCTACATTTCAAAGTCGATCGATTTGAAACTTCCTACACTTCATGACCCCTCCAGGGTCTACAAGGTGTATATCCGGGTTTTTAATTTGTGCCTGAGGTCAGGTCACGGGCGACCTCTCCCATTGGAAAGCATGGGGAAAGCTATTTCATGATATAAAAGCCACAAAAATGATTGCAAATACTCAGACTGCTCAGAACAACGTTTTTGGACACCCTTTCACGGATCCCAGGGTCATATTTGCCTTTGACTTTTAAAGTCAACCAAGGTCACCAGGGTCAAAAACAGTATTTTGACAATAACTTTTGACCTAATTAAGCTAGAGCGGTGAAACAAACACCATCGTGTTTGTCTTGTCACTGGCTTTCATTTGATATACGCAAGGTCACTTTTGACCTTTCGTGACCTCAGGTCATATTAGGTCACGAGGTGACCTCTGGCGGTCAAACCACTGGCGGGAGGTCTTTACGTTCCACATAGCGGAAAAGTACTGGCAATTTGCTATCAAATGTACTTTACCAGGCCTCAATAGCTCTAATGACATAAGAGTTATGCCCAGTTTGTTAATCATTGCATATTTGAGTTAAAATAGCCGATCTTGACCTAATTTGACCTCTGGAGGTCAAACCATTGACCTGAGCACTAAAACATGCGAAGTAATTTCTTACTGAATTCACGCGAGCTTTCTATTGACTTTGCAGATTTGCGCTAACGCCCATATTTTGGAGTTAGAGGGGGCCATCGATGGCCCCCGGTGGGGCGAAGGTGGCGCCGGACCCCGGTGGGCGCGGTTAGAGCCAGCTGAGATTTCACGGAGGCTGGCAGGCGCCTTGCTCATCATATACATCTCTTGCGGCTTGGAGTTCCATGCACTCCGGTAGTTGAGGTCATGCGGCGTCAGCAACTCTCATCCTGCTGCAAGAAATAGTGACCATCGTGCAAACCTCACTGGTGGCGGAACTAGGGGGCAGGGGTAGTGGGAAACCAGGGCACAACGCTCTCTTTAAATGAAAATTCGTAACACTAGCCCCATGGCATTGACTGGAAAGAAATGCGTTGAAAAGTCCGAGGTGCGTTCAAACCCCGCCCCTCCTCCATAAATCTGGAACATCCACCGGTAGTGGTAACTCTGATACAAAATTGAAAACCTTCCTAATAAGATTCAATCCCCGGTTAGACTAAGAACAGGAAGTGTTCCCAAGTCCGTCCCAAAATCCGGGCTTGGTGCACTTCACCAGTCACAAAAATATGGCTGAAAAATCGCGGTGTGTCGTCTCGATGTCGAATCCCTTCAAACGACGCATCAACCTTAAATCGGGTCAGGGGTCCAAAGTTGATCGGAATCCACGGTTCACGGTCACGCCGCGTCCGATCGAAAATAACGGATATTCTAGGCCTTTTTCGACAGCTCACCCAGTGTGGACTCCTTGATCCAGTCACCCTTCTTTCGCATCCCCTTGCTTAAGTTAAAATCACACAAACTAGGTATGACTACATACAACAATAGTTGAAAGCTTTCATACAAAACGAAGTGGAATAACGGCCTCTAACCTTGGAGACTTTGGTTCCACATTGCGTTTTCATAAAAAATTACTGATATTTTTTCGAAAAAAACTGGCAGCCTTTCGCAAATGTGGCCGCCATTCCGTGAAACAAAAACATGTCAGAAGTCAGTCTAGGCCTCCAAAGCCTGTTCTGAAACCAGGTCACGCTTTCCGTAGTCATTGTCCGGATTTGCGATGGAAAGGCAGAGCGGTACGCGCCTCGACTGCTCTCAGTTCACTGCGCGGCGGCTGCGGGAAGACACGACCCTAGTGAGGTTCCGTGTCGGCGCTTTTTATGTAGTGTGAAGGGCATGGCTGTGGGTATACTTGTGGGACTGTATACTGCAGTGTACACTTCAGTCGAAAACTTTTGCCTCTTATGCGCGAATGTTCATCACTTTAAGACACTGTGCGGACTCCTTCCTTTGTTGTAGAGAGCTTAATGCGTGATCATTTTCCGCCGGAAAATGAGAATCCATGCAAGCACCGTCAATACACGGCACGGTACCATCCTCATGCCTAGTTTACTGGCATTTTCACCCACTTTAAACCCCTAATTTGGTATAGCGGCTTGCCGTTCGACACACCTTGCAATCAAAAGCACGGCCACAGGCGGTAACCGACAATTTTGCGGTGTGTGCAGACGCCGCAAATGGCAGAAAACTGGCCAGTAAACGCACCCCCGTCATTTACCCTGCACGGACTGCACCAACCGACTGTCTGGAGGAACAAACCCGCCACCAGGGGGCCGCACCAATTAAAACCCCCAATAGCGTCACCTGACGCCGCGGTCTGCAGTATTAGCAGCATTTGACAGAACTAGGGACAGGTATGAGAGGTCATTCCCGGGCTGCAACATTGCCCACGACTGGTAGCAGTTGCCGACAGGGCACTCTTTTAACACCACCGTCAGCCACCTGTGGCGGCGGCCAAACGCTTACCACACAAATCACGGCCAATGAGAGGTATTTCCGGCGGTGGACAGGCGATTAGTGCCGGGGCTGGCCCGGTGTGCGCTGACGGCTGGCCCGGGGTGCGCCCCACACCCTGCTGGGTAGGGGCGGCGCAGCTCCGCAAACCGACCCGGCTCCACTTGGACTCTGGTATACTTCTGACACGGGGATATCAACCAGAGTATTTATTTGGAGATAGCAATACAGAAAATCTTACGATTTCTTCACAAAGCAGTGAGAACATCGCCCGATCAGAGACAGATCGAAACCCTACAAAACGGTGCACGGAACTATTACCAGAATATTTATTTTCTCTGAAACATAGAAGACTCACCTCATTATTTCTCCGTACTCAAAATTCATGAGGACTATGAGCTATACCAAAAACGAATAATAAAATTATGCTCATCCGATTTTTACTATATCCAAGTGACTGTCAACTAGAGGTGGGACTTTCCAGGCCCGGGGGCCCGGGGCAAAGCCCGGCCCAGGCCCGCGGTCTTGGACCGGGCCTGAAGGCCTGACTTAGGCCAATGCCGGGCTGATAACGGGCTTCACCCAGCTCATTCCGGGCTTCAACTGAACTGGGACTTCAAAGTCAATTTTCTGTAAGTTAAATAAGCCTTTTTCAGTACAGACCTAGTTTTTTCCACTGAAACATAATCTTATTCATGCACCTGCAGCTTTTGAAAATGCATTTACGATTAATTTTGAGACATGGACTTTAAGAAATACATCAGGAATGTAAAAGCATGAAGCTCTAACTTTCTATCTGTTACTCATGTCCGGGTCAAAGCAAGTTACTTAAACCTGTATCAATATTTATAATCAAATATTGAATAATGCCTACAGTTGCACACATCCATGCTGTACTGTCATCTTATGAATATCCTAATGACTTCAAAATCTTCAAGTCATATATGGGTGAATAAAATATAAATTGTGGTAGCCTGTTTGTTACTTCCATATTGTCAGTATACCATTTCAAAGGAAGTCATTTAACCCATTTGTTGCTGACATATTGATACTAACACCTAGCTCTAGCTAGAACATTCTTTCAGAAGCTTTCTGCTTCAGGTAAAAAGAAAATGCCATCTATGGAGCCATTCCCATGTCCTATGTCAAAAATGGCGAAGTGAATGACAGGTACAAACTATCTATTGGGAGCCCATAATTGTCAAACTGGCCTGATAACTCTAGATGCAAGAACAAATGTTGATAAGTTTGACCCTTCCACAGCTTCATCTTGTCCTTCATTGCCCAAAAGATGCAGAATCCACTCGAAAAGGCTAGTATAAGCAAGGGAATAGGCACAAAGAAAACATGTTTTTGATCGAAGTTCTTTAGAATATAAATTAGTCTGTTGTGGGGAGATACAGGGGAGAGCAGTCAGCCTTAGAAAGAACCTTTGAAATTGCACCAAAACATGAATATACTTGACATCATGTGTTGCATTTTCCTTGTGGAGATACTTCCCTGGCCTCTATGAAATACAACTTCTATTATAAGCTTTGAACATAACAGCACTTCCCTCCCAAGATACCTTTACTTTACACCTCCTCCCAGCACACTAAAAATGTACTACGGAAACATAGAAACACAGAATACAAAAACCATATCTAAATTATGATGGTCTTCAGATACGCCAAATTCAGCGGGCTTCAGAACAGCTTGAAAAGATTTGCAAAGTCAGAGAAGTGTCATATATGAAACAACTGCGCAAAAGGGGCTGTTCTCAGGAACTAAACAAATGCACTACACAGTTTTTGCTGATTTTTTAAATTCCTGAAATTTTTAGAATATATTTTTAAGAGTACTGATATATTTAAACTGAAATAAACTTACTATTCTGGTAAATTTTAGTGAAAAATATTTTCATAAATAATTGCTATAACGTAGACAAGCACGGCGCTTCAGATACCTTCTAAGCCCAAGCCCTAAAATACAACAAAACAAACGGAAATAGTGTTCAAGCCCGCATGGTGATGGTAATGTGGATGGACTCGAGTTGTTTTTTGTGTCAGATTTTCTTTGGTGGAGATTGGGTGCAACCTTTTTATACCATGTTTGGTGCGAAGCTGTGGAAAACTAGTGGTTCTTTATCAAGATAAGCTGATGGACCTTGTTGGCCT
Organism: Lepas anatifera; assembly: GCA_034440635.1. Taxonomy (NCBI): domain Eukaryota; kingdom Metazoa; phylum Arthropoda; class Thecostraca; family Lepadidae; genus Lepas; species Lepas anatifera. The sequence goes on from JAOTON010002098.1 coordinate 762,235, forward strand.
GTTGGCTTACCTACTTTGCAGATCGGGCTGACCCAAGCAGAACAATCTTTTGACTATATTCCAAGCTGTTTACTGACTAAATTAAAGGAAATGCTCACATGTATCAATTCAGGGACAATGTGAAGGATTTTTGGTTCATTCACCGCCATTCTGCCATGATATTCTGAAAAGTTTTAGCTGAAAACTTGTCACTGCTCTCTCCTCCATTCATAAACATTATTGGAACTCTATTGTGAGGCTCGTGCCAGCATAAAATGATTTTTAAAAGTGCAACCATGGAGGAAATGTCTGATATGAGTGGGCTTATTTCATCCCAATTCTTTTAGCTGCCATGTGCATACCTCTATCTCGAATGCCCATTGTTTTATAAGGTGATGCTGGTCATTATCTGAAGTAAGCTTGCATCATAAGCAAGGCATGTTTCATACTGTGTTTTTCAGTATCATTTTCTGCTGAATTTTAAGATAGCTGAGGTAACTGATGCCGCATGCACCTTTTTAATATGGTTTTGGGCGCAACCAAAACTTTTTCCAGGATAAATTGGCTTAAAATATGTATTTGAGACAGCTTTAAAGTAAATAAATTCTGTATACAGTCGTTTATGGTTTTCCATGATACCGGGCCTTCCGGGCTTGATAAGCCATTTCTACCACAAACCGGGCTTGTGACGGGCTTCTAAAATCAGCAGCAGACCGGGCCCGGGCCCGGGCCTGCAAAATTGCCCGAAACTCCCACCTCTACTGTCAACTGACCCACTGCCAGTACAGCTCAAGAAGTACACACATTCAGCGTCCCGTCCCTCAGCCTGTCATATTAGGATGAGCCGACGGTAGTATCTATCGCTGTCGTCATAGTTTCAGGGGAAAACCCACACTCTGGCCGCTTGTTTTATTTGCCATAGCGGCCTAAAGGGCAAAAACCTATATCAAACGCAGACACTTTCCTCTCAGCAAAATAAAGGCTGTGCAAATTTACACACAAAATATAACTACCTATATACACATAGAACAAATAAACAAAACCATCAACAACAGGATCGGGGAAATTCGGTGCAGTCTTTATGGAGGCTTTATCTTTAGATTAAACTACAAAACAAGACCACAAGTCACAAAGTTTCTTGTCTGGATCTGGCGCGGGCAGATCGAGGAAGGGAAGCCCCAGGAAAATGGCCCCGTAAAGTTCCCGATCCTCAAAACAAGTACACCTGTCCTGCAGCTGCCAAAATGTTAGAGGGGAAATATCAGCGTTATGAAAGCGGTAGGCTTGATACACAGAGTAAAATATCCACCACACAAACTAGGTTTGAAATCAAAACTGGATTTTTTTCTTTTGAGAACCTTCAAAGGTTTAATTTTCAAAGTCCGCGAATTCGTGAGCAAACCTGCAATTGCACCATATTCGTTCTACAAGCAGCTGCGCCCTTCTGCCGTGAGTACTGAGGATCCAGGACCTGTGTAGTGGCGGGTCCAAGGGGCCGTGGTCCCTACCAAAGCCTAAAATAGTACCTGTTGCCCCCAAGACTCAAATTTTGTTTTTTCCTTAAAAATACCATTTTTAGCGACTTTTTCCATTTAGCCCCCCTCTGGCCTTCTCCAAAAGCTTTTCCTGGATCCCCAATGGATCTCTGCGTTTGAATTCCACTTAATCAGGTAACCGGTGCTAAGTCTGGTTCGCGCCACCCGACTGTCCCGCCGTTCTGCCACCCGACTGTCCCGCCGTTCCGCCATCCGACTGTCCCGCCGTTCTGCCATCCGACTGTCCCGCCGTTCCGCCATCCGACTGTCCCGCCGTTCTGCCATCCGACTGTCCCGCCGTTCTGCCATCCGACTGTCCCGTCGTTCTGCCACCCGACTGTCCCGCCGTTCTGCCACCCGACTGTCCCGCCGTTCCGCCATCCGACTGTCCCGCCGTTCTGCCATCCGACTGTCCCGCCGTTCTGCCATCCGACTGTCCCGCCGTTCCGCCATCCGACTGTCCCGCCGTTCTGCCATCCGACTGTCCCGTCGTTCTGCCATCCGACTGTCCCGCCGTTCTGCCACCCGACTGTCCCGCCGTTCCGCCATCCGACTGTCCCGCCGTTCTGCCATCCGACTGTCCCGCCGTTCTGCCATCCGACTGTCCCGCCGTTCCGCCATCCGACTGTCCCGCCGTTCTGCCATCCGACTGTCCCGCCGTTCTGCCATCCGACTGTCCCGCCGTTCTGCCATCCGACTGTCCCGCCGTTCTGCCATCCGACTGTCCCGCCGGCGCGCCAGGTAGCGCGCGCCGGCGCTCGTGATCGGCAGCCGATTGCGCGCGCCTGGTACGCACGTGCGTTAATGGCGCCGGCGCCAAGGCGGCGCGCGCTTTATCTGCTGCCGTGGCCTGGCAGGCAAACAGACAGACAGACGGACGGACAAACAGCCGGGCGAGCGGCAGTAGCCGAAGGGGATGCTGAGAGCTGGCGGAGGAAACGCCTTCCGGAAATGGGAGCTCGAGATGTGTGCGAGAGATGTTCAGAAGATAATAATTGTAAACGGATAAGCAGATGTGTTGCTCAGAATTTAAACAGAGCCGAGACCTCATGGTGAATATGTATTTGGCCTTAACGTTTTAGCTATTATTTACTTCTTATTGTTTCTGTACACTTCAGACAAAGGAGGACATTTGGGCGGGGGGGGTATGGATAGCTGTCTCCAAAGCGTCAAAATGAAGAGGTCGACTCTTTTACTATTCGCAGAATTATCCAGTATAATTCTGGCGCCATGCTAAAAGTCTCAGGAGCAAAATCACCAAAACCACACCAGGAGTATAAACCTGACCGAACCAGCGCCGCTGCGAGCCCTTGCCCGTTAGACGACAAACACGGTGATCAGGGCGACAGGTGGGGAGGGGCTGGCCGTGTTGCCCCGCTCCCAACCCTCCCGGCGCATGCAAATGGACGGCTCTAATTGTGGGTAGCGCAGTCACACCGGCAGCGGCCCCAGTGTAATTAACGGCCCCGACGATGGGCCGTCAGGTTTGGGACCAGAAAAATGGGCCCAGCATATCGGCGCAAAGTGATAACAAAATTACAGTTATTATTAAGGGAATACACTCATTTTCAGAAAACAGGCACTTGGGGGCCACCGCCAATCCTAAACTAGACAGAAACATCGTAGGGGAAAGTGTGTGTATTGCATCCCCTAATTAATTGAGTCCCCCTTATAACAAAGACAGGTTTAAGTGGTAGTGTTTTTCGGGCACCATTTCTCCCCTCTAATCCATACATTTTCCCAACGTTTCAATGAATTCGTGCGTAAGAATGCATTTTAGTCAGTAGCAAAATAAATTCAGTACTTCATTAAATCTATATGGGTTTAAAAACACAAAAATAAGAATACGGCTGTCACATTCCGAAATCGATGGTTTTAATTTCGAAGCAAGAAATGTATCGCATATTATCAAAGCAACAATAATAGATTCTCTCTTGTGATATATTTTTGAGGCAGATATCTCTGATTTAAATGCAAAAAGCAATTGCACCCTGGTCAAATGCTCCCTATCCAAATATATGTTGAAAAATCAAATCCAAAGCCTTCCCGTATGAGAGTGATTGTATTATTACAAAGCATTGTGAATGCAAGAACATCACATCAAAATGACTTCCAGGCCCTCCAGATGAAAAGCTTGGGAGGAAGCCGAGTCCCCTTTGCTCTTACACAAATGCTCATTTCTCCCGTGTCATTTACTTAACATAGCATGAGGGAAGGGCACAATTAAACATAAATGCGCCCACCCCCGGGCGCAGTTACCCTCACACTTTGGAAAATGCGTATTTTGCATAGTTGCACTCATATCGGAATTTACTCTTAGAACACGCTATTTTATTTTTTGTTAGTAACAAAAATTATCAAATTTTGTAATTTATCCACAGTAGAAGATCAAATAGGAGACAATCTTCTGCAGTGATTTCTTAGAGGGGCGCAATACACATACTTCCCCACTTATTACAATTGCAAACTAATATTATAACCATCTCTACTATTTCGTTTTTAAGCATTGCAAACCGTTTCAGTTGCGGTTTTAGTGCAACACAATCACGAGTCCCCGTCACATCGACTGTTTAAAAAAATACCGACTTCTTCAAATCCGTAAAGAAAATTAAATAACGTATAAGAAGGGCAGATCATTGACGACAAGTGACGCCATTTAGCCCTGGATCGTTAAAGATAACTGAAGCTTTCCCGGCTTGTACGCCACACACCAAGGTAAGGTATTTACAATCAAAGCATTCGATTACAATTAAACTGAAGCCAGGTAAGGAATGTGCCAGAAACGGCTTCGGGTTGTTTAAAACAAGAACCGGCCCATTCTCCAGAAGAAGGACCGCAAACACTCTAGATAACTGACCGGATAGCAGTAATGACGGTCCCGATCCTGTGGTTATGGGTCTGCTGTTAGTCTGAAACCTACAGGTGTAAGACGCTACGTCTGAAAAATAGCCAGAGAGGCTACAGGGACAGATTAGGTAGGAGAAAACACCGTCTCAAGACATGCTCTCCCAGACATGCTTTTCGGGGCGATGCTTTGCCTCTGTTTAGTACATTATGGAACTGGTTATGGAATAAACCAACTACGAGTGCCGAATCTGCACATGCAAGATATATTTGAAGTCTGCAGTATCCAGTTTGCGGTCCAATCGCTTCGGTGATTGATCCAAGTATTCGGTGATATTGAAAACAGGCAGAGGCAGATGTAATCCAGCGTTGAGGAGAGGGGGAGGTGGTGCAAGCCGGGTTAGATCGGGAAGAACAGTGCCTCTGAAGAAAACCAGCCGCGCCGGCAACATGTTAGCGACATTTGGCGCTTTTGGATCTGACCACAACCAAGCTGGTCCCCTGGACACCCCGTTAAAACAGACCAACAAAAGCTTTTCCCACAGAGTCGTAAAGGAAAAATGAAAAACAAGCCTGCACCGAAAACAGTCCTGCAGGTCAGGGACGAGTCCAGGAGGGTATCTAGGAGGGTAATCCAGGAGGGTATCCAGGAGGGTAATCCAGGAGGGTAATCCAGGAGGGTATCCAGGAGGGTAATCCAGGAGGGTATCCAGGAGGGTATCCAGGAGGGTATCCAGGAGGGTAATCCAGGAGGGTAATCCAGGAGGGTAATCCAGGAGGGTAATCCAGGAGGGTATCCAGGAGGAATGGGCCATCCACGCCATTCCTCTTCCCCAGTCGGCCAAATTTCTCCATTTTCAACTTAATCTGGTCGCTTTTCTCCAAAAACACTGTTTTCAAGATTTTACTTTCATACCCCCTTCCCAGTTTGACTTAAGTCCACCCTTGCTGCAGGGGCGGTACAAATGAGCATTGCAAACAAAAGTGAAATGGTAGGAATGTCAGGCAGGCGTTGTCCTCATGCTGGTGAGATTGCCGGGTAACCGGCTGCTCTCAATGGAGACGTCCAGACCTCCAGACTGGCACGACGGCCGTGCAAGAAAGAATGCGACAGGTCAGTGGCGAATCCGGGCTTTCATTTCGGCGGGGGGGGCTGGGGCACTCAACACTACCCCACATGTAAGCCCAATAGCCTCTTGTCATGCAATTACTGGGAGCAATCAGGAATTTCTCTGGTGGGGGGACTTGAGCCCGTTTAGCCCCCTTGTATCCGCCACTTTAAAATGCATTCCACAAACCCGTAACTCTGTGTCATGGAACATCCGGAAAAATGTTGTTCAGATCCAGTACATTAGTTAAAAATAATAATGTCAGGATTTAATTTGACCACAGCGTTTTGGTAATACATTAACTAGTTGGCGCGCCATTCCGAGCACCCGCCGAGCCGGTCACGTGCAGTTTTTACGCGCCACGCCCGGTCACGGCCAACACATCAGCTGAGCAAAAACGGGCGCCCGCGTGAGAAACCGCGGGAAGTTATTAGTGATGACAACATTGGAATATTTGTTGACTAACCTATCAAACCCACTATCAACTACCAACATATCATCTTGCTTTAACTCAAGAAAGATGCTCGATCACAAAGCAGGGGATGAGACCGTATGTAGTATGAAACTTGTCTATTCCGACAAGGTTTGCTTTTGCGGTGATCTGTACAGAAGTCTGGCACCACTGCCAGCTAAGACAAATACCAACCGTCGGGCAGGCGTAACCACTAGGCTCACGCTAAACACAGGGTGACCCGGGAACTGTTATCAGCGGATAATGCTCCATAACATCTCATCAGTATGCCGGTGTTGCCTATACACGGGAAGCCCTTGGCTTACACAGCAAAACCCTCCGCGTAAAATATCTGTCCACAACGGAACAAAATGGGGCAGGGCGTTTTTTGCATACAACCTGGGGACCATTTTTCATCTCAGCCCCACCCAGTGGTCTGCAGCCCTTTTGATTTTTACCCACTGAGGACCAAAGCCTTCTTGGGGAAGAGTATGCAGGCATGTTCATTGTTGTGTAAGAGCTATTGTGCCCTTTGCTGAACGCCGTAATGGTCTAGTAAGAGTTATCATGCCCTTTGCCAAATGCCGTAATGACCTAGTAAGAGCTGTCGTGCCCTTTTCTGAAAGCCGTAATGGCCTAGTAGGAGCTATAGTGCCCTTTGCAAAATACCGTAATGGCCTAATAAGAGCTCTCATGCCCTTTCCTGAATGTCGTAATGATCTAGCTAAATCCATAATGCCGGGAAGAGAGCGAACATGCCATGGAAAGGAAGCAAAAGTGCCCTTTCTAATTTTAAATTGCCCCTGTAATTCACAGATTGGGGTTTTTCCTTCTAAGCATAAATTTGAGAAAAACACATTTTGTGAAGACAGCGGCGTGCCACTACGTCCAACCCCTACGCGTCGAATGCTCTTTGGGGAATGCAGAACCATCGACAGGGGTATTGGCTCAACCCAAGTCCTCCAACTGTTCCCTTTCCATTTGATTTAGGAATAAAATACCCAGCACTGCAGTGGATATTTTTGTATAAGTTCAGTCAAAGAATTCGGCACCCAAATATAGATAATTCAATCACCAAGCCGATGGAATTAATTGGTAATCCACGTATAAATAAGTCAGGCCTATGTTGACACATGCCGCCGATTTCCCAAGCTCAAGATCCAGTTGGATCATGCAGACGTGGTGCAGCTCTGTAAGCACAATCTCATTTCCAACAATCCCAAACAACGACTGCCAGGAAGGTACAGCTTTGGGGCCCACTGGCGCCCCAGCTGCCAGCCAAGGACTTGTTTGTAGCCCACCTCGGAGACATCTAGTAACACGTCTCAGCAAAGTCGAGCTCACAGCGCGAACAAATACCAGGAGCAAAACGGAAATACATAGACACAGTTGAACCGGGCAAACTTTCTATGAAAGGGGTCGTCTGGCTAAGTGACCTCCGCTTACTCCCTTCCTCACCGCTGCGGGCCGAGCCCGGCAAAAACTCCCACACCTCGCCACGGCACGCACCAAGCGAATTAACATGAGACGCGGGCTTGTTGCCACCCCTCTAGCCGCGGGGTTAGGGGTCAACAGGCAGGGCGTAAGAGGTCAGACAGACCGGCCGAGATCATCGGGGTCAAGGCTGAGGATCGGTAGATTTCACGGTATCAACACGAAATCAATACCCGGATTCAACTGGTTACCCGTCACTCTCTGGCTTTGACATGCTGGATCATGGAGCTGGCCTCTCAGCAGTTCATCCCCGGACAGACATCATCCGTTTGTGCTGTCCCGTTTTTCAACCCAATCCTACCGAAATGATTTTGACTGGACACTTATGCTCGTTACTGGGCTCCACCTCAAAGCAGGAGCTCCGAGATCCAACTACTTGCAGTCTCCGGATATGGTTTAGAGAAACCTGCAGACAGTGTGCTACCCTTCAAATTACGCTCCGAAGTCAGCTAGGTAGAAATAAAGAGGGGTAGGGGGCGTCATTCACACATCCTTTAAAACTGGAAACATCTGAACTAATCGTAAGTGGTCAGAGTTTCTGTTACAGACACGTCTGCTCAGTGGCGGATCTAGCCGGTTGGTTTGGGAGGGGCAAACCAAAGTCGAAATGCAAAAGAAAAAAACGCATTTTTCACGCAGTGAAAAATGCGCTAGAATATGCCTTTTCGGTAGGATTTTGGGAACTAGAGACGAGAAAAAAACGCCACGGGGTGAAAGATATGGGCTCAAGATACTTTTTTTCCTATCCAAGCCCCAATATTTACACTGAACTTCACTAATTCTGTTTGAAGTTGAGAGTTGAAGCACCAAAATCTTGCTTACAAGCTAAAAAGGAGTCGGGGAAAAAGGAGGTCAATCGCTTTGGGGGGTCCAAAACGTAGTTTTACCCGAGCTTTTCCGTTTGGGGGCAATTGCCTTTTTGCCCCCTGGATCCGCCACTGCGTCTGCTTGAACAGATAGGACCAAGGGCGTTGCCAACCATCTTTGAGCGGGGAGGGGCTTCCTAGAGACGGTCAGCCCGCAACCACCAATCCTGAGCAGCCTTTACGATGACGTCATGCCAGTGAAAAATCCTTCATCCATAGGGTCCCATGTTGAAATCGGTCAATTTCAAACGTTTTTGACAAGCCTTAGAGGGATTCAGTTTGTCTTTCATCATAATTATTTCACACTCAACTTCAAACTATGTCCTCCCAAGAATAATTCATTTCAAAGAGCTAAATATATTATGTGCGTCTAAAGTTACCTCCGTAACCGCCAAAAAGGTAATGCCTTAGTGGACGCAGCCATATCGCTGTGTGACGTCACTCGGGGGAAAGAACTCCTCTTAGGGGCCAACCTTATGTAGAGCGATCCTGACCGGCGGTAACCTATATCCATTCTTCATTTGTTCATTCAGCCAGAAACGTCACAAAAAGGTTTTCTTCTGGCTTGAATAATCCCACAGCCATGCCCTCATACAAATACCCAACGGAAAACTATCAGCTAATGTGACATTTTTAAATATTTAGGGCAAAAATCCTTCGGAAAATAAAATAAAAGCTATGGGTGCAGGGGGCTGGTCCCTCACTTACCGGGAAGGGGAAGGGGAAGAGGGCCTGCTCCCAAAGTCCCCGCGGTGGCGACGCCCCTGGCTACGTCAAAATACGAGCACGGTGGTGGCCGCACGGCATTACCCATCGCCAAAAAGCGAATCCGGCTTTCAGCTGCCCCTGTTTTCACCTAGACTAAAATTAAGACGTTTGTTGACTCCCAGGAAATATGAAAAGAAGCCGCAGATCCCGTAATTCCACGCCAAACAGACAACACAGCCAGAAGTCTAGTTTCCCCCGAGGCTTTCGAAACAGTGTTATGTAAATAAAAACACAGTGTCGGGCACACAAAGTGGAAACAAGAGGCTAGAGCAAACGAGAGAAATGAGGTTAAAATTATTGATTTTTGAGGAAACAGTGCAAAAGAGCAAGCCATGCTACAAAATAGGCCACCGCAAAAAAATCCCAAAACAGTCTTGCTAAAGCTTATACCCTATGACATATTTTTCTTACCCTCTAAATAGCTTAAGAAGTATTATTTTCCCATCCAAGTCCTTCAGTTTATACATCTTCATCTCTACGCACCTCCCATCTCGTCTGAATCACACGTATCTGTAACGCCATTAGTCACGTGATAAAGCGCCGGCCCCCCTCCTGTCACGTCACGTGATCCGTCACGTGGGCGTCACGGAAGCGACGCGATAATTACTGATTACCGCACGCGGTCGATGCGATGCTGGGCTAAACGGTGGGCGTGTAGGCGTGGGAGGAGTGGTGTCAGAAGTGAGGCCCCCAGTGGCTGGACAGAGTTGAAAGTCAGCCCTATCCACCTTTCTTACAATGCTGCACGAATTTCTTATGAGTAGGTATATGCCGCCAGCGTGATAAACAGAATATGAATAAGCACCCGGTCTGTGATTGGTGCATATTTCCCTGGGCTTATTTTGGGAAGAATTTATCGGCTGTCCTACATCGTGAAGAGTTTATGAAACCACCATCTCATGGAAAGACAAACGCCCGTAGGCGAAAGCGATGACGACAGAGACAGCAGCGATACACGCAGATGCTTTTGCACGAGCTTCTAACCCGTCAAGCGATAGAAGGCATGGAAATAAGAAATGGAAATAAGATTCAATCTTAAATACACGCCAGCTTCGCATACGCAGATCCAGGGAAGGCAAAGGGGCTACTTCCCCGTCCCGATCAACCCTCAGCACCCCCTGAAAAAGCCATGGCACCACTCTGAAAGGTCGATGGCGCCCCCCCTGAATGGTCGCTTCCCACCCCTCCCCTCCCGGAAGCGGGTATCGCCGCCCCCGCAATAGGATTTGGCGCCCATCCGATAGGTTCTTCCACCCAAAAGCGGGTTTTTCCCTGGTCCGGACGGCGCAACCCGACAATGACCATGCCCCTCCCCTGATCGGAGATCCCGAACCCGGATATGCAGCTTCCTATGTTATTGAGCGATAAATATAAGATTTCTTATAATGTTTCTTTGACATTCTCTGCTGAACAATGAAACAAATTGTTAAGTCAAACTAGGACGAGAAAATTGGTATAGATTCAGCTAAAATCATCCTGTGTCGCATCAACAATATGAAGATAATCTCTGTTTTGCCAGCAGACGCAGCCTCCGGAATGGTATCAACAGTTATGAATACCTACATGGTAAACTCCGTAGAACGATCAACGATTTTGACAATGTAATGACGCTTCTTCAACTACCCACCCCATAGTCTACCAAACACCCTCGCGGATCCAAGAGGGAGGGCCAAAGGAGCCGTGGCCGCCACCAAAGCCTAAAAAAGTAGCTTTTTGCCCCTCCCAAAAGGCCCCAATTGGGGCCATTTTCCTAAAAAATACTGTTTTCGCGATTTTCCCCCGATTTAGCCCCCCAAACGTTGGTTTGGCCCCATCCAAAACCTGTTCCTGGTTCCGCCAATAAGCCAACCAGCCAAAATATGTCAATCCCATTCAAAGCTGTCGCTAAATGACCACAAGATGCCCGTGATGTTGAAGCGCAGACACCAGAGCCCGGACCTCTCCCGGCGTGGGTTACCAGGGCGGCTGCCCGGGCCTGCAGCCGTGCCGTCCGGCCGGCTCTGGTCCGCGCCGCCATCCGTCACCTGCGCCACAATCGCCGCCCCGGCTGTTTATTGGTTCAGCGCCCCAGGCGTCAGTCTAATGGTGCCCCGTCGGAGGCCCCGACCCCTGCTCCGGTCGGCGGTAATCTCGGTAACGGCCGCGGGGCTTCTGTGCGTGCGGGTCACAATGTCTTCCGACAGTGGCTCCGCTTTGGTATGCCACCAATCCCTGCAATTAGGCAGGGGACCAATTGCAGTAGCATATCTATGATAATAAGCCGCCAAAAAATAGGCAAAAGGGGCCAAGGAGTCAGCCACAGCGTTATCAAACATTTAATATACAAAATATTCGTTACATTCTTTCAGTACAGGTAAACGTAATTGAAACAACTAAATCTAGGACTGGGTATTTCAAGTATTCCAAATACGGCAGGATTTCTGGGAGGGCTTAGACGTGTCCTGGCAGCTGCGGCAATTGCTGCGATCGACATTCCTGCCATGTATTGCCGTCCCAATCCAGGCAGGCACAGATCCACGCGATTCCAGCTCGTTAAGCAAGGACGGCGGCCTCGGCAGGATGGCCTACTGTTGTACTGCATTGGTAAAACTGCTTTATATCATCCTAGACAGGGGTGTGGATTGATATCTCTTTGGGGGTGCCCGGGCACCCCAATGAAACGTTGGGTTAGTGTTAAAAATTCCTTTAAATTAATTGTTTATCATTTTCAAGACTTTAAACTGCTTTTATTTGTTTCAGGAGGCCTGTGTGAGCGCCAAAACCAAAGATAATATTATGCCATCTGTTTTTGCGTCATGGTTATTGGTATTCTTTCAAATTTGGGTACCCCAATGATTTTTGGAAATCCACGCCCCTGATCCTAGATTGTTTATGATTTGTCACCAACAATATATAGTTACACATATTGGGTATACTCGACACGTTCAAACGGAGGAAGCATTGGAGCGAAGGATACACATTCTATGCTTCGATGGCGGAGATCGGTTATGATGGAAAACAACACATTTTACGATTTCAACGCAATTGAATTATGTTATTACGCCCGGCATGATGGCGTTTGACTAAACCGAACCATCTGACTCAGCTCTGCCGGTGTTTTTAGATTATGTCGGATAACTATCTTGAGTAAACTTAATATACGAAGGGGGAGGTAAGTGTTTCATGCCTCCAAATTGATTGGCCATCATCAAACCGTTGCACTTGCCTTCCACAACAGAATATTTTGCTGGCCCCTTTCTGACAGGTCTGTCTTGAACCATAGGCAACGAGGTCGGGAGTGCCTACAGCCGTACACAGAACAGGGGCATTGGCACAGCGGCTAAGCTCAGCGTCACACTGAAGGTCCCGGGGGCAGAAACCGGGGGTGGCGGGGTCCAACGAGAATTCCTGCTGCCTGGCTCTGTAGCCGCGCCGTCCGGCCGGCTCTGGTCCTGCACCAGCCGGGATAATCCCGGCCGGCGAACTGTCGATCATGTCGATATCTATCATACCTTGGAGGGCAAGACTGCACGGTTTGGCTTTGAGCCTTTCCAGATGTCAAACGGTTACCTACAGTTATCGTAAAAAGGCATTTACCTAAGTAGGGGGAAGTGGGGGGTCATGGACACCGTAACGATGGTGTGAGTTTTCGATGACTTATAGGGAATGTGGCACCTTGGTCGAATCCTGGAATTTAGTGAAACTAGGCGTACTTTTAGCCAAAAATAATGAAACCACCCATCATTTCTCTGAAAAATGTACAATAGGCTCAATATTTTGTTTTTTAAAGTACTCCTCTAGAAAAAGAAACAAATATCAGCCTGTGGATGATGTCACGATCTGGCAACCACTACCATACTTGAAACGCTTCAAGGGCTTCGATTGGCTGATGCTCATCGTGACGTCAGCATATGTCGTCACACCAGCAGCTCACAACAATGGCCGCCCGGCAACGGGCTGATGGGGGGCTGGTGTCAGATAGGTTTTAGCTTTTTTTCTACGGAAATATCGAGTTCCAAGACAAATGAAATATGGAGTACCGGGTTTTCCGACTTGCTTTACAACTTGGCTATCTCAGTTAAAATCACGTTGTAAAGGTGCCAAATTCCCTTTAATGAGGTTGTTCCGTTCCAATTTTTGCTGAAGAGATACTTCAGACATGTATCTACCACTGTGCAAGCAGCTATGTGTGTGTGAAATATCATATTAAAATTTGTGTGAAGTTTAGAAAAAAGTAGCAAAAGTCCATTTCGCCCGACCTAATGTGGTAACATGGTCACCCCATGGGGAAAGACGGACAAGATGAACAAAGTGATCGAACCAGGCCTTGAAGATTTCCATCTGCATCCACCCAATAGGCGACTGTCGGCCGCCGCAGGGAAGGGGACATTTTATTACTTTTTTCCGTCAAAAGGTCAAAGGGGATCATGCCTTTTCTGAATTTTTTAATGACGGAGGATTAAAGTAACAAGGGCTGTCGTGGAACTGCGCTTAGGTTGATCCGGGATCGCCGATCAAGGGAGCGGGGCACCTTGCCAGGGGGGCGCCATCTGGGCCAGGGGGAGGGCGCGCACCCAGAGGGAGGGGGCGCAGCGGGCCCGGGCTCCAAAACGCTTTAGCTCCAAAGTGCCGCCCCCATCCAAGTATGGCGCCGAAGGCGCCCATCGAGGGGAAGGATGATCCTTCATCTGACTTTTAGAAACAGCACTACGCTGACTGCCGCCCCTGCACCCAACATACCACCCTCCTACACTGACTTTGTGCCCCTGCACCCACCACGCCGCCCCCTAAAAAATACTATAGGTCTGTGGAGCAAAAAATTCACTGCTCCCACCCCCAACCCCCGGATACGAAAATTGGCCGCCCTTTGGGTGAACAAGTGCGTTCCCTGAGGCAAAATGCCGCCCCCTCCACTGGCCTGCTGCCACCTCTTGTCAGCCGCCCCCCCCAATAAAAATCCTGGGTGCGCACCTTCCAGGAGGTCCGACTTTTGGAACGCAAAACCTATCAGGTGGGTGCAAAATCCTCTCGCAGGGCTAAGATGATGATGATTGGGGTTTTCGGGCACGTCAGCTGCTGAGCCTATATGTGCCCATCGTTATAGGCTTGAATCAGTTCCAGTGGATCACTGGTTGAGTTGTGGTGAAAAGCATGTAGTGGGTTGCAAAGCGTGTCTACATGCAGCTAGTGATTGATAGAGCTGTATTTCGGGCCCTGTGTCCCCCCCCCCCAAACTATCAGCCGATCTGCCTCCACTCAGGTGTAAAGCTGGACCCCAAAACCCCCGATACCTTTATCTATTTAAGCTTATATTATATAAAATTAAATATACTCTTAAGCAAGGTAACATAGACACCATGTCCGTCTTGCCCCATACGTGGTGTCCGTCTTACCCCACTTAGCTCTTCCTAAACAAACTTGGACATGAATCGGACGCCATTGCGATTACACAGTCAGCGACTCTGGTGAACAAAATGTAACATCTTGAAGAGCCATATAACGTAACACCAATAAAATATCTATAGAAACACCCATGCAATGAGCTTACGAATTAGATTGAGAAAAAACACATGAGTTGCAGTTTTTACTATTATGAAAATTGTATAAAACCTAAAGAGATTACCGGACCCAACGTTGCTCTGCGACCGACGCACGCTAAAAGGAAGCGTACTACACGCTTTGCCCGGTCGTGGCACTGTCAGTTCGTCCCAAACAGGGGGTGTCCGTCTTATCCGCGGTGTCGTGACGCCCCACTTTCCCCTACTTGACGTTATAAAACATTTTTGACGCATACTTCGGCTGCAATCGACAGAAGGAAAGCAAACAATGCGCGTTTTTACGGACTTCAGAAGAACCCTTGAGTCTTGAACCCACTGATTCGTGCGATTGAGCCGTTGCTCCACCAGCTTACAATTTGCATGTCAACCTTAGCAGCATTGGAATGAAATGGATGCCATTCCAAAGGACGGGTGAGATAAATGCATGCAGCCTTGCATATCCTGGCACGTGTAACCAGGCTACCTGTCAGAGGCCTCCTGGGCCAACTCAAGTGCGACTATTCACACAAACGGTGGCGGCTACTGGGGAGGGCTAGGGGTCAAGCCCCCCCAAAGTCTAGTGCTTATAGTAAGTGCAGAACCAGAGGCTATATCCAAGCAATGGCAGGGAAGGCTCGATTCTCCCAGCCCCCCCCCCATGAAATCCTGGATCCGCCACTGCACGCAAACACCATTCCCAAGCGTATCTGACGTGCTCACCATTACCCACTGTCCACTGACGTTGAACCCATTAACGCTGAACCCATTAACGTTGAACGCATCAACCATCTGAACGGCCAGCATCGTAATCGCGAAGGTATGCTGGATGAATGGTGAGGAAGGATGGATGTCGAGACCAGGCGTTCACGCGGCCGATGGGAACAGCCGCAAAGCCTCGTAGGACAGTGGCAGATCCCGGATAACATTTGGGGGGGGCAAGAGAGCTCCAGCCTCCCCCGCTATTGCCTTGGAACAGCCTCCCACTGTACATATACTATAGACACTTATGTTTCGGGGGAGGGTGAGTCTCCAAGCCCCCGCCCCTTGTGTCCGCCACTCCGGTGGGCCATCCATCAGGCCTTGCCACGACCGTTTAGCCTGGATTGAAAAGTGTGCAGGCGAAGGGAAATAGTCTAACGCCAACGCTGAGTGTTTTCTGCACTCGCATGATAACGCACGCACGTTTCCAGTAGACCGTTACCTCGTCTGACCTGACCGTGGATGCCCGCTGGACTCCGCCTGGATCTTGGACCGCTCCGGGAACTTACCTGGAACAAAGAGACATGACATTAAAACACAATCCAATGCTGACATTTATATGCCAGGGCACATACAGCGCTACTTTCATGCCTGATTTCACTCCATATGCAACGAACAGTAGGGGCATTCCAGGACAAAACGACCAAAAATATTTCAATTTTACACCACCATGTCTAGAAAAAATCTGAAACTTTGTCTCTGGGGTAGTTTTGGGCCAGTAACATGCCTGTGAGAAGCTTAGCCCCCTCCGACCAACGGTGACCGAGATATAGCCCGAGGCATTTTCGGGAGGTCACCTTGTAGACTCATCTTTGATGCTTCATAACTTCAAAACGCATTGCCGGATTAACAAGTTTTGTATATCGTTGAACTTGTCTTGAGCTTTACATTATTTTGAAAAAATTGCAAACGTTTAAAAATTTTGACTTTTAATTTGTTTGACCTCTTCTCTTTTACCTAGCTTGACCTTTTCGCAGTAGAAATTGCCCTTTTTGACACTTCTTAAAATTTTGCCTCATAAAATATATTTCGATAAGAAAAATAAAAAATGTGTTCTCGCCATAAATTCCAAATTTTTAGCACCTAAGGTAGGTATGCAGATGGTTTTTGACTACTGCGGTAGTACAGCCTTATGTTTAACACCGCAAACAAAGCGATTGCTTTTTTAATCGGTTGTTTGCAATCATATTGCATTGTCTTTACAAAATTTTCATCGTGCATGTCTCAGAATTTATGAAAATTAACACGCGCCCACACGAGGGGGCGGGCAACCGGCCTCCTCAGGTCTCTACAGGTAGTAAAACACATTCGCGAAGCGCCACCGCACTTCATCTTCCTCTAACTCGACACTTTTTTAAACTTCTGGAAAAATAATTTAGGTCAACTGGCAGATGGTAGGTACCGTAAACACCATAGATCAGCTGGCAACTGACTGGTGAGGGGGTGACCTGAGGTAGACGGACGTCGTTATGCCTTGTGGGACGTTCAACTTTGGTTCCTTAAGTAATCTCGCCATCATGAGAGTTGCTCGTTTGGGTGGTGAAGTCGGAGTCTCCGTAAAAAGTCCCTTGATGACTCTAGTGAGACTCGGACTCCTAAAACTAAATTGGCAACAACTTGGACAAGATTTGTAAAAAGAAAAATAGCAGCCATTAAAAGTGATAGAAAGGGTTCAATTGATTCGAGGGAGACGAGGGCAAAGGAACTTATTAGTAATGGGCCTTGCAGCCTTAAACAAGAATTTACAAAGATGTCGCGACTTTATCAATAATTGAAACAAGTATAACTTATACTATGAGCACCACTAACTCACACAATTACATCGTTCCCAGAGATGGAAGAATAGTATCAATACAAGGTGACCCATCATAAGTGTCGCCACCGGCAAAAAGTGGGGGGGGGGGGCAGCCAAACTCCAACCTGATGCTGACAGAAAACTTTCAACGTCAGGACCAAAAACTGTTTCGAATTTGGGCTCTTCGTTGCCTCCCGCAGCGGCTGGATATAAGAATGCCCGGTTTTCTCTCACTTTGACTGAGATAAGGAAATTTTTGGCCAAAAAGTGGGGGCCAGGCCCCCCTGGCCCCCCGTTTTCCGACGCGTATGTGACCCAGTGAAGCACAGCATACGTTTCAGAGAATTCATACAATGAAAAAAACGTCTGAAAGGATTTCATTCCCAGGAAGTAATTTCAATCTGCTCATATATGCGAACAATGTCCTGAAATCATAACGTATTCGCCTTGGTCACTTGAACAGGCTGCCTCACATGATATTTTTAAAAGGTGGTCATTTCATAGCTAACACAGATCCCAGTTCAAACGCCACTTCAAAAGGCTTTTGATTAGTGTTTATTTTAATGATTATGGTTGGGAAAATTTGAAGCAATATCGAGAGCCACTATTGAAAATAAATAGCAAAATGTATCATGTGTTTAGCCCTCTCACAGGCCGGCTTAACTACATTGCACCAATAAGTAATATTTGAAATGAAAAAAGAGAGCATTCAAAGGATGTTTTACCACTTTTACCACTGTTTCCACGGTTCATTGGAGGTGGTCTGGCACCCACAAATATATGTAATTTCACACACCTGGTACCTTGTATAATCATTGAAGAATAAGGGAATATATTGAGATGACTTCAACACTGACACTGACTTTGTCCTGTACAGACGCATTCATTCACCTGCAATGATGGCCGTCAGATCACTCATTACTTAAGCCAAATAATCTATACCAATATGTTTAATATTCCCTTTGCATTGGACATTTGCCATGACTAAATTTGCGACCATTCACGCAGCACCCATAAACGAAAGTCTATTTGCACAGCACGACACTATTTGGTTCGAACATAGGTATATGAAACCCGAACCTCTCTTCCTTTGTTTGTAGAGATTTCATGAGCAGTCTTATTTACCGCTGGTATTCTTTGAAAATTGTATTCATTTTTCCATAATCGCATGGGCGAACAGACTTTGGAGCTGTCTGGCAACATTGGCTATGCTTGATTGTGGAATGTACAATAACTTAATTGTGCTGAAAAATGTATGCCTAAGAAAAGCATGCATACCTTTGGCATCACATGTTTAATCTTTCACTGGACTTATAAGCCATCGTGATATGTTGCCGGTTTCGCAAAGCTTTCGATATAGTCGCACACGTAGTCAGACGTAGTGAAAACACTTCATTTACATAATTGAACTTTGCTTCGATATAACTTTTGCACTGGAATTAAACCTTTGCATTGCTTTGAAATCGTGTGCATGGTGGCATCATTTGATGAAGTTAAATATATGTTTGCATTGTGCAGCACAGCTCTCCGTCAGGAGATGTACACTCTTCAGGCATTTCTCTCGCTTTCATGCTCCAGGCATAAGTTCTAAAAAACACGAGCCATGGCAGTGTTGTGCTTGGAGGCATGATATATCACACAGGCTCCGGGCCTAATTGTGGATTATCTCTGCTGTTCAGTAAACCATATAGAATGAACAGTGCACTGGGAGCAACGCCGCTAAATAGCCAGTTTTAATCACTACCGACAACGTTACATACAAGCGTTTGGTCGGGTCATCTTTGAGGTTGCTCCAGGTCAAAGTATTCCTTACAGGAACTAAGTGGAAACCTAAATTTTGTGGCATAATAGCTGACAGAGGAGAGCCTTAGAAAAATGTTCAGCACTATTGGAATGCTCTTGTCGAGCCCAATCGGATTATATATCTTATAATCTTGTCTAGTCAAATTTTAAAATATACCTGCTTTGAGCTGGAGCCGGGCTTAAGTCTGTATGGTAAAAAGAATATTAACCTGCCACGGGGGCCATCGTGCCCTAGGTTTTTCGGATAGCAGAAACGCGGGCGGCGCGCGGTTGGGGCTCCCCGTTTTCCATTTGAATTTTTCGGTGGTGGTGGGGTACGCCTTCTTTAGGCTCTGTGGCCTTTAAGTGTCGTTTGACTTCCTCTTCTGCCCTCGGGTGGTGTTTGGGTTTTGTTTCGTGCCGGGTCGGTCGGGCGCCTCCCATTGGAAGCTGGGGAAGTTTTCTGATATAAAGCCACAAATGTTGCAATACTCGACTGTGACGTTTTGGCTTTCGGTCCGGGTTTTTTTTGCTTTAGGTTCGTCCGGGTGACAGTTTTGAATATTTGTAATTAGTGGCGTGACAACACGTTTTGTTGTCTTTTTTTGTTGGTTTTGCCTTTCGTGCTCGGTTTGGTGGGTGCCTCTGGCGTCCACTGGCGGGGGTTTTCGTTGCGGGTTGATTGTTGTTTTTACGCGCTTCGTTGCTTTGTATATTGTTTGGTGAATGCCGTTGTTTGTGGTACCATTCGTGGTTTTTCTGCTTTTTGCTTTGGTTTTAGCCCTTTTTGGTTGGGGCTGGGGGGTGGGCCCCCGGGTTAATTAAGCTGCAGTGGCAATTCAGACACGGCAACGTAAAAATAAAAACTCCATCGCAATTCTCGACCATTCTCAATTCTCGCAAGTTATCAAAATTTACCGATTGCCCCATGCATTTCTAATGGAAAGATCGTGACCCTGGCCTTGTCCCAGGCTATCGATATAGAAATCCTCCTATGCAAAATTATCTTCCTCGATGACCTTACTATGTGATGTGAATCTAAGCACGATAGGTTAAATTAGATCTTACTGATGCACCTCCAAAGATTTTCGAGGTTCGCTCTCTAGACCTGGGTTGGCGGTCTGACCTGGTATGACCCAGACCTAAAATTTTGCCAGAAGCTGTAAAAATTTCAAGTTAGAGGTAGATTAAGTACGGTGGCGCTGCGCGAAGTTGTTTGTTTACTACCTGTGGAAACCTGAGGAGGCCGGTTGCCCGCCCCCTCGTGTGGGCGCGTGTTAATTTTAATAAATTCTGACACTTGCACCATGAAAATTTCGTAAAAACAATGCAATCTGATTGCAAGCAACTGATTACAAAAACAATTGCTTTGTTTGCGGTGTTAAGCACAAGGCTATACTACCGCAGTGGTCAAAAACCGTCTGCATACCTACCTTAGGTGCTAAAAATTTGGAATTTATAGCAAAAACGCATTTATAAAAGAAGTATATCGAAGGATAGTTTTTGAAGCAAAATTTTTGAGGTGTCTAGAAGGGCAATTTTAACTGCGAAAAGGTCAAGCTAGGTCAAAAAGAAAAGGTCAAACGAATTTAAAGTCACAATTTTTAAAAGTTTGATTTTTTTCAAAATAATTTATAGTTCAAGACAAGTTCAATGATATACAAAACTTGTTAATCAGGCAATGCATTTTTGAGTTATGAAGCATCAAAGATGAGTCTAAAAGGTGACCTCCCGAAAATGCCTCGGACTACATCTCAGTCACCGTTGGTCGGAGGAGCTAAGATTCTCACAGGCGTGTTGCTGGCCCAAAACTACCCCGGAGACGAAGTTTCAGATTTTTTCTACACAGGGTGGTGTCAAGCCTTGGTCGATCTGTCCTGGAATCCCCCAGTAACAGATCCAAATTCATATTTTAGGGAGGGGCTACCTCGAACGCTCATAGTATTAAGCAGTTATAGCAAATACCCATAGTCTTACTACGTGAGTACTATGGGCAATCAGAAGCTTCGAGGGCGACACTTGAGCCCCCTAGCCCCCTGTAGCCGTCACTAACAATGTGTTCCTGAACTGGTCCAGATATGCTGAATTATAGGGAGACACTACGAAGCCTAAGAAAAGGTGTTGCACTCTCCTCGGTGGCTATTGGGCATTCAATATCAGCATTTTGTTCTGATTTGTATTGTTTTATTTCCTGTAACACCTCTGCGTGGTGTTTTATTGAGCGGGCGGATTGTCCTGGAAGGTACTCGACGCCAAGTGCAGTACTCGTCTGCACCTGTGAACTGGGCCACACCCGCTTTGGTGCAAGTTCCGAATACAAATGCAGATCAACGCATCGCGAGCTGAAATTCTCATCAAAACTGAAACGAAGCCGAGTTGCTTGCAATCTCCTTCCGACAACGTAACATCCCTTGGCATTTATTTCCTTTGGGTTCCAGCCCTTACTTTTTACAAAACATTTCTGATTCACATTTTCCCACTTCAATACGGAGAGCGGCACTTCATGGCGCAACTAGCAGTCGTAATACGATTTAAATCCCCGTCATTCCCGCCTAGATTTCGACCCGCAACACTTCCCGCGTGAATTTGGACCTACGGAACTGATCAATTTCAACAACTTATACTAAAATCGGGACGCATGCCCTTCAAATGAGCACTCGGCCGCGGCGAGCCCCAGGTTTCAGTGCGCATAACCTCAGGTTCCGGAGGCTGTCATTCGAGACGCAAATATTTGTACCCACTGACTCCAGTTCAGATACCACGGCATGGGCGGCATCGTATCAACAAAGTCACACACACACACACACGTACACATACACTCCCAGACACAGAACAGAGGCAGCGCCAGCGCTTTGATTGGCCGGGGGTTTTGAGTGTATTTCGCAGTATTGCTTTGGATTTCCTGTTGTTGGATGCCACATTCCAGTCAGGCCGCGGACGGATTATGCCCTTAATCAAGATGGCAGTTGATGAATGGCTGCCTTGTTGTGCTAAATTATTCACTGCATAATCATCAAGCGTCACATTTGTCAACGTCAGGATCAACGGGACCGCCCAGTACACCAGTCACACTCAACTGAAACCTCTGAGGATGATGCAGGGGGCACTATATATTCGCTCACTGAGGGCGCGGGGGGAGGGGCAGGGGGCTCTGACCAGGCGATCACCGAGGGCAGTGCCTAGTTCAGTCTAATCTTTTGGGAAGCGAAATCCAATTTTATAGCTGTATTGAAGACCTAGGCACTTCAGAGAAATTGGTAGGTGGAAAACATTCATGCAAGTTCGCTCTCGGTAAGAAGGCGGAAGGGCAAAGTCGGGTCCCACTATTTGGGGGAGGGGAGGGGTGTTGCCTTGGTTCATGAGTTGTAGGACGTGCCATACCTCCAACCCACCCCCTGCTTTCGACGCCCATGTGAGGCAGTTGCTGCCGTCGCAGTGGAAGGGTCATTAACCTCTCTTTCCGGAGATCTGGCACCAGGTCAGTTCTGCGACTTCTCAAACACATCTCTGGCGGAGCACATCATGGCCACGGTAAACCACATCCAACCTGGTGCGCGCCCCGAGTATGCCCGGCAAACCTGGTAAACGCGGCTGTACTGCTAATTCTACTCCGATTCAAATTGGAAAAAATACAAGATAGATAACAACCTGACTGTAAGTCACCCATCGCGTCTGTATAACTCACGTCCACACAACCCGGACTTTCTGACCACAACAATACAGCCGGATTCAGGGATTGGATTCGCCACGACTTTACTCCAATATTCGATCCGTGAGGTACTCTAACCTCCGGCGGCGGCAGGCTGTCCGTGAGGTACTCTAACGGCGGCGCTGGTCTAACCTGGCGGCGGCAGGCTGTCCGCGAGGTACTCTAACCTCTGGCGGCGACGGGCTGAACACCACTGTTAAAATCACGCGGAATGACAGGTACTGACATGACTCCAGCGGGAAGAATCACGGCACAGGCGTCTGAGACTGTCGTGACCTCGCTCTAGTGGAGTACCTTTAGTTTTAACTCGCGAAGAGGAACAAACATCTGTTTTTATCTACACTGTTCATGGCTGCTATTTTGGGAGCGACCGCGACGCCCAGCACAGCCCTCGGGTTCTGATCATTAGTGAGCTATTAAAGCAGTTGCAAGTCAAATCGGCATCAAATGACATACGTGTGGGCAATTTTTATGCTGTTTTATGGGGTTTGTTAAATTATCCGCTCATTTATGGCAGCGCCGCTGCCCAGCTGCAAGCAGTCTCGTTTCCTTTGCGGGAACGGCCGTGACAAGCCAGCAGGAGCACAGCAGCCCTGTCCGTTAGTCTGCAATTAAGGCAATCTAAGCCTAAAAACATAAATACGTTTAAAGTTCACACCACTTTTCAAAAACTTGAAACACATTAAATCAATAACTGCTCCACGATTAGAGACGGTACTGGCGCAAGTTTACCCATAAGGAAACTGTCGGCCTGTTTTGATAGTGAGTTCTCAGTCACAGCAAATTTTGAGCATCACCTAGCCAAGTCTAAATTTGTCTGCAGTGATGGATCCAGGAGGGGGTGGTCAGAAAATACATTTCCCCCAACGGAAAAGCTCGGAGCTCAGTGCAAAACTATATGTACCCCCTCCCCTAAGCGGTTGACCTCCCCTCTGCCCCGACTCCTTTTTAGTTTATAAGCAAGATCTTGGAGCTTAAACTATCGACTTCAAACAGAACCAGTCATCTTCAGCGTAGACATTCGGCCTTGTATAGCAAAAACATGCCTTTATGCGCATACCCTTCACGCCGCAACTTTTTTGCATTTAGAATTTGTTACCCCCAAAACCTACCATCAAGTTATATTGTGGAAAAATATTGTACCGCGTGACGTTTTTTTGTTTGTTTGTTTGTTTTTTTTGCTCTCCGACTTAGGCTTGCCCCTCCCAAACCGACCGACTAGATCCGCCACTCTGTGTCTGCAATAGCCTAACCAGTCGAAGGCCCAGGGTATTTTCCACATTCCCTATATTGTGCAAAGTGGAGGAAGAGTGTACGGGCTCTCCAGCTAGTGCCACTCGGATACCTGTCCGAAAATTCCAGTTTTTCTGAGGATTAATCTTACAGCCGCTGGATCCTACGAAGAATCTACACAATTTCTGCCGTATGCATGGTATCTTAACAAAATGTTGTCAAAAGGAGGCTTACTCGACAGAAAATGAAAATGAAAATTGCGAAAACTGGAGAGGGCCAGCCTTCCATACGTTTGGTGACACTCAAACCCCACCACTGCCCCAGAAAGGCCCACCAGCACACAGCTGGAGCCAACCAGTCCAAGAGCCGAGAGCGAGGCGAGACTCAGAAGTACGCTGGTCGGGCTCCCCCCCACTCCCCCAACATTTTTGGGGCTCGAGCTCCCCTCCCCCAAAGTATGAAAATGCATCCCCCAGAATGACTGTGCCAGTGAGGCGTATTCGTAGCCAGGATGTTTGGTGTCAGTGCAGAGTATCCAGCAGTGTCCACCCCCCCTCCCAGCGTCCTCGCGCGGCACTAAACGGCATTTTTCGCGACCCAGGCGAGGATCATGACGATGCATTTCGGTCTTAATTACAGCAATTCCCAAGCTTGCTGCGTCGTGCAATAAGGTCGATTCGGTTGTCGCACACAGGAGTAACATGGCCCTTACACACCACGCACAGTATGTGAGGCGAAAACAATAGGCGTTAGCGACTTGACATGCGGAATTAAGGAAGCACCAGAGTTGGTTGGTGGCGGAGGGGGAGGGTGCAACAGCTTTGAGGAGAAAAAAGTACCGACATCACAGCCGTCAACCATTTGCTTGAAAGCAATATTCTTTGAGTATTCCGTAAGACCACATAGTGTCTTACTGAATATGAAAAAAATGGACAGAAACAGAAAACAGAACATCTTCGTATCTGACAAGAAGAAATCACAATCCTAACACAACAGGGGACAAAAGTATGGCGCATGCCTTATTTCCCGAGACGTTGGGGCCTCGTCGCAGGCCCAGCTGGAATTCCTAGCTAAGTGGCAGATGGAGCTGGCGTGGTGGGGAGTGGGAGTGGGAGCGGGAGAGGTCACGCCTCAGTGCGTGCAGCGGGAGATGTGCAGGATTAGCAGAGCTGCAGGACGTGAACTCACCGCTCCACTTCTGTTGCAGCCGATTGCAATGTAAGCTGACGGCGCCTGCCGCCGACCAATAGCGTTTGTCTCTACACAAAGCCGACCGGACGGTTGCCCTGGAAACGCGGCAATCAGCTGACGGAGTCAAGAGCAGACTCCAGGAAACTCTGATAGTGGTGTATTATTCTACAAAGCAGCGTGGAATGCAGGAGACTAGATGGTCTCCGGCTTTCTTTGTTAACATCCTAAGCGCCTGTTTCTATCATTTTTTATCAGTAAAAGGTAGGGTAATTATAATTTTCGATTGCGGAATGCTGCAGCAAAGAACATGACCGGAAGATAATATGAAGTTATTTGGCCGTATCTCCCTCAACCCCATGCCATACAATTACCAGCGCCTGTTTTTGCACCAATGGAGTCATCAAGATAATGATTCAAGGTTATGCCAGGATATATTATTAAATAATTGATTTTACCCACCTCGGGAAATGAGCCAAATACCGTCGTATTATTTTACCAAACAATGATAGTCATAGTTTGTGGATAGAAGAAGCCGATTATCTCCAGCCTCCTTTAATCTTACCGCAATGTTCAACTACTCATTACAGGTTTCCCTATTGCTTCAAAATATCAACCAATCAAGAGCATGATGAAATAGGAGACATTCAACATGAGCTTGCAGGGATAGGCGCGATGCTATACCTTAAGGTGACGCCCAGGGCAGCAGCTACAAATACATCCAAAACGAAACGTTGGGGGGTTCGTGAGCTGCACCGCTAGCGTTCTCTTCCTCATGTGTGGGACGACTCCTGGGATAACTTCATCACCTCCTCTCTGTCCCTTCATCAAGTACTGTTATGCTATTACCGTTATGCAGAGTACCCGTGTCTGTCATTATGTGATGCTGCTGAATAAACGTGTCATGGTTTCAAACGTGACTAAACTAGTCTAGTGTGTCGACTATGATAGAAACCTTGTATGTGCTTGGCGAAGGCTGCACATGTCAGTGGAAGGTCAGATATCAAAACCAGATGTCCCTCACGGTAATATATACAGATATAAGTTGCATTAACATCAGCTGATATATCCAGACACAGGTTGCATCAACGTCGAAAAGTTAAACTGCCATCAGCGATGGCATGCAACTACATTCCCGGAAGTTCAAACACAAGACATTTGAAAATATAACAACACTTCATACCCCGCTTTAGGATGTTGATGCTCACGTTTATCACCAAAGGTCAATGCCATCCAAATGTGAAAATGTGTACTTCTTCAAAATTAAATCGCCACAAATGGCCTACCGCAAATATATCCTACAATAATTTACTACAAAAACAAGCATTATTCGTACACTACTTCAGAAAGTTGGTGTCAAAATTTGGTATATGCAACCCAAAATCTGAATGAAAATCAATTATTTAATGGTAGGCACCGTTCCCTACCAAAAGCTGCATCGGCATGAAACATGCATACATATAAATTCCCGCACTCCACGCACCTAATTACTGAGCACAATAACTTATACGCTACCTTGTACCGCAACTGTGCAGTGCAGTATATTACTGCACGTCCACAACCTGGTCCACTCGGAAGCGCTTTCACATATAGATCAAGCCACGAATACCAGACAGCCTTAGCCCCATCACGCAAGCTCACTTAAGGCCGCCTATAAGTAGCCATAATTCGGCGTACCCTCCACTTTAAACCCTTCTCCCCCTTCCTGCCCCCAGCGGCGGACGAGATGCACGAACCGGCGCGTGGCCCGTCAACCAAGCCACAATTACCGCACGTGCTTCGGTAGATGCACGAACCGGTGCGTGGCCCGTCAACCAAGCCACAATTACCGCACGTGCTTCGGTAGACGCACGAATCGGTGCGTGGCCCGTCAACCAAGCCACAATTACCGCACGTGCTTCGGTAGATGCACGAATCGGTGCGTGGCCCGTCAACCAAGCCACAATTACCGCACGTGCTTCGGTAGATGCACGAATCGGTGCGTGGTCCGTCAACCAAGCCACAATTACCGCACGTGCTTCGGTAGATGCACGAACCGGCGCGTGGCCGTCAACGAAGCCACAATTACCGCACGTGCTTCGGTAGATGCACGAATCGGTGCGTGGCTCGTCAACCGAGCCACAATTAACAAAGATACAGATGAGTAGCCTCGATACCCAGGCCCCAGGGGCGGACGCAGACCCGAGTTTTTTGTGGGGGGGGGGGGGCAAACCCATATCTGCCTCTCCTCCTAGGGGGGTGGGGGTGGGTGGGACGTGCGATTTGGGTGCTCAACAGACCTAGCATAAGCTACCTTTCCAAGTTTATGATCGCTCTCCTGAAGGGGTAGGGTGGGAGCGAAGATTTTATTGCTCGACAGACCTAGTGAAAACACCTTTTTTAATTTCGCCGGCCAAAGATAATTTGCCCCCCTTCCAGCACTTGGGGGAGAGCACGGTCGGAATGGCCCCCCCTGCGTCCGCCAATGCCAGGCCCTCCATACGCACCATTACGTGCAGATGAATATGGAGCGGCTCGGACGAATGTAGCGACGCGGAACGTACCGTTGTGAGAAGCACACCCATTTCATTTGAATGAAACATTGACGTAAGCTCACAAACTCACTTTCTGTCATTTCTTAAGAATAATCTATGGTCAAATTACTTATATCCAATGCAAATATTGTATTTTTACTAAAAACGTTGTCCAATAGCACCAACCACCCTCATGGCCCTTCTTCTAGAGAATGACCTGAACTTAGCGGCAGAATGGTACCAGACACCCGGATACATGAGTCGGCTGGGCCGTTACCGCCGTGGGTACCGTACCAGACGCCCGGATACATGAGTGGATTGAGCCGTTGCCGCGGTGGGTACCGTACCAGACGCCCGGATACATGAGTCGGCTGGGCCGTTACCGCGGTGGGTACCGTACCAGACGCCCGGATACATGAGTCGGCTGGGCCGTTACCGCAGTCGGTGCCGTCCTCAGGCTGTTCCTGTTCCTGGGGTACATTGCCACACGTGCCTCGGTAGAAACACGGCATCTAGCCGAGGAGAACGCCAGTGGACGAGGACGCATTATAAACGGAAACGCTTCAGAGGGTAGGAAATTGTCTGCCGGGAAGTGCTTCTGTCGTGGGAGCATCGTGCTTTATTGGTGAGAAAGCAATACTCTGTTTCAGCCATATTTTTAAGACGCCACAAAACAGCGATTTGCCGCAAGTGATGTGCAACGTCTAAATATGAGGTGCATTGAAATATTGAAACAGGTATTTCCGTTTCTTGATGAGAACATCACGGTCCCGGTCATGACGTTAAAGCTCACAGACCAGGTGCCTCAGGCCAAGCAGTATCGCAACACTTGAATACATGTTTAGGGCAGCTGTCTGTGATTGGATCTATAGACACGGGGCCCCGCAGACTTTTACTCGCTGCCAGGGAACTTCGGTCCACTTGCCCATAATTCAGCCAACCTCCTAACGGTTTTAACGGTAGCTTGTTTTCATACCCAAAACAAACATGGCGAGCTCGTATTCCCAACACTATTTGCAAAATTTCTGGTCTCCCATGACATAGTCAAACATAGTCGACCACCAAGAGGGCTTGTGGGTAGGTAGATGGATACAACGCCCATGCTTCGGGCAGATCACTGGTGGGACGGGGCCCCGTCGCGGGGCTCACAGGATAACCGAGGTGGAATTCATAATTAAAACTACCTGACATTAGCACACTTTGCGAGACAAAACTATTCAATTCCCTGGCCAGGCGCGCACCCAAGATTTCCTCACATGTGCGGGAGGCGGCACTTTGGAGTCGAAGCGATTTTGGGGCGTGCCCGCTGTCCCCCTACGGTGTGTTACCACCCCTGGCCCGTTTTTAAATGCCGCACCACTTGAAACCGAAACGGAAACTAAACTTGAACCAAGCAGCACATTAGCGTCGACATAAGATCACTCAAAACACTCAAATGCAAGCTGAAAAACGGTATTAATTTGGACTTCGGTCAAATATGTTTGGGGTGTTTATGAGCAGCAGCTACAATCAATTATAGCTAAAACCAGTAGGACAGCACTTCCGTGAGCTAGGCTTTGTGAAGAAATGGACATCACGAACGTGGATGACAAAAACCTTCCCAAACTCGCATCGAACACACCTCACCCACTCGCTCAATACTTGAACGTTCTGGTTGGAACACGGTCGCATGGCAACAGTTTGTATATTAGCCGGCCAGCTGGCCGTTTGTTATTTTCTTTGCGGGCCCAAATCGCATCATCTACAAGGCAACTGACGCCACCTGCACGTCACACCGTTTCATCCACATGTTCGGCGGCATGCTATCGCCATCGCGGCAGAACAGCCTGAGGCAATGTGGCAACACTCGCGAGACTACCAGCGCCCCCACCGCTGCGCTGAGGCTATGAACACGCGACCCACAACACTCACACACGAGAAAACGGCACCTCCTTTAAAGAAGATCAATCAAAACAATTCCGCGTTAGGGAGTGATCACATTGAACACCACAGCCTAGAACAGAACATATTTGTGTTTCAGGTGATGCAACAGTAATGCAGACTGGGATAGCTTGTGGATATTTCCATATGACATAGCCTCTTGTCTGTCCTCTATAAAGTTATAAATAAGAAGAGTTAGAAAAAGATTTCTTCTTTGTTCAAGTTTGGGACCAAAATGACAAAGCCGTAGAGGTCGTCTAAAGCCCTGGCCAACAGCATGAGGTCGCAACAGGTAATTTAAGAGAACAATAATGAACCACCACGTGACTTCCAACCGGCCGCTGACCAGACACCTCAGTCGAAAAAAACGGACGAAAAGCTGTTCGGATTTGGTCTCATTCTTGCCTTCCCTTTATTTTAAGTGCAAGGCCTTCAGTTTTTTCCCTGTGGCTGAAATTGACAAATTGCATGACGAAAAGTGGACGGAGAGGCACCTCTAGCCTCTGCTATTCCGACGCCTATGGCCTTCAAACTGACATCCAGACAATTCGCGGGACAAGATCCCGTGGAAGGCAGATATGATAGTCTAAATCCAATGGCGTCTCATCGGCTGACTTGACGAGTACACATTCCGAATCTCTACTCATGAAAAGGCGTAAATAAAAATTTCTCAATTCGCTACCCCAAGTCCTTTTCCCAACATTCCCACGCCGATGTTTCTCGCATTTTCAAAAGATCCTCACCATCGCACATGTAGATAGTTTGACTCCTATCCCTATATTCATTGGCAAGCCACATTGAAACGGCTCGTGCAAAAAGACTGTTGGTGCTCCGATTAAGGGGTGAACGTGCAGCCCGCGCATGGAGTCCAAGCAACAACCATTTCACGTCTGAGAAGTCTAACAATCCATATAAAGACCATAGAGGAATCCCACGCGTTCTTAGCCACCCGACAAAGAACACATCTGAACACATCCTGACTCAAGCTCTTCCGCATCGTTCCATACGCCTGTTTTTTCTCGGATCGAGTTCGGCAGTATCCAGTTCGGCTCCTGCCCATCCTTCATTAGGCATGCGAGCCGCAGAGTGGCTCCACAGTTTGAGTAGCGTGACGGTGGCCAACAACGATGAATATTCATCGCGCCTGCGACGTGCTGCCATGCGGCGGGTCCCCCCTTCCAGCCGGATCCTGGACTCACCTGTGCGTTAAATAGCCGACAATGGAGCCTTCCTCAGCGCCGTGCGGACGCCGGCAGGGTTGGTGAACTCGGCGAAGACGGGTGGCGAATACAGGGGTAGAGATGGAAATGTGGGAATTTAACGATATGTTGAAGATTATGCTTTCAAGGCTGTGAGGCTGAACGTCTACAATGAAAGTACAAGTATTGTAGTGCAATTTGGCAGGATTCAAATATTTCGCTTGGTTTAATAAGTGGGCACATTAAACTCACGCGTGTAGAGTTTTGAAGGGGCGTCCGGTATCTTCAACTTCCGAAAAATCGGTTGGGATCAGTAATTTTTTGGAGTGATGCATGCGCAACGTTAAAAGAACACGCAATTCTATTTCAACCATTGGTACAAATCCCATTCCATACGTCCATGCTTCCATAAGAACATTGAAAATATGCTCCAGCCAGAGAGAGCCAAAAGTAATTCACAAAGTAATGTCGCTGCTATCTACTCGCTTCTAAACTTCATTGGCCCAGCCATTAATGAACCCCGCCCTCGTGTGCCTGAACCAAGAAGAATCTGGCATAAGGAGGATCCATCAACTAAATACAGAAAAGATCCCTCTCCAAGATGATCTTAGAAGAGTGGAAAATTGCCACGAGGTCCAGGATGTCACAAAATCTTGAAAAAAATGCAGATTTTAAATACATGTGATCCAGACATACACGATCTGACTCCAATACATCTGCGGAATACTGGTGCATATCTAGGGCCGCTTTTCTCATGTTTCTGGGACAGTTTGGAAAGTGTGGAAAAGAGACATGTCAAGAGCTGCCTCGAACGGCGCATAGTATGTAATCTCTTCAGGTCCACTTGACAGCATGTCTTACTGTGGTCCAGTAGCACATGGTCGATTGTCCGGTGTACAGTTGGGGGCGGTCCGCTACATGCAGTAAGGTCAATATCTCATCCGTCCCCAGTGTCTGGGGTATCCATCGGCCTTAAAACGGCGTTTGAGTGATCCCATGTCGTGATCTAAACGCCAGCACTCTGGAAAATCATTCATAAAAACAATACTTTATAACATTTCTGGTTGGTGCCGCTTTACAGCATATAACAAAACCAATGAACACCACGTTCCCACTTCTGGCCAGATCGCTTCCCGTCCTAGCTGGAACCATCCGGGTGATGAACGGCGATGATGTATCGTCCTGTCACCACCGGATGGAGAGGAATACACTAACAAGTCTGCTACAAACGACACCACTCTTACTTGTTTCCTACCCGCTGCTAGACAATCAAAGAACGCTGGGTCAACTTTTCAATCAAAGGGTCACGCTACTGAGAATATTAATTTTTCTACCACATGTTCATCCTTAGCGTTCAGCAGTCTCCCAATCAAGGCAGCCAGGTATCCCTCAACTGCCACCCGGTTTGACATCGGAGATACCAAACCTCGTCCCACGCTTATCTCTAAATCCTTCCAACTCGATCCACACAAAAACAGGTCCCAAAACCCTGGAACTAAGAACGCACGTTGCCGCAATTCATTATCCCACTATAAATCCCAAGCCAATCGGAAACTCTGAGGCAGTCAAAAAGTTACCAAATCTTTCATGGCGTCTCGCCCAGGATTTTGCCACCACTCACATAAAGACGTGGCGTCCCGCCAGCGGCGACCGCCACCGATTTTGAATACAAAAAATTAGCCGCGTGATGGATGAGCCGGCTTCCTGCGCTGTCGACGGTAGCGCAGGTAGTGACGTCAGAGGACGGCTGATGGTGCGGACACGTGGCCTCCGGACACGGGTGCCGAGGTGGCCAGCTGAGCCTCAGGACGCTGGTGCCGAGGTGGCCAGCTGAGCCTCAAGACACAGGTGCCGAGGTGGTCAGCTGAGCCTCAGGACACTGGTGCCGAGGTGGTCAGCTGAGCCTCAGGACACTGGTGCCGAGGTGGCCAGCTGAGCCTCAGGACATAGGAGGTGGTCAGCTGAGCCTCAGGACGCTGGTGCCGAGGTGGCCAGATGAGCCTCAGGACACTGGTGCCGAGGTGGCCAGCTGAGCCTCAGGACACTGGTGCCGAGGTGGTCAGCTGAGCCTCAGGACGCTGGTGCCGAGGTGGCCAGATGAGCCTCAGGACACTGGTGCCGAGGTGGCCAGCTGAGCCTCAGGACACTGGTGCCGAGGTGGCCAGCTGAGCCTCAGGACGCTGGTGCCGAGGTGGCCAGCTGAGCCTCAGGACACTGGTGCCGAGGTGGCCAGCTGAGCCTCAGGACACTGTTGCCGAGGTGGCCAGCTGAGCCTCAGGACGCTGGTGCTGAGGTGGCCAGCTGAGCCTCAGGACGCTGGTGCCGAGGTGGCCAGCTGAGCCTCAGGACACTGGTGCCGAGGTGGCCAGCTGAGCCTCAGGACACTGGTGCCGAGGTGGTCAGCTGAGCCTCAGGACGCTGGTGCCGAGGTGGCCAGCTGAGCCTCAGGACACTGGTGCCGAGGTGGCCAGCTGAGCCTCAGGACACTGGTGCCGAGGTGGCCAGCTGAGCCTCAGGACGCTGGTGCCGAGGTGGCCAGATGAGCCTCAGGACACTGGTGCCGAGGTGGCCAGCTGAGCCTAAGTACACTGGTGCCGAGGTGGCCAGCTGAGCCTCAGGACGCTGGTGCCAAGTGGCCAGCTGAGCCTCAGGACACAGGTGCCGAGGTGGCCAGCAGAGCCTCAGGACACTGGTGCCGAGGTGGCCAGATGAGCCTCAGGACACAGGAGGTGGTCAGCTGAGCCTCAGGACGCTGGTGCCGAGGTGGCCAGATGAGCCTCAGGACACTGGTGCCGGTGGCCAGCTGAGCCTCAGGACATTGGTGCCGAGGTGGCCAGCTGAGCCTCAGGACGCTGGTGCCGAGGTGGCCAGCTGAGCCTCAGGACGCTGGTGCCGAGGTGGCCAGCTGAGCCTCAGGACACTGGTGCCGAGGTGGCCAGCTGAGCCTCAGGACACTGGTGCCGAGGTGGCCAGCTGAGCCTCAGGACACTGGTGCCGAGGGGCAGGACTGGGGACGCCGCCCGCAGTGGCTGAGGATTACCTATTACGTGGACTAATGGTGGCGGACTGATACACATCTATCCGTGACTGATGGTGCCGCGGCGACGGGGCAGATTGTGAGCGGTGGATAACAGAGCGCTCGGCAACGGCTCCCATGTAGCCACGGAGGGCGTTCTATTGGAGTCCAGGTAAGACGACACATAAGCTGCAATTTATTTGTAACATGACCTGGTAATTTAACATTATTTTCCAGAGACTCATTTCCCTCGTCTCTCTGATTTTTCACTGCCTGTCTAGAAACCTTGACATCGCTTGTGCAAAAGCACATGCTAGGGCCCCTAATTCAGACCAGAATGGTCCACAAGTCAAACCCCTAATTTCGTGTGCGTACCGAAAAAGATGTGCGAGCTATGTGCCATGGTCATTAACATACATCGAGCGCAGAGAAACAGCTTTGTGCCACCTTGAAATGATAAAAGGTTAAATTTTCGCAAACGCTAAAAAAAGACTACAAAAGTCCACCACTTTTACCGTTTTGTTCCTCAGGCATCGAGCGCATCACATTCAAGGCAAATCAACAGTCTTGAAACGGCTTTCCATAACATAACAACAGAAGCCACCGACAATAACACCGTAATAACCCATGTTCAAAAGCCAAGATCACCCCCGTCCTTTTTATAATCACACGCTGCTGTATTCACGGTGAGAACAGCCTTATAATCATGCCAGTCGTTCGCAGCTGGTCAGAACTCCGGTAAAAACTGGCCCGTCGCCATCGGGCCTACACACGCCTCTTTCTCTATAATCGGCACCTCATTGTCGCAAATTGCATGCTTCTGTAACGGGCTAATTGCCACGTGCCGACAATAATCGAGCAGACACCATGTCGCGCCCCTGCGGCAGCCCGGTCAGCCCAGAAAACACCGGTATCACCTCCAGAGAACGGCCGGGATTCAATCGCCGGAGCTGGCTGGTTTTTCCTCTGACGGGCCCGGTGAATGGGCGCTCTACCCGGGCGAGGATACGTGATACGGCGGCGGGGTCGGGCGCTAATTTATTGGGGGCCGGAGTCGGTGCGCGGCCCAGGTCAGCCCGCCACCTCTGGCACGTTTTTCTGTCGCAGGCCTGGCCTATACAACAGAGACTTGCCGACCACCTTTCTGGAAACCAAAAACGCCGCAGGCACTGCCCTGAAACAGCATGTGGGGTGGGCAGAGGCCAGCGGAAAATCAAAACGGATATGTTTTTATAATGTTTGCCCCACGTGGCAACACCACGGAGTGTATACACACCGGGTGCTGGGCCACCTACATGTTTAACACGCGCATTGACGGGGGTCTGAGCCACCTTCGATTGACGGGGCGGTACCCCCCCCTAAGATCTCGAGAACCACGGTAGGTAGCGAAAAACGGTAAACGGCGTTGGGCTGCCCATCCACTTCTCCATCGAAAACATTTGAACCTTTTTGTCAGGTCACATTTAAGGTCACGAGAGGTCAAAACATGCCCGTCATAGGGATAACATGTAAAATTCAGTTTTTCGGGCATTACATCTGAACAAGTAAAGATAGAGCAAAACGACTTGAACTGTATGAATCCTCTTAGCAAGCCGAATCGAATGATATATAATTTGACCTTGCTAGGTCAAATAAGGATTTGACCTGACCTGAGGTCAGGTCGGTCAAATTATATAAAATGCATATCATTAGAACGAAAGCCAGGCGAGTCTAATGCAGCTAAAATAAATGCTCTATGCCATCCGTTACTGAGTTATTCCGTAAAACCATTTTTCCCATGTATTTCCAATGGAGAGGTCATGCCTCGTACCTGACCTTAGGTCATCGATATCAAAAATACCGGAACATATGTTAGAAAACTCGGTGGGGCCATTATGTGATATGAGTTTCAATCGGATAAGTTCACCCTGTCCGACTTATGCTATCTTAGTTTTTTGAGGTCGGGTCACTTGACCTGTACTGGTGACCTGACCTGAGATGACCTAACCTTAAAATTTTCACAGAAGTTGTCAAAGGATGAAGGAAAAGGTATACCAAGTACGGCGGCGCTACGCGCCGCTTTTTCTGCTATCTCCGAAAAACCCGAGGGGGGGCCCCCCTAATGGGTGTTAATATCTGTCACATGACGTGAGATGGAGGTGAGGCAAACACAACACTTTTAGATTAGAGCTACAAAGTTAGGTCATTTGAAAATCAATACGACTATGTTGTTACAACGTGATGGGTAATTACAAAGCAGGCTCGGAAACAGCAGTTTGGGTAGGGGCACCGAAGCCAAAATCAGTCAGAAGTGCCCCAATTTTGGCCCATCTGTAAGGCAAAGACCAGATTCGACCGGTGACTATACCCCTAGGAGAT
The DNA here is from genome assembly GCA_034440635.1 of Lepas anatifera. Lineage (NCBI taxonomy): Eukaryota > Metazoa > Arthropoda > Thecostraca > Lepadidae > Lepas > Lepas anatifera. The sequence continues at coordinate 798,269 of JAOTON010002098.1, forward strand.
ATAATAATAATTTTTGGAGCTTATCGACGCACCAACTGCCAGGGTCATATGGCGTCGCCAACTCTTTCCCTGTTGGAAGGGTTTCTCGGGAGCCAGCTTGCTCCTTGTTCAGGGAAGCCGCCGGGCCTTGAACCCGGGTCGGCTGCGTGGCAGACAGCTATGCTGACCACTCCACTACCCCTAGGAGATAGCATGCATCTTACCTACGTAGCTCCAAACCAGAGATAAATGACTCTTCAAGGAATTAAGTGTCATTAGCCTGTTTTTACATCGCACGAACTTCGAGCAGTTGTTTGTACATTTTTCGAAGGATTCATGTCCTTACATACAACTTAATTAGAGAAAAACTCTCATCTCAAAAGTCAAAAGGTTCGACTTGGTGACAGATGTTCCTTCCCCGACCTTAACGTGCTTAAAGGGAATGTGGCACCTTGGTCGAATCCTGGAATTTAGTGTAATTAGGCGTACTTTTAGTCAAAAATAATGAAACCACTCATGATTTCTCTGAAAAATGTGCAATAAGCCCAATATTTGGTTTTTAAAAATACTCCTCTAGAAAAAGAAATAAATATCAGACTGTGGATGATGTCACGATCTGGCAACCACTACCATACTTGAAACGCTTCAAGGGCTTCGATTGGCTGATGCTCATCGTGACGTCAGCATATGTCGTCACACCAGTAGCTCACAACAATGGCCGCCGGCGACGGGGGGCTGAGGGGGGCTGGTGTCAGGTAGGTTTTAGCTTCTTTTCTACGGAAATATCGAGTTCCAAGTCAAATGAAATATGGAGTACCGGGTTTTCCGACCTGCTTTACAACTTGGCTATCTCAGTTAAAATCACGTTGTGAAGGTGCCACATTCCCCTTTAAGTTTGCCAGAATGAACGCCAAATTTGAGGCTAGGACGGTGCACATCGACGCTAATCTATTCAAAGCCAAATCTGGCACATGCCAGCACACCTTTAAAAGCGGAGGTGCCACACACTCAAAGCCAGAAGCCGGCTGTGAAGTATCCACGTCCCCATCACACACACCTGGTATCATTGAATAGATAGGTGTCGGCCAACAGCTATTTAGTCGCGGTCGTTCTCAGGGTCGACTCCCGCCGTCAGCCGGCAAGTAAAAGCCAGTCTAATGAAACGTGCGGGATCGTTGAACCACCAGATTCGAGCACAATGACTTAGGATACACCATCCGAAACACTTGGCATTAGGATAAATACGGAGATCCCGTCGCGATTTATCCATCAATGACCTTAAATCTACAGTTCCGCCTGGGTTTTGAGTGAAACCGACCATAAAACACACCGGAAACGTTTGCTTTTGACTGCATGATAAAATGTTCCTCCATTCCCCATACGTGAAACCGACACAGACCAGAGCGGAATGGCGGCACGTGATTTTTCCCATCGAACCTTCGCGCCCCATAAAACATTACTTCCCCACGGCCCCCATGATGTGAGAATCAGCGTCCTGGCGATAAGACAGTCCGATAAGGTGCTCCCCCTCCCGATAAGTAGCACCGCTAAAAATCGCGCTCCTCATCCGAATGTTACCTCCTGACCAGGCCCCTGCTCTCTGATCGGAAACCCTAAACCTGGCTATGAAATGAGCGGAAACACCACGTCGTTAGCTTTTACCTTTTTTTGCAAAATTATAAATAGAACACACATTGTGCCAACACAAAGTTTTAAGTATCGTCTATTATAATATGCTAATGCAACAATTGTAGCAATATGGTTTGTAATGCAGTTAGTACCTGTTACTACAATAGCACGTAATTCTACTAACGCGTCCACCCGCGCAACTCCTGTCAGTTTCTCATCAGCGTCTTCCGCCGCCTCCCCTGAGAACCCATATAACCCCACAATACAACCCTGAGTGATCCCCGTGTCAACAGCCGTCAACACAACCAATGCCGCGGCTGCGCCATTCCGGCCGCAGCTGCGCCATTCAGCAGCGCAACGGGCGCAATCCGCCGCCGTTCTATTCAGAGGCGGCCGCTTGAGCGCCACTAATTGGAAACGGCGCGCACACAGAGTCAAAGGCTTTGCTGAAGTCGAGTGGCGGCCGATACTGATTCAGGGGCCGCCGGCGGTCGCCCAATTGCGGAAACGGCACGCTCCGGAGCGGCATCGCGCCGGGGAGCACAGACCACGTATCAGGGAAAAGGAAAAAGTGGCATCGCAACATGCGGAGGGGGATGACGACGGTCACAATACTAGAACGCCTGCGTTGGTTATTAAGGCGTGAGCAATAGTCATACATGAGAAGTCAATAGTCATACAATAGTCATAGCGCGCTCAGATAGGAACAGATGAGAGCTGCCTTAAAATATTGGCATTTAACAAAAACTCGGAGTATGTTTCACAGTCTGTCGGAGGGATGTTTTCAGACTTAAGAAAATTGCCGCATATCATGGAGAAGTTAAAGAGAACCTACCCATAAGCTTTTTGAAGGGAATCTCCACATTTCAAGTACCGAAAATATCCTTTTAAGCTCCCAACAACATCAACAAATCATTTCCAAGGCTCAGAAACGATTTTACTCGGCAATTGTCATGAATGAGAAGAGAGGATTGAGCTGGTTATGAGTCGAGTCGATCTGAAGCGCGTCTGTCAGTTCTTCAGCGCGAACCCTCTTGTTTTCTTTTCGTCTATGTCTACAGTGACGTTACGTATTACACGGGTGCTTGGTAGAAGTGCAAAAGTTCCAGACTTTCTCGACCAGACCAAAATATCCGCTCCGCGCCAAAACCCAACGTCCCGCCCTTCTAATAGCAAATTTCGCGGGTAGTTTCTATATCCCACATATATAAATACACGACCCCAGCCTTCGAAGCCGCTCCTGACCGGTTCACCGGACTCGCTAAGTAACATCACACGAAGGCACACGGAAGGAGGAACGGTACCGTGGCGTCGTGACGTCATATTTGCACGTGACACCGTGTTTGCGCGGGGTAAACGTGCGAGCACGCTGTCCGGGCCCGGGGCCCTCCTCAGCGCCCCACGTCAGCCTCCGCTGCGTGCGAGGGAGTGTGTGAACAGGGGCGGTGAACAGGAGAATAAAACTGTCTGCCCACGGGGCTGCGCGCGCAGTACGGAAAAAAACACCACTGAAAGTCGACCAAAAATCTGTATAAAATGCAAAAAATTGTCTTTGTGAGAACTGCTCTCCACGTAGTTGTGCGGACGTCACGAAAATACAAATACCCAATCACCCGTGTCCCAGCCGTCTATGCTCACTGAAAGTTCCGCCAGTGCGCCTGGAACCCTCAACTTTTATCGCAATTCAAACTAAGCCGCTGACGGTCAGCGTTGTTGGTGGGAGGTAGCACGTCCCAGTGAACCGGTGCAAACGTTCAGTCAGGACCCTCAGACCCTCCATAATGACGATAATAATTATTGGGGCTTAGCTAAGCAGCTGAAGGTTAAGTACTTATGACGCCGCCAACACAAACCTAGCTGGGAGGAATAAGAAGAATTTCGGGGCCCTTAGTTTCATGAGACTTTGAGAACGAAATACTTTCCCCAGATGTAAAACCGAACGTGGCAGCTGGAAAGGGTACAATGCCACCTTAGGTGGACTAGTCGTAAGAACAAAATATTTAAAAAATGTTGAGATATGTTATGCCAAACATTCCATATACCAGGTGTCTAAACAGCTGTTCAGATGGATTGGAATCGGCACACCCGAAACCACAATAATCCCGTTGACATTACATGAGCCTTGTCAATGAGATATCAGTCATATACTTATTGAGGTTCAACGACGCACCAACTGCCAAGGCTATCCGGAGTAGCTGACAGCATTTCCACAGAACATCTCTGGGAAAAGAAGCCATAATTATAAACAATGATGGCATCATTATCATGTTTCGGGTTTTAGGGCACACGGGCAGCTTAGGTCATATAGCGCCAATAACAACGAATAAAACATATCCATAAACAGTTCTTTCAGTTCAGCATGGACAGTATGCACTGTAAAGTCTCCGCGAACTACAGTTTACCCAAGGAAAAGTTATATCGGCCATCCACCTCACGATGAGCCGGAAGAGGCCTAACGCTCTTCCGACGACAGTCACAAACCAGGTGCAGTATACGTACAGATCCACTCCCAGCCCCCAGCACGGAGCGACGTGCTCGCCGCCATTGTTCTTCGTAAACACGCGCGATTTCCGAACCTTTACTGTTCAAATGGATCCTAAAGTCAGGTATTAACGCGCTAACGTGGATTAAGGCCAGATCAGCAGCATCCAAGGCGTGATTCGCGTTCACAACATTGGCAGTCAAGTGTTATAGCTTATGCTCTTGGCTTGTTTTGACGCATGCATAATCGTTATTGATGCTTGTCAAAGAAAAATCACTCATAAACAGCGATACGCCATTATCTGTGTCAAGCAGAACAAACCCTGTCTTTTCTCAGCCCCCTTTCTGAGTGGGCTGGGTGCACCACTGCCCGCACCGCAGGCCCCGGTCGGCGGGTGTTTGATCAAAGGCTATCTGCTCTCGGACCAGGGTGAGATAGACGGGATACCGAGATACCGTATCACGCGCAAAGCGGGTATCACTACTCTGTCAAAGCGTGTCAACAGCAGGGGGAAGGGAGTAACAAAAAGGAGGTGTCAATGGGCGACGAGGGGAGGCAACAAGTCACGGAGAGTTGGGGTACGACCAGAGCGAGGTGGCAATGCATCAAATGAGAACACTCGGACCAAGATAGAAATGAGTCATACCTGAACATGGGCTTGCGTTATCCTTTTCACCCGAGGCAAAATCTAGAATTGTGTGCACATTGACAAACAAGCACAACGCGTTGAAGGTACAACGAGGAGAACGAGAAGAAAAGCTTTTGGACCGATAGCTGGTGCTATACAGGATAGCGTCTACATATGGAGGGGCCACGCTGGTCCGTATGGCGATAAGGCCCGGATACATGAGCAGCCCCAGGACCAGGGGCGTAGTCAAGGGGAGGGGGTCGGCAGGGACAGCCCTCCCCCCTGAGGACACGGGCCGCGCGAAGCGCCGCTCACCGCACTATGGTCTGTGGCCAAATTTGGCATTTCATAACAGACAGGGCCCTCTTAAGCCCTCTTCAGCACTCTATTCTGTAACAAGCAGGGTCCTTTTTACCCATCAGGGCCCTTTTGGCGCTGTCACAGGGGCACTTTTCGGGGCGCCGCCCTCCCTGAGCAAAATCCTGGCTACGCCCCTGGTACCGACCGAGCGAACGGCCCAATCGACTCGTATCCAAGTGTTTGGTACGGTGTTGTCACTTGGTCCTAGTCCTTCCTTTTAAAAATGACCATGAGGATGATCCATACCCTTACCAAATTCTCGATTCAAAACAAAATATCCTTATTATATATGAATAATTTGACTATAAGCTGTTTTTGTAGTGACAGAAAATGAGTTTATGAGCTTATGAATGTTTGTCATTCAAACAAAAGGAACTCGCTTCTCACAATCGTATGTTGCGCGTCGCCACATTCGCCGGGGCCGCGCCATATTTGGTCTGGACGTGTTGGTGCGTACCAAGGGCCTGTGTACCGAGGCTGCACATGTATCTGGGGTAAATGCTATCTTCATAGGGATTACAAGTTTAGAATGGGTAGATATGTGGTGACACTGACTGATGAATTTCGCAACCACTTGTCTGCGGTACTATTTGCCATAAGTGTCGCCACCGGCAAAAAGTGGGGGGGAGCCAAACTTCAACCTGATGATGACAAAAAACTTTCAACATCAGGATCAAAAACTGTTCGAATTTGGGCTCCTCGTTGCCTTCCGCAGCGGCTGGATATAAGAATGTCCGGCTTTCTCTCATTTTGACTGAGATCGTGAAATTTTTGGCCAAAAAGTTGGGGGCCAGGCCTTCCTGGCCCCCCTTTTCCGATGCGTATGCTATTTGGGAACATCTCGTAATTGTTCGCCGTCACGAGCTTAGCCCGCTCGCAGCCTCACCACCAGAATACAGTTTTAATGCCCCGTTCCATTCGCAGCTAACCTTCAAACGAAATTGCAGTATTTTCCACTAGTACTCCGGCTGAAATATTACAGCTTAAGAAAAAATGATCACGAGACACCTGGTGCATGCCATCGCGTCGCCACCTGACGCGGCATTTCGCGGTTACACAGATTATCACCGCTGTGCACTTGGCTGATAAAACCACTTCAAACGCATATAACCGCACACACTGCTGAGAAGATGCGAGGGATCAAGGAGAACAAAGTTGTTGAGATATCGATATAGCAGATCTCGACAGGTAGGTTATTCCAAACAAAAAAACTTGACGCCTCAAAGATAAGGCCAATATTGTATACGAAAGCCCAGCCAAGATCGGTGGCCAGTAAAGCCTCCGCCAGTTGGCTTTCTGACCGCACCCTATTCTACATATGATTCTGGCAAGTCCTAAAATCAAAACTCAAGTGCCAGGAAACATGATGAAATTAAGAAAAATAATAGTTCTGAAACGCATGCATCATCACTAGACCTCAAATGTGCGCAAACCAATGGCAAGCGACATGTAATGCTTTCAGTTAACACCCCGTATCGAACAAAAGCTTTACAGGGCAATCCTCATCGATACACCGTAGCGGACCTGAAGCGCCGACAATCCAACCTCACTATCTGGTACCGGATCAGAGCATTTCTTTCGACAAGTAAGCCACAGGATTAGGTCGATAGCAGGGCTATCGGAGAAGGCCTACATCAAAGTAGCGCGTCCAGCCCCTGATTTGGCGGCGCCGTTAGTCGGACGCATGTCGCCTTGAAGTGACACAAGCTACATCGATTTCATGCAGCAAATCGCGTGGGAGCGCTGAACGCTGATTGGCCACCTCACTGCAGCCTGGGGTCGGCGCCCGCTTAGGAAAAGTGGAGGGGTCGCCACCTTGGGCTGGTCAAATATTTCGCGCAATATTTCTAACTGAAAGCGATAGAAATGTGTAGCGTAGGTACTAAGTGAAACTTTCAGATTTTATTTTCCTGTTCAATAGGTACATTGTCGAATTCAATCATTTCTCTGACCGAGGTAGCACTGGGAAAACTGGAAATAATTTTCCGGAAATAAATCCGAAAAATCGTGGCTACACCCTTCTAAATAGCTGGCACAAATGCAGTGTTTGGCTGCGCGCACGCCATCTGTTCACACTTCTCCGAGGTTGCAGCAACTCCACTGGCAGAGAAGTACCCGTTGATTCTTTGGTCTCGTACCATAGGCGAATCCAGCGGCAAGGGGGCAATCGCCTTCCCGCCACACCGACCCTAAGCGTCCCGTGAAATGGTCACGCCCCCCCTGAAATGATGCATCAGCGCCACCATGGCACGACGGGATTTGGCGCCCACATGATAAGTTTCCCCGTCCAAGAGTCCCCCGCCCGCCTTGGGTCCGGATGGAATTGTCAATTCCGGATCCGCTTCTGTCTCGTACGAGTGTTTTTGTACATTGGATACCGGAGATCCCGAACGCCAGGTGGATCGGATCGGAGCAGCCAGAGTATACGGGCATTTTTCAATCTGGATGCGGATTTAGGTTCTCATTTCGGTTGATTTAACCGTATTTTTAGGGCAGATTGGATTCGGATTGATAGCAATGGCGCAAACACACATTGGACAGGACTTCCGGCTCGGATATGATCCAGGTTGGACCTGATTTGTCTTGGCCATGACGCAATCTACCTTTTATTCCGTTCTGACAACCATCTTCTTATTCCGTTCCAATCAACGCAAACAAACGAGATAAATGTCGCGTTTAGCCGAACGCCACAAGGAAATTACACAAACGTGATTTCACTAGCTATGCATGCTTCCTCTCCCAGAAATCTACAAGAGGCTGAGGTATGAGACGCTAATCAGTAAAGTCGGCATATAAAGTAAAGGAGAAATGTATAAACATGCTAATAAGTGCATCATGGGAGCAACATGATCAAGTGCATAATCCCTAAAAGTATAATCATCGGTCAAGATCGCATCGTAAGCAGGTGCATAGAAGTTGCGTTCAGATGAAGAGAAGAACAAGCGCCAAGCCACAGTGCAGCCAGTGCTCGACTCACACACGGGAAATTCCCCGCTCCTGAGTCATTATGTAGTTAAAGCGAAAGCCTGTCAGTTGTTAAACTGGGGCTATAGGTTTACATGGAATTGTCATCCCACGCATGTGGCGACTGTGCCACCGAAAGGACTTGTTTAATGAGGCATTTCCTCGAAAACAACCTCACATATCATATGGGTCAAGTAGCAATATCTTCATAAGCGAGGTGCACCTCGTTCCACCCACCCCCCCTCCCTGTGGAAATCCCTGGAACCGCCTATGGCGCGAGCGGTCAAATTTGCGTGCCACCGCAGCATTAATCACGGACAAGGTGCGGCCCTATCACGACCTGCCAACTGCACGCCCTCAACTTACCCCCAACCGCAGAGAGGTTGCGAACGAGACGCCCCCCTCCCCACCCCACCTCCTAGCCACCCCGCGCAGCCACCGGCGGAGAGCCGCGAGATCAACAGAGCCTGAGTTGAAGAGGCCCAGGACAGGCGTGGTGCGTGACTTCTCGTGGGGTAGATAGGTCGTGTATTTTCAGCTATTTTCCTTCTGACCTGACATATTTCTAGCTGGGATAGATATCGCCATAGATCGTTATCATGTGCATTGGCAGAGATACGAAGGAAAATATAATATCTAACAAACTAGAGACTGGCCGAGCGAACTGTCAGCACCGGGGCTCCCGAGGTGGTCACCATCTACAAGATATCTACATATGTCAGTGGCGTTGATCTTGGCAGGTTCGAACATTTCGCACCATCTTTTCAAAGGCGCTGCCTTCTAGTGCCACTATCCTGTTCAAGTGTTTTGAGTACTATTAAGGCCACGAACTCAACCCAGAGCACATTTAGTCCACATCGTCACTCGCACAGCGCCTCGCAGACTTATGCAGCGGCTGATTAGCAGGCTAATCGCGGCACTCAGACAGCCCTGAAATCGCAGGCTGCCCGCACGCAGCGGCGAGCACCTGACCTCCGACCTCCGGCGATGGCACAGGAAGCGCGCCGGTATCGGTAACAAGACACTGGCATGTCCGCACCAGACTGGCAGAAACCAGGGAGTGTCCGGCCAGATCATAAACCTGTCATCTACGCAGGTAATGTGGTCGTTACATCAAAGGCCCTCACCGCAGAATCAGGGCTGCTGCGAGCCTACGGGAGCTGTGGTTTTTAGATGGCTTTTTCAGTGGGACACAGCCGTAATTTCAGACAGTAGAAAGTGAACGAGGAGCTAATAATATGGGCGCGCGATTACGCTGAAATCATGCTGCTCTTTGTTGACTTGTGCACAGAGCGTGCCCAAGGTAACTAAATCATTGACGCGCTGATATAATCAGCCCGGTTTCAAGGCCATCCAGCAACTGGTCTGAATATGCCCCAATGAATGAGCTATATGACCAGGCAAAGGCGAAGTCCTGCACATATGATTATAAATCATAATCTGACTCAACCACGATTAAAAAAGTCGATCCTTGGTCGTTAATTTTTAGGTGAGGATCACAAATCTAATCTACACCCATTCTCATTGTCTCCCTGTTCAAAAGCGTATCGTGATATGCTTAGATGTAGCACTACCTACCCAGAACATTTCTAAGCAATTAAATCCTTTCCCATATTACATTACTTGTAAAATCACTACCTATTGTAGGCGCAACGTTTCAAGTGGCATAGAAAAATGTCAAATCACTGACTGAGATCCGTGATGGGAGAGTAAAAAAGTCATTTTAAATCGTCAAATAACAGGACTAGCCCCTAGACGGTAGATATTGTGCAGCATAGCAATCATCATCAGAACAGGGACCACTCGCACCATGCCCTCCCTCCTTCAGTCCCTTCCTCACTCCTGAAACACAGTCCTCTCTCCCCAATCTAGTTCGAATGGTGGGCCATTACCTGCCTTACCCCTTATTACGGGCTCCGGCGCGCTGACACCTCGCTATGCAGGGCCAGATTTACGTGCCTGTGTCACCACCTACGTAATAAAAGGCTGACCAGTGACGTCATAAGTGGTTAACTGATGGAGCCGAGTCTACAAGGCCGGACTCAGACATGGCTAAAAAATATCACTTGGAAGCTGCCGAATTTAAACCATCCTTCTTGATAATATTTAACACGTTTCCTGAAGCAGAGCGGAAATATTGGAGAATATAACACCTGGATGTGCTCCCCTGGGCAGGTCTGCCTCCAACCGCCGCTGGGCGCCCTGGCCGTTTTCTTTCTTTGTTTTAGCCGGTGGGCCGGGGGTGGCGAGGGCGTGCTAAATCACCAGCCCAGGGTGGCTGATTACGCGTATCAGCCGGCGGGCCCTTACCATGGCCGAGCTCCGCGCCGCCGGCCGCAGCAACAAGGTGTGAACGGCACGGCAGCGCACCGTTCACGGCCAGAAACGGCCGGGGTTACTGGGTGACCAGGATGCCTGGCAAATACCACACAGCAGTCCGCACACTTTCGGGACTAGCCGAGCCTTCTATATATTGCGCCAACACTAACGATTAAGTACTTGCAAATGCCTTCTGAAAGGTGTATCAAGCAAAGGTGAAGTGGGGGCAGAGAAGGTAGAATGCCATAACCGATCAGGCCTTTTGCCATGCTAAGTCCACAATATTTCACCATGCTCCTGGAAAAAACCTCGATGTATCTGGCGAAAGGCAAAATGGTATGCTGGTTACTTGAAACTACCCGCACGCAAATTTTGCCTTCAGCTTTGGTAAAAAAGCCCATTGCATCCAAACCACTCCATCTAGTTTCGCCGTTGTATTCGTTCGTACCTCTCAGGGGCCACCTGTGCGCATTTGTTGCGGACACGTCCGTTTGTATGAGAGAGGCCCCAGTCTGGACTATGCCCCCGGGCTGGCGGAGAGGGCCGGGTAATTGCAGAGAGTGCGGCCACACCACCATCAAACCAGGGCAGAGGGCCGGCCCGTCACCCCGCCGACAGGCTGCTGCTCCGTGCCCCCCCCTCCTACTCCTACTTCTCCCTAAATGGCTGGAGCAGTAGCCAACAGGGCGGCGGGTGTCGAGGTCAATCAACTCATAAATGTACGGTTTTTGGCGCAGCGGCTTGCAATTTTCTTGGTTCGTTGCCTTGTATCGGTTGAAAAGCACAGCTAAGCGTGATTATACATTCTTTCTTACAAGCTGCAGAAAGCATGTGCACTTCACGCTTTCAGCATTCCGTGATATGGGTATCGACTTCTTTAACTTGGGGAAATCTGTTATACCAATACAGGAAAATACGTCACAAAAATCATTTAACTTCATACCACGCCACAAAAATATTTCTTAACTGATTCGGGGTGTATCAGTTTGAAAAATAAGCCTATAATCAATGAAGGCTAGACAGGTTGTCTGGCGTTTCCGTGAGTCGGGCCCCCGGGGCTCGGAGGCCGGGTGCGAGACAGCAGGAGCGGCGGCCTCGGCCCGCCGGCCGGCATTTCCTGTTGTATGTCATCACAATGCGACTATCTCTCAGCTTTATCGCCAGAGAGGAGAACATCCAGCCACCGCAACACCAAATCAGTCCCAACACACCATATCCAGCCTGGGAGTGACCATGCCACCTCTTTCTGACGCAAATCATGGTAAAGATACCCCCTGAATAAAACCAGCCTCAATCAGTTTCGACGCAGCTGGTTGTGAACCAGTTATCCAGAGGTCAGTTTTGCCACCTCTGCTCCGGTGGCTGCGGTATGTCCAGGTGAGGTAGGCACCAGCACGTGCTGCCCGGCGGCCACAAACGCCCCAAACCTTCCAGGAAGACTTCAATTACAACTGGGATTCAGAAACGAATCCGCTGGAGGGGCGGTGACGTTCCACAGATTGAGACGCGACGAACGCACATATTTCAGTCACGGAAAAAACGAAATAATTAACTGTCAGCGCCTATGCACTATATGCATGGATTTCCCAGTCACACAAGTCACAAAAGACAAAACAGCATTCAAAGACGGAGCAGAATATTTTTTGAAAGCATATTATTGAGCACACAACACCCACAAATATCACATCATGCGTCAAATTTGAAACAACACCCGTCTAACTCTCCCATCACCTCAATTCACGCAGTCGCGGCTTGTCGGGGCGTCTATCTGAAGCGCCGGGGCGGGGGCGGTGGCGGTGTCGCGCGCCACACATAAACAACCGCCCCAAGCAACGCACGCGCCAGGTCAAAATATTTGCCCCCGAGTCAAACAACCCGACGGTCGGCGGAGGGCGGACGGGACAGCCTGGAATCCACAGCGGACGGCAGGCCGGTAGCTGGCATTTTGCGAGCTGATTTCCAGTTCACCAGCGGATTTGGGGCTTTACGACACACCGAGTGCTAAGGTTATATGGCGTCGTCAACTCTTGCCTTGTGGGGCAGGGCATTAGGGGGATGGGGAAAGAATGCCCGCCGGGGAATCGCTGAGGTGGAAGTCGAGTACACTTACTACCCCACGCCGCTGCAGCCACCAGGATATTCAGTGCAGCTGCAATGGGAGTCTTCAGTTTGGCTCTAAAACCTCGATGTGAATTCTATGCCTCTGGGTGCTGATAATTTCCTTCGCAGTTGTTTTTCCAAACACCTGTTTTTTTCTTGTTTTTTCCCCAACACCTGTTTTTTCTTTTGCACAATCCTCCAAAACTTGCCAGTTACAATCAAAATCACGGACACCCATAACCCACTAGCAATTTACTACTAAAATCCAAGCTGAGGCCGCTGACGTAAATGTTACACCTCAAATCCTGGAAAGGTATATCCAGCGGTGATCTGCGGGTGGCAGCCCGGTCACCTGCTGTGCCCATGGAACAGACGGAAACAACCGTCGCCTGGACAGTGTCGTCAGATTTGCATCTCTTTTCCACCAGGCCAGCAACTGGCGACAGGGGTTTCTGTCGGTAACAATACCCACGAGGACATGTAACCAGCGGTGGCACAGCAGCGAAGGCCGTCCCTCCCGCCCTCCAGACACAGTCATTAAGCTATCCCCTCGGCTAGCAAGGCTTTGAAGCAGTTCCCCAGGTTCAACGAGCTCCTTAACACGATCTTTTACACGGTGGAGCATGTTGGTCTTTGCCAATTGATTCGGAGTAGGAGAGAGAATGGCCTTTCTGAGAGGAGGGTCGGATGATTGTTGTAGAGGTATCGCTTCGTGGCGAAATGTCCGGTTAGTTGCCAGCACATTATTAGCATACAACGACCTGGCGCCAGCAATCGGGGAGGCGGCAACTGCACTCACTCACAACAGGTTGCCGGGCCGGGGCCCGAGCGTGATGGAGTTGGTGTTCCCACGGCCATAGCTCGCGGACTGGGGGAAGGGGTGAAACAAACTGATCACCAATTCAATCCACAAACAAGAGAAGAACACGTACACTTGTGTCAAGTGCTTCTTAGAAGGCCTTCAGTACGTTACATATAACGGCCATGCTAAAGAAACCATGCATGGATCGAAAGAAACATTTTCCCGCCATTTTTTCTTTTCCAAGAATTATCAGTTCTGTTTAAAAAAAAACCATACCAAATACGAACATAGGCGTGAGAATCGAGGACTGGGGTTCATGAAGCCAATTGTCTGATTCTTCACCCTATGGAGTTGCGTGACATTGAATGGCCTAAAATACTTCTTAACCCCCCTTCTAATATTCTGAATGTTCTTTCGCCTACGAACACAAAACGTACGAAGTTCAGTTAAGCATGGGGCGAACAGACCAGTGCATCCTAACGCCATCCTGACGACAAGTGCATGCCGAATCAAAACGCAGGAACACATAACCCTGAAACGAGGGGCAAACTGTTCTTTTCTAACCGTTCACTTCCAACTTCAGTTCTCCCCACGGAACTCCGCACCACCCTTCTCCAGACCTGGGCGCGCCTGTGTCCGGCGCAACCCTGCCGTGCCGGCAGACTATCTCGTTACGGAGGCAATTGTGGCCAGGATTGGTGCGCCGGGGCCCACCGATGCACCTGCGCCCTCGGGCCCCACTGAGGCACCTGTGCCCTCGGGGCTCACGCGAGGTTTGCAGTATGTTCGGCGCATCAATCATAACGCTAGTCTCGGGGCATCACTTCGGATTTATGCTTGGGGGGGGCTGTCCGTGACGGGGGCGGGGCGAGGCTCGCACATGTCAGCCGTTTTTGGAACACTCCCGGTACAATTCATGAACACTAGAACTTCAAATCCCAAAAAATTAGGGGACGTGACCCCGATTCGTCAGTTGTATTAAAAGTTTCGATCCCCAAAATCCCTTCCTACAGGGTGAGAGTTGGCGACGCCGTATGACCCTGGCAGTTGGTGCTTCGTTAAACCCCAACAATTATTATTATTATTATTATTAAAAGTTTCCCGGTTCCCCACTTTCGATGCCCATACATTTACCTTGAACCGAAGTGTCACATCCCTGAATCTGCGCTTCCGAGCATTTTCTAAGCCGACACATGTTTGTATCCTACCCATTCACCGTGAGCCGGGCGCCCAGTAGCACTCCGTCCAATTAGCAGCCACGTCCGAACCCGCCGCGACTTCGCGACGTGGCCCACAGCGGCATCCGTCAACCGACTTCTCAGAAAGCTCAGAATCACATCCTCGGAAATATGGCACTGAGAATCTTCTTCGACGGATTTTGCGACAGGATCAGCTACTACAGCACACACGTTGCATTTTTAGTACCATGATCGAGTGGGTACAATACCATTATCTACTACCAGAACCGAGTGAGTACCACACCATAATCTAGTACCATACTCGGGTGGGTACCATGCCATAATCGGGTGGGTAAATTTCATACCGGTCACAAAAATCGCCGATATTTCTACGTTGGAAGCACGTGGTCGTCAAACAAGTCGATTTCACACTATTTCTCATCCAAGACGTCAGTCACACACCAGTTTCTCCCTATTCACACCAAAAGGCTTCGATGGTTGACCGGGCCGGCGGACGTCACCAGATCAGAAGCAGTGTGGGTGGCTGTGGGGACAGCTGACCAGCCCGGAATGTGCTGAACGGGTCCCTCACAGACAGCGCCCTACAGAGCCGGCGACGTTAGAAAGTTAACACGGAGAGGTAATGAGGATGGGATAAAGCACTGAGCTGGGAGAGGCAGGCGACCCACCGGGAGAGAAATCGAAAACTGAGAATGAAGTGGCGAAGCCAGCATACAAATCCACAGAAACACCAATCTGAGCCTACCAACCCGTACCGCATTCTCGAATTATCACACATATATAAAAGGTGATAAAAAGTGAGTCTTGATAAGAAATCCATAGTTCGGTTGACGCAAATTACCACTGCAAATGCATGTTGAAACCCATAAAACAAACATAAAAAGAAAAATTGTGTTCTCACCAAAATGAGATTTCATCCGTTTATTTTCTCAGATCATCATCATAGGAGTTATCAGGCACGTCTGAACAAATGAGTGACGACTATTTCACGCCCATGGCGTCTTCTTCTTCTCCAACATGGGCAGTCTGGTATGGTGCATTTCTGACCCAGTTCAGCAAATAGCGCCGTCAAATTCAGACCCATAGTAACCGCAGCGGGAGCCCGTCTGGGCCCGCGAACCTCAGTCTGAAGCAGACTCCGGCAGAAGCGAAGCGAACAGAGCTGAAGCAGGCACCGGACTACCACGTCCGATTCAACTCAATAACTGGGCAACATTTCTGCTTGAAGAGTGATATAACCCCACGTCGTATCAGCACCACCCAGCGAGTGAAAAATGGCGATAAATTTTCTGCCCCCTGAGTCCGCCCCTGACACAGCCGAGCCGATAACTCCGTCCGCTGTTACCGCGACAGATGACCCCCTGCTCTGATCGGTTGTAAGAACAGAAGACGCCGGCGCCAACAGCTGCAGTGGGCCGGCTGTGGCCGGGGGGCGCTGATGCCCTGAGGGCGACGCCGGGGTCACGGCATGACGCCCGGGGTCACGGCGGGGAGCGATCGGTCACGACACAGGCCTGACCAGTGGAGTTGGAGCGGTTGCCGTAAGATAACAGCCACCCAGCAGGTATAGGTCGGAACCAATTACTAATAATTGCTGGGGTTTAACGACGCACCAACAGCGGGGGCTATACGGTTTCCCCACTTCACCCTGTTGGGAAAGATTTGCGGATCTGATCAGCGGATTCAGGATTACTTTAATCATTCAATCACTATTGAGCCCAACGCTTCGCTTTTAAAGTTTTGAAAAGCATCACTCAACTGCAATTGAAAACCAAGCAAGAGACACCGACAAATAGTGCATCTAAATACATCACTCTTGGATTACAGACTAGATCCTGGTTAATATTTTTGAAATTCATAGTGAGGACCTGATACGAAAACAGGAAAGCCTTCTTCCGGCCGAACGAGATTGAAAAAGCCTGATGCAATACATCTGTTGAGGAAATGCAATTGTATCTGCAGACATTGGAGGTTTCTGATGTTGAGGACCAGTGCATCAACGCTAATTAGCTAGTTAAACTGTACGTTTTAGTTCACGGCAAAATTGTTAACAACTTTAGAACACAATTTAACGAGTTTTCCCAGCGCACTCCAGCCAATAACCTTCTCGATCGACTTTGATCACTAATTTCTCTGGGCCTCGTCCGAGCCAGATATGGGGATTTCTTGGAAGAGGGTGGTCTCAGAACGCACTATCCGCGGCACTGTTGGAGCGGTCGTGCAAATCACGCCCGGGCCCTGCCTCAGAGGCCAGTGTGTGCAGGAACGCAGACCACCGCCACCCAATTTCCACCCAGCCATGAGATGCACGATTTCCAGGCACCGCTCCAGAGCCGGCGGCGTCGCTCTCGCCCCCTCCCGGCATTATCTATCGGCAGGATCGCCGGCGATCCCTCCCCGCCGCCTCCGCCGCCAACAATGGGACACGTCACGCACTGACCGGCCGGCAGTCCGGCACAGGCGAGCCCAGGGCACAGATCTGGGGAGGACCCAGCCGCCTCCGCCGCCAACAATGGGACACGTCACGCACTGACCGGCCGGCAGTCCGGCACAGGCGAGCCCAGGGCACAGATCTGGGGAGGACCCAGCCGCCTCCGCCGCCAACAATAGGACACGTCACACACTGACCGGCCGGCAGTCCGGCACAGGCGAGCCCAGGGCACAGATCTGGGGAGGACCGAGCCGCCTCCGCCGCCAACAATGTGACACGTCACGCACTGACCGGCCGGCAGTCCGGCACAGGCGAGCCCAGGGCACAGATCTGGGGAGGACCCAGCCGCCTCCGCCGCCAACAATGTGACACGTCACACACTGACCGGCCGGCAGTCCGGCACAGGCGAGCCCAGGGCACAGATCTGGGGAGGACCCAGCCGCCTCCGCCGCCAACAATGTGACACGTCACACACTGACCGGCCGGCAGTCCGGCACAGGCGAGCCCAGGGCACAGATCTGGGGAGGACCCAGCCGCCTCCGCCGCCAACAATGTGACACGTCACGCACTGACCGGCCGGCAGTCCGGCACAGGCGAGCCCAGGGCACAGATCTGGGGAGGACCCAGCCGCCTCCGCCGCCAACAATGGGACACGTCACACACTGACCGGCCGGCAGTCCGGCACAGGCGAGCCCAGGGCACAGATCTGGGGAGGACCCAGCCGCCTCCGCCGCCAACAATGGGACACGTCACACACTGACCGGCCGGCAGTCCGGCACAGGCGAGCCCAGGGCACAGATCTGGGGAGGACCCAGCTGCCTCCGCCGCCAACAATGGGACACGTCACGCACTGACCGGCCGGCAGTCCGGCACAGGCGAGCCCAGGGCACAGATCTGGGGAGGACCCAGCCGCCTCCGCCGCCAACAATGGGACACGTCACGCACTGACCGGCCGGCAGTCCGGCACAGGCGAGCCCAGGGCACAGATCTGGGGAGGACCCAGCTGCCTCCGCCGCCAACAATGGGACACGTCACGCACTGACCGGCCGGCAGTCCGGCACAGGCGAGCCCAGGGCACAGATCTGGGGAGGACCCAGCCGCCTCCGCCGCCAACAATGGGACACGTCACGCACTGACCGGCCGGCAGTCCGGCACAGGCGAGCCCAGGGCACAGATCTGGGGAGGACCGAGCCGCCTCCGCCGCCAACAATGGGACACGTCACGCACTGACCGGCCGGCAGTCCGGCACAGGCGAGCCCAGGGCACAGATCTGGGGAGGACCGAGCCGCCTCCGCCGCCAACAATGGGACACGTCACGCACTGACCGGCCGGCAGTCCGGCACAGGCGAGCCCAGGGCACAGATCTGGGGAGGACCGAGCCGCCTCCGCCGCCAACAATGGGACACGTCACGCACTGACCGGCCGGCAGTCCGGCACAGGCGAGCCCAGGGCACAGATCTGGGGAGGACCGAGCCGCCTCCGCCGCCAACAATGGGACACGTCACGCACTGACCGGCCGGCAGTCCGGCACAGGCGAGCCCAGGGCACAGATCTGGGGAGGACCGAGCCGCCTCCTCCGCCAACAATGGGACACGTCACGCACTGACCGGCCGGCAGTCCGGCACAGGCGAGCCCAGGGCACAGATCTGGGGAGGACCCAGCCGCCTCCGCCGCCAACAATGGGACACGTCACGCACTGACCGGCCGGCAGTCCGGCACAGGCGAGCCCAGGGCACAGATCTGGGGAGGACCGAGCCGCCTCCGCCGCCAACAATGGGACACGTCACGCACTGACCGGCCGGCAGTCCGGCACAGGCGAGCCCAGGGCACAGATCTGGGGAGGACCCAGCCGCCTCCGCCGCCAACAATGGGACACGTCACGCACTGACCGGCCGGCAGTCCGGCACAGGCGAGCCCAGGGCACAGATCTGGGGAGGACCGAGCCGCCTCCTCCGCCAACAATGGGACACGTCACGCACTGACCGGCCGGCAGTTCGGCACAGGCGAGCCCAGGGCACAGATCTGGGGAGGACCCAGCCGCCTCCGCCGCCAACAATGGGACACGTCACGCACTGACCGGCCGGCAGTCCGGCACAGGCGAGCCCAGGGCACAGATCTGGGGAGGACCCAGCCGCCTCCGCCGCCAACAATAGGACACGTCACGCACTGACCGGCCGGCAGTTCGGCACAGGCGAGCCCAGGGCACAGATCTGGGGAGGACCCAGCCGCCTCCGCCGCCAACAATAGGACACGTCACACACTGACCGGCCGGCAGTTCGGCACATGCGAACCCAGGGCACAGATCTGGGGAGGACCGAGCCGCCTCCGCCGCCAACAATGGGACACGTCACACACTGACCGGCCGGCAGTCCGGCACAGGCGAGCCCAGGGCACAGATCTGGGGAGGACCCAGCCGCCTCCGCCGCCAACAATGTGACACGTCACGCACTGACCGGCCGGCAGTCCGGCACAGGCGAGCCCAGGGCACAGATCTGGGGAGGACCCAGCCGCCTCCGCCGCCAACAATGTGACACGTCACGCACTGACCGGCCGGCAGTCCGGCACAGGCGAGCCCAGGGCACAGATCTGGGGAGGACCCAGCCGCCTCCGCCGCCAACAATAGGACACGTCACACACTGACCGGCCGGCAGTCCGGCACAGGCGAGCCCAGGGCACAGATCTGGGGAGGACCGAGCCGCCTCCGCCGCCAACAATGGGACACGTCACGCACTGACCGGCCGGCAGTCCGGCACAGGCGAGCCCAGGGCACAGATCTGGGGAGGACCGAGCCGCCTCTCGGAGTCGGTACAGGAAAGATCGAATCAAGGTGAGAGTCCAGTACGGAGAGGTCATACCCATCACCATCATAGTGTTTGGGGATTTGGGGCGCACCGACAGCCAGGGTCATACGGTGGTGCTCGGCGGTACAGAGGGAGATACGTGACAAGGCGTAAGGTAAGAGAAGGCAGAGGCGCGTACAGCCATTGTTGAAAATGGACAGTGACATACGGACTCAAGATCAGACAATTGTATTGTTGAAATCCACATGTGATGAGCTCCGACTTTTCTTGCATCTGTTTTCTAATTGTTACGTTGCAGCCTTGAAACACCGAAGGAAGGAAAATGCGGCTCAGCCCACGAAAGCCGCAACACCTAACTCTCGATGTTTTCAAAGCGGAAGCCCTTGGACGTTTTTGTAAAGCTCGCCCTGTGCATGAGCTGGATGAACCTCTCATGACTCCTCCCCCTCCCCTACCAAAGTGTTTAAACATAGCCTCACCTGCTAGCCTTCCGGACCTGGCAGCCTACCGGAAAGTTCTGGGCACCCCTCTTATACTCTTAGCTAATTTCCAACCCCAGTCTCCGCTTAAACGAACAAAATGTGTTTGCGTAGGATCACCCTGCCCCCCCTCCAACCACTGACAAGACCCGCAGTCTGGCCCATTCGTATCATGCTTAGTACGGTCACTGCGCACGCCTCTGCCTCTCCCCCTGAGTAGGACGCCTGTGCGCGTCCCTGCACGCAGAGTACTGCCGCGGGGCCCTGCACCGGCGCTGCTGGCACAGCCGTGAATTGCAAATTGGCGCTGGGCTGCTGGAGTGAACTGCGCCCCCAACAAGACTGCGTCTCAAGTCAGCCAGCCATCCGGCCGGGGGCGTCAGCGGTTCCCAAACGTGAGCGGGAGGGGTTCACAACTCAACCTACACCGACAGATCACCCCCAATGCTGCTGATAACAGGCGCTGGGAAGGCCAATAATCCTGAAACCGACAATGATATCAAATACATCAACATATTGAGTTCTATGTTTGTGTCCTTTCGGGTACATATGCGACCTAGCGGAACGGCACATAAAGTATGCATCCCTCCCTTTTAGAAACCAGCCAATGACTGATGTTGAACAGTATTCTTAAAATTCATGAGACCTGATGCGGTTTACTGCTCTTACATTTCAACGCAGCAGCAAACAAGCCTCACCAACCGATAGCAGAAGCTGCAGGCACGCAGTGGACCCCTGCACAATATGTCAACTCCAATTCCAGCAGAACGCCGTTCGTCTTTCCTGCACCGCAGTTCAGTCAAGCCATTGAAACGCTTTGCTGGACAATAGAGTTGCTGAATTGCTACCCAGCAAGCCCACGCCTTCGTAACAGGATTCGGAGTTTTGATACACGAGTAGCGAAACGCATTCAAACAAGACCCATAAATTTTCCCCATAAAAAATAAAAAGAAATCAGTGACTAAGACAGCGATAAATTGTCCATGGATTTCTGATTTCCAGGATTAGATTTGCTGCAATGATTAAAAAAGAGCTCCGCGGCCAGACGTTGTCTCAGACATCGCGCAAGGACATTTTACGACAGACACGGCCCCCGTCCCATGTCGCAAAGGGAAAATGCGGCCACAAACCCCACTTATCCTGCAGCTGTCCCAAAAGAACAGCTATCACTCTTGTACTGGGCCTTCTCATTTGTCATCGCCGCGGAAAAATGTCGACAGCGATGCCGAGTGTAAGGGTAAGCCGCCGCGGCTTAGCGCCGCGCAGAGGTTCCACCGCAGCGGCGCCAAGGTTCCCACCGGCGCCCGCGGGCCAACCCCACCATCGGCATTACTGTCGATTATCTGTACTTGTTACGGGCTTGCACCTCATCGTCCGGCCCGGTTTGTGAATCTTTGATTTTGTGCATGCTATGATCCCACAAAAAATCGTGGCTAAATCATATACCTGTCAATGTCCTGAAGCTGCAAAATATAATGCCCAAATTAGGTGGAAATAATCAACACTTGTAAATAATCAATGGAAGTAATTGTTTTAAAACAAATATTTGACTCCATCCCGATATTTAGGAGAACACACTTACAGGAAGATGCAACTACATATTACTCCCCGGAGACAGCATATGTTGCATCCGCTGCAATTATTTGTAGAAGACGTGCTAACGACACACACTTCAGTAATGCAACCAAGAAGGCGGAATAATTGCGAGATCATACTTCAAATGTGCGAGTCCGGTCGGTGATTGGCTACTCTGAGGCAATAACTGTTGCTGATTGGCTGAGAATACAGACAGGTGGCTCGGTGGCGCCCCCAGGCAAATGATGGCCTCTTATTCCGCTCCAGTTGGGCGGCCGACGTCTCGGCGCAGGAAAGAACTGCAGGACCTGGTAGAGGACGCGGCAGTACAAAGGACTGAAAACGCCGCCAACTGCCTGTCGAGTGCTATCAACGTTCATTTGTAGGAGAGAAGAGGGCCTTTGATGGCGATAGTTCTAGCATTGGTACGCGATAGCTCGAGTTTCACCGGCATCCGAGCGGGGCAAGAGATGGGTGGGGAAATGCAGAAAATAGTTGGCAATAAATTTGAAAAAATGGTAAATTCACTATCAGCGCATGATCACCTAAATATGTTGCCTTTATTATGGCATACCTTGTTTGTGGCACCTGGGTCTGGTCGGAATCAACTGAGGCAGCACGTTCCTGGTGTGATCCACAGGCGCAGGAACCGGGAGGCAGGGGGCAGCTGCCCGCCCAACTTTCGGACTGCGAGGCAGAGCCTCCCCCAACTTTAAGCCAATTCCGGACCTTTTCCTTTAAAAAATCAAGTGATAGGCCGAATCATATTTGACTCCACCAGCGGTGGCCAATTTTGCCCCCAAACAAATTTTGCTTGCGTCCGATTTTCATATGGCATACCTACAAAGCGCTTGCTGTCCATTAGTCGATGCCACCACTTTTCCAGATCGCGTTAAAACAATCCTGTACACTCTACCAAATAATTACATGGGTAGACAGAGCATATTTTAAAGCGTTGGGACTAGTGGGCATTCGGCTGAAAAGGGCACGAATTCCCACCAAAAGGACACTCCTAGAGCATCAAATGACTGTTGGACAATGGGCCGTTCAGGGCCGTTCACTGGTGGGCATAGCACGGGCGACTGGTTGGGCAAAATGCCCACCACTTTGTAGTAGCTTAAGATATACTCCGTAGATAAGCATCTAAGCCGCCCGAGGTAGAGAATTTGAAGCCACCAAGACGTGCAAGACATTTAACAAGAACCGGACTACAGATAAACAACTTATCACGACGAGCGCACGCGCGTGAGCAATTGTTTGTGTTTCTGCGAAAAAAATCCTGCAAAATGCCGTTGGTTAACAAACAAGCCGTACAACGGTGCTATAGCAAACAGAGACCCTTTCATGCCACGAAAACGAGGGTAGATTTATGACCGATATTTATAAAACAAGGAAGGTCAACATCTTGCACGGTATGCTGAATGCAAGTCGCATGCTAAATTAGTAAAATGTTCCGAAGCACTTTATTGTGACGCGTGGAAGCGTTACGTAAAACTGCTACTGTTCAGTGACAAAGACAAAAGCGGTACAATACAAAAGAAACCAATCGAGGTTATTTTCCCAAGTTCTTTAGAACAATCATCCTTCTGTCTTTTAGGTACGCTGAAAAACGATTAAGCCACTGCACTGTTTTACGGGAAATCTTCCACGACAACTTCAGTGAAGGACCAAACACAGGAGTTCTCAATTTGTACGTGTTCGGTATTCCAAGGTGCCACATTCGATTTTGGAGCACGACATTTGCATGCGCTTCAATAAGACCAGCTGGTCGTTAGGCCGACTTGCGAACCCCGCAGCCGCAGGCGGCAGAACCTCCGCAACATGGGGGGCAACAGGTAGTAATAGTGCAAATCCTGGCGTACAGTGCTGAATGTCTACCTGTGCAGCGGACGGTCAGTATATTCCAAATAACGGGGCAACAGGGTGCGCGGTTCAGAACCCAAGATAAAGGAGAAGCCATGCCCACCGCCCCCTATTGTCACGCCCATGGGAAGCGTCACACGGGCGCCAACAATCGTCACATTTGATATGCGGCGATAGCGGCGCAGTCACGCACGTCGCCAGCGTCGCCCGGTAGCGTCGCCGCGCCGCCAGTGCCGCCGCGGCTGTGCAGCCCGCGGCGGCGGATATCAGGAGTGTTTGAAAAAGACCGCGGATTTCCAGCCTATTGTACTGCCCACTTGCCTATCAGAGTTTATTTATATGGTTTCTGAGGGGTAACGTGGCTCATATGAAGATAAGTTCAGAGCCCAGCCATGTTTATACAAAAATCGGTTCATGCAATCAGTGAGATTAACAGATATAACCCACTATTTTCAGTTCAAGTCAATTATGCATATATAACTCTCTTTATACAACTGATTCCAGTTCAAACACTAAGAATACATCATCCGCCAATCGCAAATAAAAAACATAAAAAGCCGTTAAACATCTATGGGTCAGAAACCAGCCCTGACAGCAATCCGTGGTCCTTTACGGCTCTGGTCCAGTGCCTTGCCTGATACCACCCCCCCCGCTTTGCAGCAAGCCAGACGACTCCAGAAAAAATACGTTCCTCCATAGATGGACTCAAACCCAGTCAAACCAACTAAATGACGTTCTAGGGCTTTTATGTGACACGCAGGAAAATATTTTGGAGGCGCAACGACCAATTATGTGTTCTGTGGTTTTCCAGGGCGGGGGGAGGGTTACCATATTAAATGGAGAGTCGAGACATGATACTCCTTTGCTAGTGCTCAACAGTCTTCGAGGCACAAATCTATCTATTCCAGTGCTTTCCACACGAAGAACATATTTTTCACCCTTGATATTTCATCAAAATCGTTAAGCAGCACTGAAAAGACGCTACCCGTTTCTGCAGTTCCAGTACACATTTTTTTAATATAAATTTTGTCCAAGTTGTTCTCAGTTCGACTGTTAGAGTCGGAAGTCTCGCTAAAGTCATCAAGGGACTTGTCACGGAGACCCCGACCCCACCACCCGAACGAGCAACTCCCACAATGAAGGGTTTATTTAGAAGCCAAAGTTTAACGTCCCACAAAGCACAGGGACGGCCGCCCCGCTCAGGTCACCCTCTCACCAGTCAGTTGCCAGCCGACCTGTACGTCGGGTAAACTATTGAGCGCCGGAGCGTCTCTGGGGAACCGATCCCAAGCACGAACATGCACTGCCACTGCATGCTTCTGAGCAGCGAGTCGGAGCACAACACTCTACCAACTGAGCTACCGGGGCGGCACATAAATCATGAATTCCACGTATATCAATTCCAAACACCGTTAACAAAAACAACCTATAAAACATTTGAGGTAAGATTTGCTTATTTTCAATTAGCTGTGCCCATTTTCGACACCTTTAAACATTGTGGACAAATAAAGCAGCCCATGCGGCTTTAAGAAGCCGCACATACCGGAAAGATCTTGCAAGATCATAAGTTAATGAGCCACCTGCAGCCGTTTTTTTGCTTAATTCACATTTAATTGTCTCAGGGACCACGGCGGAGTTACGGCATGCTCGCCGCAGCCTCACGATAAAACCACAGCAGTCATCACGGCCACAGATTAGATGATAAACGCTGTAAGCGGCCTATAATCTGAAGCTGAAGCGACAGAACACCCAGGTGAAATGTCCAGCGCACACCGCAAATCGGGGCGGGTCGGCGAGCACGCCACGCAACCCTGATTTCAAACTAAAATTACATCAAACTTGGCACGGAAGGCAGCCATTCCATCACGAGGCTTCACAAAACAGTCCTCACGTCTCATGGCACTGTAGTGCCAAACGACACTGGCAAGGGCGTCACCAGGCTCGAGCTCAGGGCGGGCACAATCCAAAACAACAGCAGAGTTCCGGCCCCCGTCACAGATAATGCCCCGAATGTTTCCCGATAGTGCGGACGGTGCATCATTCTCTCGCACGGTGCATTCTGCAGAGCCCCGCCCACCTCCGAGCCTGGCGCCGCCTCTGCAGCCAGCGGAGACGCGGGCGGCCCCGTGACCGTGGACACGACTCCTGGACTGTCTCAAGCCGCCGGCTGTGAAGCAAAACGCGACGGCTGGGAGAGCGGTGACGGCTACAAGACAGGGTCGCAGCGGACGCAGCCCGGGCCGGTCACTGATGCCAGGGGCGCTAGCGGGAAGTAACCAGCGGCAAACACCCCAAATCCTACAAACACTAATCCGTTTTTAAGACCATCATATTTTTGGATGGCACGTATTTTTACTTCCCTCCCCCTGCTGGATCTGCGCCTGCGGGGGATAACAAAGAACTACAGCAGCGTCTGGCGCCGGATGTGGATGGGACTGGAGTGACGGGCTACACAGTCTTCAGCGTGAACAGGACTCAGGCACGGCGAGCGGGACAGCCAGTGTTTGCACGCATGCAATGATGCACGGAGCAGCGTTCTGACCGGCTGCAACATTGCAGCAGGATTGGCAGCCTTATCGCTGGACAGCGAGTGTCTGCAAATACGCCTATCGCTCAAGACGTTTGGACCAGCCAATTTAATCGCCAGATTCCATGGTTTCCACATTTCCCGTCGACATGAATCCCACAGCCTTCTTATTTGAAGGGTAGGAGCAAGTGAGGAATATGTGAGTTGATTACTTTGTTTTCATATCATGCTGCGCATTTTCATCGAAAAGGTTTGACACGGGTTTTGTGTTTACACGCCAGTACTAGCAGCACAAAGATAAAGGGTCTGCCCCTGTTCCAACCTTTGAGAAGCTTCAGCTCTGAATGGCATAAATAACGTTTACAGAGGAGCAAGAAATAAGGGGATATAACATAAGTGTTCGATCTTGTTAACTTTCCAGTTTTTGGACTTGTACGCGAGACGTCATCGAGCTTCTAAAAATGTACACAATAAGTGAGCAGACAGTCTTGCCGCTCGCTTCCGTCTCCTACCCAGTTAGCCCTGCCCCCGCCCTCCGTCTCCTCCCCAGTTCCCCTTGCTCCCCCCCCTTCCTCTCCTACCCAGGCAGGCCCCTGCCCTTCCGTCTCCTCCCCAGTGTAGCCCCCTGGCTCCTCCCCTGCCCTTCCGTCTCCTACCCAGTGCAGGCCCCTGCCCTTCCGTCTCCTCCCCAGTGCAGGCCCCTGGCTCCGCCCCTGCCGCCGCAGTTGTGCACGTCGGTTAGATGCGCACGGGGCATCGCCGGCGACGGGGGCACCGCTGGTGCAGAGCCCATCCTGTCCATCCGACACCACCGCCGGCAGACGCGCCACGGACTTTCACCTCGCCCCGCTGGGCGATGTTTGAACACCCTACCCGGCATTTTCCGGACCCATCAAGAAACGTTAGCGCAAATTGCCACTGTACTTGGCCCACCTTATCCTTGATCAACTCTGAAACTTTAACCGAAATTTTAAGTTTCGGTCATCTCAAGTCAGGTCACTAGTGCAGGTCAAGTGACCTCAGCTCCAAAAACGTTTAAGATAGCTTAAGTAAAAACAAGTTTAACCTATCAAATTGAAACTCATCACATAATGGACCCACCGAGTGCTACAAAATATATTCCGGGATTTTTCATTTTGATGACCTAGGGTCAGGTCCGGATCATGACCTCTCCATTGGAAGGCATGGGAAACATGAGTTGGGCGAAACATGGCCATATTTATGAAGAGACCGATTATAATACCTTCCTATTCTCCAAGTCGCAGTATCTTTTTCGCAGTATCAGCCCTTTCAAGGTTCATATTTCCAAATTGGATTGGTGACCTCTGAGAGGTCATCTAGGACTACTTAAGCAGGTTATTAGACTTCGGTGAATAACTTTGCAGGAAATGACTGGTAAGATTTTGTTCTAATACCATAACGTTTTAATTATTATTTCGAGTCGATTGAAATGTGATTGGCTATGCTTAATCAGATTATAACCTTAACCTGCCCTTTGGTTACGTCATTTTTATGCTTTAAACTAGTATAGTCATAACAAACGTCATTCGATTCGCCGTAATAATAGAAAGCGAATGGTGCCTAAAAATTGATTCTCACTTGACTCTGTCAGACACTAGAGCCCAGAAACTCTTCTCCAACCTATCTCCATCTTTACCTGTCATGACCTCAATATTGCCGTGAGCCAAAAAGTGGCTGATGAAGTTTCGTCATATATTTTTATAAGCTATCCACCAGTGTTCACGTTTGTTTGCTATCTCATATAGGAGCCGAGATGGATTGTGGTATTTGATCAACTCCCCACCAGGGCGAAGATGGCTTGCAGTCCCACCGGGACGGGTGTTAACACGGCGCCAGCCACCAACCCATCCTGTCGATTAAACACCACTGTCGGCAGACGCGCGAGAGAGCTTAACACGGCGCCAGCCACCAACCCATCCTGTCAGTTCAACACCACTGTCGGCAGACGCGCGAGAGAGCTTAACACGGCGCCAGCCACCAACCCATCCTGTCGGTTCAACACCACTGTCGGCAGACGCGCGAGAGAGCTTAACACGGCGCCAGCCACCAACCCATCCTGTCGGTTCAACTCCACTGTCGGCAGACGCGCGAGAGAGCTTAACACGACGCCAGCCACCAACCCATTCTGTCGGTTCAACACCACTGTCGGCAGACGCGCGATCGAGCTTAACACGGCGCCAGCCACCAACCCATTCTGTCGGTTCAACACCACTGTCGGCAGACGCGCGAGAGAGCTTAACACGGCGCCAGCCACCAACCCATCCTGTCGGTTCAACACCACTGTCGGCAGACGCGCGAGAGAGCTTAACACGGCGCCAGCCACCAACCCATTCCTGTCGGTTCAACACCACTGTCGGCAGACGCGCGAGAGAGCTTAACACGGCGCCAGCCACCAACCCATCCTGTCGGTTCAACACCACTGTCGGCAGACGCGCGAGAGAGCTTAACACGGCGCCAGCCACCAACCCATTCTGTCGGTTCAACACCACTGTCGGCAGACGCGCGAGCGAGCTTAACACGGCGCCAGCCACCAACCCATTCTGTCGGTTCAACACCACTGTCGGCAGACGCGCGAGCGAGCTTAACACGGCGCCAGCCACCAACCCATTCTGTCGGTTCAACACCACTGTCGGCAGACGCGCGAGCGAGCTTAACACGGCGCCAGCCACCAACCCATTCTGTCGGTTCAACACCACTGTCGGCAGACGCGCGAGCGAGCTTAACACGGCGCCAGCCACCAACCCATTCTGTCGGTTCAACACCACTGTCGGCAGACGCGCGAGCGAGCTTAACACGGCGCCAGCCACCAACCCATCCTGTCGGTTCAACACCACTGTCGGCAGACGCGCGAGCGAGCTTAACACGGCGCCAGCCACCAACCCATTCTGTCGGTTCAACACCACTGTCGGCAGACGCGCGAGAGAGCTTAACACGGCGCCAGCCATCGACAAGCAAACGCTGTCCATCAAATCCACCATTAAAGAAGGGCAATTCAGGACAATGCAAATACGAATTCTGCATTGCCGAAAGTTAATTTCCAAATTTGTCGACAAATGTTCTCGAGGCTCGCAGTCATAACAACACATTTAAGAAATGAAAATGTTGGCTTTTACTGCTGTGTCTGAGGATTTTGAGCCAGTCTAACGACACAAGGCGGGACTTATTACCCAGTCCAGCATCTGAAATCCCAGCCAGTCTAACGACACAAGGCGGGACTTATTATCCAGTCCAGAATCTGAAATCCGAGTTAGATCAGCCGCATCCAAATACTCCAGGCCACAGCGTCTCAAATTCCGAAGAAAGGGATGGCTCGGATCAGCGCCGACATCCTGCAGCACCTGCAGTACCTGGCTGGCGCCATTTCCGGGCCCGTCTGGCGCGAACGTACAACGGAGCTGTAAAGGTTGCCGTGCAAGCTGCGGATGAGTGGCCGTAACAAGATGAGGTACCGAGGCAGAGGCGCGCCCAGCACGCCCGGTCAGCGAGGCCACACGCCAGCAGCCAGTTCGCCCACAAACGTTCATGGAAGCTTTTGTCAACGTTCGGTCACGTTTGCCTTTTCTTTAGTCATTGCGACATTTTCTTATCTTATTCACAAATCATAGTACTTAAAGCAGCACTGACTTAATATCCGTCCGTAAGTTTTCTGACATCTCATTCCATCAAGGTGAGCTGAACACCACTCGCACCAGACACGTCCCACGTCCCTTTACTCTGTCCCCGTTGAAAACTGATGATGATTGAAGTTTTAAGGCAGGTCAGCTGCTAAGGTTACATAACCACACAGTTGAAAACTGAGCGGCAGAAATGATTCGCACCTGAAGCAGTACCTCTTTGCGTCACTAATAACGTATTGAACGTATTTTTTTACGATTGGTCGAACTAGAGTAACATATTTTCCCAACCCAGAACACTCCCTGTTTAAAGCAAAAACAACGCTAAGTTGACCCCAAAAGCTTTGTTAAAGAAAATATATGACGGGTTCTAACAGCCACTGAACACACTCTTTCCGGACGGGCGATTTTTGGACACAGTACATGTTTATGCTCGTCTTAGCAGATATTGCCACATGGAGTATCCACATTACCGAGCTTAAACAGCCATGCAGAAAAAAACGCGCCTGGTACAACGTGCTGTGGATCACAGCCCATGTTGATTATATTCCTAGCTCTATAAAAAGTTACCTATCAGGCATTTACCATGGAAGCAGCTGTTACAGAAACACACAAATGCCGCGCTTCAAAATAATACTAGGTGTGAATTCGACGATGGCAACGCTGAGCCCATCACCGACTGCCGTTCTGGGCAGCTCTGCGGGCAGAGGGCGACATTAGGTCTCAAACCAGCGTCCCAGCTCTGCGGGCAGAGGGCGACATTAGGTCTCAACCCAGCGTCCCAGCTCTGCGGGCAGAGGGCGACATTAGGTCTCAACCCAGCGTCCCAGCTCTGCGGGCAGAGGGCGACATTAGGTCTCAACCCAGCGTCCCAGCTCTGCGGGCAGAGGGCGACATTAGGTCTCAACCCAGCGTCCCAGCTCTGCGGGCAGAGGGCGACATTAGGTCTCAACCCAGCGTCCCAGCTCTGCGGGCAGGGGGCGACATTAGGTCTCAACCCAGCGTCCCAGCTCTGCGGGCAGAGGGCGACATTAGGTATCAACCCAGCGTCCCAGCTCTGCGGGCAAAGGGTGACAGCTTTCAGCCTGGCTGTCGCCTTCTGTGACAGTTGGGTTCAGTCTGACGTCCCAGCTCTGCGGGCAGAGGGCGACGGTTGGGCTTCAGCCTGGCGTGCCGACAGAGGCCAGGCTGGCCCACGCCCGGCCAGGGGCAGGGTGGCGATAAAGCGGGCTCGGAATGCGTCCGAGCAAACCGGTTCCAGGCCTGGTGGCGAAGTCGGGCTGACCACCGGTCCGGCGGCGACACGCCGTGTCAATCGCAGACCCCTGGGCGATGCCAAACAGCCGGAAGCCAGCTCACCAAATGTCCAGCCAGAAGCCTGGCATTGTTCTCGTGCTTGACGCGGTTATCGATTACCGGTTATCGATCCGTTTTCACCGATAAAACCCGCAGCTTTACAAAGTATTTGTGTATGGGGGAAACCGAGGTGGATATATTCCCCTGATTCAAGCCATCTTCAAAAACCATGCGTGATTATGTAAGTCCGAGACTGGCTCATAAGTAGCAATACCAAATGGGCACACAAAGCTAGTCTGGCACTCAAAAAAGCTGATCTGGCATTCCGCACAAGCGCGCGCACAGTCTTACACCGCCTCCACTGTAGTGCCCGGTATTTATCGCCTCATAAATTGCAGCGAACTTGTAGAGCTGGAGACTTTTATGGATGCGGCTGTAGCTCGGCGAGGAAGAGAGCAGCGCATTGAAACGGTACCGCGCTGAATGAATCGTGACTGCAGAGCAGCGGCGGATCCAGGACTTCATTTCGGGGGAGCCAAGGGGCCTCAAGTCTCCCCCGCCATTGCCTGGGATCATCCTCCGCCTAAGCATTTACAATAGGCACTCTGACATTTCAGGGGGGGGTTAGCCCCCTAGCCCCCTTGTATCCGCCACTGCTGCAGAGGCACACCTTGCAATGAGCGTTGCCGGATTTCTACACCATGATGCCTGCGGACGGGCCCGGCTTCCTGATACGAATAGGTGAACGCCATACTTACATGTGTACAGATAGTTTGAGCAATCTCCGTTTACAGCTTTGATAATGAAGCTAAGTTTGCAGAACAAGCCCTGTCAGTGGCCTCTGATGTATACCTCACAGGGCGAGCGGTAACAGAGTGTGAACAGGTGGGACTCGAACTCACAACCTGGGCGTCTAAGCCCGTCCGCCCCGCTGACCAGCGTGGCCCATTCGCCGCTTGATTTGGCAGCGGCCGGCGTGGCCCATGCTTTGTTTACTAACATTACTAAAGAGACATCAAAGTGTTAATAGATTACGTCATTTCAACTTGCTGGCAGATGTGGGACCTTCAGAGATTGTGGTAATTTGGATATTTCCAATGTTTCGTAATGACCGTAAAATTTGTCTGGGTTCGAGGACTCATGCCCCCTTCCACGACAACTACCTTGCCCCCCTCACAACTACCTTGCCCCCTCCGCGACAACTACCTTGCCCCCCCAGCCCACCCGGACAGAATCAGACCAGCTGGTCGATAACTCTCTCTCCACCAGTGTAAACGGCCGGCGGATAATTCACACAGCGCCGCCGATAACTCGCCGCTAATGCGCCGCAATTGACGGTTGTCCACGGTCACTCATCGCAGTAATTGGCGAGGGAACGGCGGAGCCGAGCAGGGGCGCCACCAGACCCGGAGGGAGGGGGCTCCGTCACCCGGGCAGTGCTAACAAACTATATGTTTTTACTTTTGCTTATAAATAATATGGGGAATAACGAGTAGGAGAAAATCAGATGACATTCTCAAATTCCACACAAATATGTTGCCACAGTACTAAAATGACGAGAATGCTAGTGCTGCAGACTCATGAATCACCACACAAGGCCGCGCGTTGTTTTATATTGAAAAACGGCCGCAAGTGGGGGTTGTCACTATGACAAATTCGACCAACATGATTAGCAAGTCCTCTTCGCAGTCATAATTGCACGTGAGTCTGAATCGCCACCGGTTGACACTCGGAACACATGCGTTTAACTATTTTTATTTATTTTATTTATTCATCTCATATGAGCGACAGGGGCTTGCCCCCAGTAAAAGCTCAAGTCAGGGCTAACATCCAGATTCCCTAAAATTACATCCCAAACACATGTTAAAAAAACAAGTCAAGACAAAAAGAAATACAAGGTAAAAATAAAAAAGATACAAATATACTAAATAAAACCCTAAAAACATTACAAAAAATACATATGTAAAGGGCAAAAATAAAATACAATGAAATAAAATAAATGGTACGTTCCTACTGCCTAACATATTTCCGAACTTGAGATTTGAACTGACCTGATGATAATCTAAATGGGTCAGCAAATGGACAGGCGAGCATAAAATCATTAAAAACTTTGGGCAGCCGACAGAACATACCCCGCCTCACAGTCTCCTTTGTGTACAGTGGTACGCTCAGCAAAGTGCCTGCCATTACACGTGTTCTTCTTGCCGGCACGTGAAGCGGGAAGCTACCAAGCAGAAAGGCGGAATCGATCTGGGCCGTTAGAATTTTGTGTACAAAAGTAATGTCATATTGCAGTCTTCTCTTGGCTAGACATGAGATTTTGAAATGGGCCAGAAGTTCATCATATCCTAGATTTACGGAGGGTTGAGTATAAACAGATGCTAGCTAGGTAAGAAATTTATGCTGAATTTTTTCCAGTCTTTCCAGATGCGTTTTGGCAGCCCCACCACAAATAATACATACAAACTCAAGAATTGAACGAACATTGGAAAAATATGCCGTCCAAATTGGTTTGGGTTTCAATTTCGAGCTCGCTCTCACTCCTCCCAGCGCACGGCCGGTCTGGAGCGAACGAATCATCACACCCAACATCCTGTCTGCTCGACTTACGATTTTATCTATATGTTCTGCAAACGTTAATTTGGAATCCAGCCAAACGCCAAGGTCCCGAATGAAAGATACTTTTTCTAGGGCGTCGTTTTGAATTTTGTAGATGTTCAGCATCGGTTTGCTCTTCAGGGAAATTGTAAACGATTTGCATTTGGACGGATTAAGCTGCAGCTTCCAAAGATGAGACCAATTAGCCAAACGTGTCAAGTCAGCTTGAAGTAGCTCTGAGTCCTCAGGAGTCACAATTTTATGATACAATTTTACGTCGTCGGCAAAAAGAAGACAGTTCGTTTTAATTTTGTCCCAAATATCATTGATGAACAGAGCAAACAGGATCGGTGAGATAATTCCACCCTCCGGCGTTTCAGAGCGCACAGGTGTCCACTCAGAAAATTTTCCATTAACAACTACACGTTGCTTTCGATTTGTGAGGTAAGAAGAGAGCCAATTGAGGGCGGCACCTGAGATTTGATAGGAGTTTTGTAACTTATGAAGCAGTAATTTGTGGTTGACACTCTGAAACGCCGAGGAGTAGTCGGTGTATATGACGTCAGTTTGATGACCAGATGAGATCAACTCTCACGCCGTTTTTAGCAGACAAGCTAATTGCAGGCACGTGATCACGGACAGCGGCGTTCAGGAGATCATAAAACGTATCTACAGCATGGTCCAGCTCCATATCCTCTAACATGTTCCAAGGGGGCAACTCTAAACTAAACTTTACAACTGGTGCTTAGAACTGGTGCTTTGGAAAGTTTGGGATCACAAACTTTCATCAGACCAGTAATAATATAGGTGAAGGGCGGGTAAGAGTACGCAGGAGATAAGAGTACGAGAGCTGTTTTGGTTACTTAGCAACCACTGAGATAGTGGATACCCTGGTATAAAAGCAGGGTCAGTGCCTAGGCTGCACACCAAATTCAACGTGCTCCTGTTCTTTCCATGGAGTAAGAGCAAAATAAGTTTTTGGGCACCCTTGAAGTAATATTTTTGACTGGGTAAACTTGTAGACCATGCTTCTATTATCAAAAGTATTGTATTGCGGTCTGTCATTAGTGAGAAGGCTGAGCTAGAGTGTGCCCAGGACCGGAGCTCACGCTAAAACGCCTGCCAGCATGTTCATGAAGGCTTTCTTCCAGGAGCATGTCCGGAAGAGTACGCAGTAGGCCATTGGGCAAGAGTGCGCATGCTTAAGAGATAGGAAAATTTAATTTTCACTGACCAGAGTCCGTAACTCTATTTGAAAGCCAAACGTTGCAACATAGTTCTTTTATATTCAGAATGATATAAAATCATGCAATCGCCTAGTCTGGCGACAAAAACTTCGGACATGGCCTATGACCTGAGCACAGGGGGTATCAATGCGTACTCCAGCTCCTTCTTGCGTACTCTACCGACCCACTCCGGCAAGAGTACGCACGTGACATTTTATTTTGATGGGCTCGTGAAGTTCCTTTCAGAGACATCCATTTGAAACATGGACCATATATAGACAATTCTTCAGGCTAAACAAACACATAAAAATTTTAGCTGTTAGACTTATAGAGAAAAGGAAGCTGGTTTGTATCATCCTAGTTTAGGAAAGTATATTCCTCCTTTTGCCGCACATAGCACATACCGGTGCTGCTTTCCGAGCTGTCCCGCGACTCCAGTACAGTATCCCTCGCTAATCATGAACATGCTGTAAAGTACTACAAAACCTTGCTAACCCTGACAACTATGCTTACCTCGGTCATA
The DNA here is from genome assembly GCA_034440635.1 of Lepas anatifera. Taxonomy (NCBI): domain Eukaryota; kingdom Metazoa; phylum Arthropoda; class Thecostraca; family Lepadidae; genus Lepas; species Lepas anatifera. Next base: position 833,685 of record JAOTON010002098.1, read on the forward strand.
ATCGGTAATCACGATGGACCCGTTTCTTAGGTTCAGAGAGCAAACGTAAATAAATTATGAAAGCCAAAGAAGTGGACACCACACTTTGAAGTTATTCTTACGTTATTAATTACCAGGGTATTTAGCTGAACTTCTTCATCTCGTTTCATTTCTTTGTGTTTGTCAGTAAATTTCGATCCGATATACGTTAGCTCCAGAACCGCCGGCAAAGCCAGCACTCAGCACGGCGGGACAGAGCACGCCGCCAGACGACATGCGACCTATCACACGCACCGGCCCGCCGCTGACAGCGGGGGCAGCCTGACAGCGTGTCAGTCAGCCCGCGTCTGTCATCAGTCTGTCAGCTCAAACCAGCCACCGGAAACCGCTTCCCCGACGGAGAGACCGAGACCGGGGGGTAGCCAAGGGTGGCGCGGGGTCAGAGGGGACGACACGCGGGGCGGAGAGGGGGGAGATGCTGAGGCAGCCGGGAAGGGTCATGAACGCAGCCCGCGAGAGCAGTGTTTGTAGTGAGCGCTAAACACACGATACGGGCCGGGGGAGAGCGGTGAGGAGAGGAGGTACAGGTTGTTGACCAGAAGGATTCCCACTGTACGCACATACTATTTAGTGTACCCCCATGGATTCATTAGGGTGTAATTGAGCTTCTTATTTACAGGCAAGGTGAGAAGTGTTCCATGGGGATGATAGTTGAAAACTTTGGGATATCAATAGTGTGGTTAAAACATTTTTCACCTTTTTCCGAATCGTATTCCTTCAGCTTCCAGTCTAACACGGCCAAAAACAGATTGGGTTTGCCATAAGCGTCGTCACCAGCACACAGGGGCCAGTAAATCCCCAACCGGCTACTTGCAAGAAGCTTTCTCCAATGAAAGAAAAAAACTAATTAAGGCTGGGCTCATTGTTGCCTTCTGTAATGCCTGGTTACACAATATTCCAATTTACTCCCAATATGACTGAAATAGAGAATTTTACGAAAAGCGCTGAATCAGGGTCACTGTTCTCCCTATTTTCCGCCGTGTGTGACTTTTACACAAACCTTCCTTCGTCCTATAAACAAGTGTACTGAAGTCCATCCATACACCAAAATAAAAATGGACCATAAAAACAACCACACAGGGATGGAGTCAAAAAGCTCACTTCGCCTTCTTTAGAACATTCAAGAACCACCGTCTGCTTTGGTCATACAGCTGGTTATGAATTCATAATCCAAACAATCGATGGAGTGGTCAGGTGGCGCGACGTCTCTGTTGCTCCGGCGGCGGCGGCGGCGGCGGAGGAGGAGGAGGCGGCGGCGGCGGCAGGGACGGCGGGGTCACAAAGAACCCCCGCGCGCGGCGGCAGAGGGCGCCGGCGCCCGCCTGTTTGTAAGGAGCACCCCCGCAGGAGTACACGCCGGGGACGGTCCTTCCCCGCTCCGAGAAAGGTGAAAATGCATCCCGACCTCAGCACTGCTTCCAGGTGTGTCCAGAGACAATAATTTCCATACTGTAATGAAATCACCAGGTAAGTATCATGAGACGAAGTTTTCTATTCGAGCTCGTTGTCAAATTGCTTGGTTTGGCCTCTCCACGTCCCACCTTTGCACCTCTGTGAGGTGGACCTGTTATTCTACCCCAGACACGTTTTATAAAAGATTTATGAGCGCTCACACCACCAGGGTCCGATACAGGCCTCTCTTGGCCACCGTCGAAAATTAAAATATCCCCACAGACCACCACAAAGCTGCGGGAGCCACGTCCGCCCTCCGAGACTCCTCCAGCACAATGTTCCGGCCCGTTTGAGGGGGCTGAACTGGCATCGGTTAGAACGGAGCCGCCCCCGAATGGTCCTGTGTGGAAGAAGAAGGGGTGGGCTGAGGCGTACGAAACAGATCCATCAGAGGGAGAAGAGGGAGGAATGGAGCTGGAGCGGGAGACATTGGAAAGGAATGACACCAGGGAGAGAGGAGAGGGAGCGGAGAAAATACCATTCGCGGTCAATGTGCGACAGTAAATACCACTCCGATCTCAAAAACGCGACAGGCCGGAGGCCAGAATAACAGTCGAAAACGGCCTTGTGGCATCACTCCGGGCGGAGAGAAACCGACTTCAGCGCCCGATACAGATATTGCACTGCGCCGCTGGTCGAGCCTTTGAGAGCGCCCGGCCGACGGCAGGGAAGGGTAAATGACACCAAAAATGGACCACAATGCATTGCCAACGGTACAAATGAATGATGCGCTTTGAATCGAATGCATCTAGCACGTAAGCCATAGTATACTTCCACCCTCGGGAGCATAGCAAGAGTGCAAAACTCACAATAAAAACAAGCTGCACTACTTGGGATGGAACACATTTCAATGTTCAATCGTCATGGAAACAGCACCATGGAAGCTGCCTTCTGTAAACCCGTATATCTAAGTGCATGAAGTATCTAACAAGGGAGAGCATGATGTCTCCAGGCTATGTCACAGTCGTCAGGAACAGGCCATTGGACAAGATGCTATTTCTTCTATCTCCATGGCCAGGTAATTAAATGCCCTCCACGGAAGCGGTCATATTTCACCAGAACTTTAAGGAATTCTTCCATTCCATATCAAAAGCAGCTATCAGCCATATTTTTCCAGAGGCAACAGCTGAAACAGATAAAATGTCAAACTGGTGAGCATTCCAGCCAGATTCTCGCGGCTGGGTTCAGCTCAGGTGACTGCCATCTGTCATCAGCACTTGTCACTAACACTCGCCGTGTTGTATAAGATTGTCGGCTTAGTACGATCTTTAAGTGGAAACGCCGCACGCAAAGCGTAAGGTCGCCACTTTACATATATGTATATCCCCTCGCACTAGTGGCAGTGCTATAGCAGCTGAATCCCGTTGCCACGCCAGGAATTCGCCTGCGCCACACATACATGCGATATAAAGGGTAGCGTGCCGGTGATTTTAACACTTAGGGCCCTGGGACATTTGCATGTAACGACTGCTGGGGCCATAAGGCGTCACCCCCTCTCAAGTCTCACCCTGTTGAGAGGACATTATGGGGATCGCAAGGTGTCAGGCACAATCATTACGCCAGGTAACCATTCGCATGGCTAAATAAGCAATGAGTTCAACGAATGAAATCATGCGTGGGAAGCAACCCTGAAGCCAAACTCCCAAACTAACCACAGTTGACAGTAAAGAACCAACGATTAAAACAATGGATGCCGCTGATTAGCGGCTGCCAGTAGGCTGACAAAGCCCAGGGACGTCCGGAGAGGACAGGGGGAGTCGTCAGTCGGGCGACAACAAATATGAGCTAATCACCGGCGTTTCCTGCATGGGTGTAGGGTTACAGGCGGCGGGGTGCTGCCCTGCCCTGCAGCGCTGGAGGTGGCAAGTACCACCGGCACCCCTCACGCGCCGAGAACAGACTCGGAGCCCCCACCGCCTCCGCTGTCAGCTCTCCCACAACTGTCACAGTTCACGAACTCACGGCCAGCAGTCGTTTTCGACACTCAGCCGAGCGCAGGACAATGTACACGGCCGAGAAATCGGTCTGGTCTGCCCTCCCCGTCAGCTGCCCAGTCGCCCTCCCCTCGGTAGCTGGAGATTTATTCCCCACAAAATGATATACCCGTCAAACAGGGCGGCCAGCAGATGCGAACCAGACTGGGCCACAGCTGCGCTGTCTTGGGTTCGAGCCCAGCAGAGAGAAATAGTTTTTGGTCCCGGTTATATAAGACAAACATCGACAACTCAGGCAGAATACTGACACTTGCTGTTCTCCCTTCTTTTCTGTCAGTCTGAATGCAACGAACATCAATTATGGCCGCGGTCGTGACGTGGCATTAGGGTTTGTTACACCGCTTATTTGCCTCGTTTGCTTTAATTTACATAGCTTATTTGCATTTGCATTGTGAGAAACACCACAACCTACATCCGGTAGCCAAACAACAATGCATTTAAATGAATGCATTGTTAATCACCGAATCAACTTCGTGACATGCGGAGCGGATTGTATAATAAACTACCACACACACCAGAGCGAATTATAGAATAAGTTACAAACTCACATTATTATTTGTTAATCGTAAAGCATTGCACTATAATTATCCACTTGAAGCCCATAATTATCTGCTTAAAGCCCAACCACGCCCAGGAAATGTTAGCACGTTTTAATCAGTTGCCCACCTAAGAGAGCCAGCTTCGAAACCACCCCGGGAACTAGCGGCACATCGCTGCCCTGCAATACAAAACCACCCCGAGGAACTAGCGGCACATCGCTGCCCTGCAATACAAAACCACCCCGGGGAACTAGCGGCACATCGCTGCCCTGCAATACAAAACCACCCCGGGGAACTAGCGGCACATCGCTGCCCTGCAATAGAAAACCACCCCGGGGAACTAGCGGCACATCGCTGCCCTGCAATACAAAACCACCCCGGGAACTAGCGGCACATCGCTGCCCTGCAATACAAAACCACCCCGGGGAACTAGCGGCACATCGCTGCCGCGCAATAGAAAAAAGGGTATCTCCAATGCATTCGCGATGAGAGATACCCGCTTCTTCTTTTGTACGACAGTGTGAATGAAGTTCCAATCTCCTGAGCAATAGGTCCCGGGTTTAGGTCATGCGGGTTCTTGAATAAGTACAGCCTGATCTCGTAAGACCCTCGCACAGGGTGCAGTTGGCAACGCCGCATAACCCGGGCAGTTGGTGCGTCCTTAAAACCCAGCAATCGTAATTCTATCAAAACAAACCGGGTCCCGTACATCCTAACGCCACATCTTCTGCATCTACATACAGGCTTAATTATAGCATGCACCAAACCTATGTGAGCAACTTCGGATCGCAAGGCACAATGCGGGGTTAAAATACACCAAAAGAGCCACTGTCAATTTGCCTTTATATTTCTCCCGGGGATATCCGTGAGAAGGTTGATCAGACTCCCTGTTCAGGGGAAGATCAGCTTCTAACCAGACATTTCCATAAATACCTGACTGGATTTCGGAGAACCCAGTCCTCCGTCTGACACCACCATCCGGGAGATCTGACGCCAGCTTTGAGCCGGCCGGTCAGCGTTTCGGAGGTCGTGACGTCACTGGACCAGAGATGTCCGTCCAGCCAGCACCTCAGAAACGCCAGGTCATCCCAAAACGTGCCTCCAATACACATGCACAGCAAACAACGCGGCAGCCCCGGGAAATTTCAGCGACCCAAACGCGACGACTTCATTCTCCAACAATAAATATCTCCTCTTAAGGACAAAACAAGTTCATAAAACCTTCCCTAACACCGTCCTGTGACCGCTCCTGTCCAGAGCGGAGGCAGTCAGCCTTCTGGACGTGCGACCACTAAAAAGCACGAGGGCCGACGCCGCTGCCGCCGCCGCGGCGTCGACGCCGCCCGCCGGCCCGCCAAAACAAAGCCGGGGAATGTGCCGTGTCACCATCGCTGACCGGGGTCGGCCGGCCAGCTCCTCCACTGCCGCTGCTGCCGCTGCTGCTGCTGCTGCTGACGCGCCCCGAGTCTCCGAGGGCAGCAGGAGAGCAGGGACACAGCAGAACCAAGCGGAGCAGGCAAGGCAGAGGTGCTGAAGAGGACGAAACAACAGAGCCAAACCGAGTCAAGCCGAGTTGGGGGCGGCAGAGAGGAGGCGACTCAACAGAGCCAAACCGAGTAAAGCAGAGCGGGAGGCGGCGACACAGCAGAGCCAAACCGAGTCAAGCCGAGTAGGGGGCGGCAGAGAGGCGGCGACTCAACAGAGCCAAACAGAGTCAAGCACAGCCGGGCGCGGCGACATCGCAGAGCCAAGCGAAGCAGTGCGAGGCAGAGGCGCGGGGGCCGACGACGGGACAGCAGAGCCAAACAGAGCGCTGCAGACTGGGGCAGCGATACGGTGCAGAAGGCAGCGCAGCCGACAGGATAGGATAGGCCAGGGCAGGCCAGGATAGCACAGGATAGCACAGGATAGCACAGGATAGCACAGGATAGCACAGGATAGCACAGGATAGCACAGGATAGCACAGGATAGCACAGGATAGCACAGGATAGCACAGGATAGCACAGGATAGCACAGGATAGCACAGGATAGCACAGGATAGCACAGGATAGCACAGGATAGCACAGGATAGCACAGGATAGCACAGGATAGCAGAGGATAGCACAGAATAGCACAGGATAGCACAGGATAGCACAGGATAGCACAGGATAGCACAGGATAGCACAGGATAGCACAGGATAGCACAGGATAGCACAGGATAGCACAGGATAGCACAGGATAGCACAGGATAGCACAGGATAGCACAGGATAGCACAGGATAGCACAGGATAGCACAGGATAGCACAGGATAGCACAGGATAGCACAGGATAGCACAGGATAGCACAGGATAGCACAGGATAGCACAGGATAGCACAGGATAGCACAGGATAGCACAGGATAGCACAGGATAGCACAGGATAGCACAGGATAGCACAGGACAGCACAGGATAGCACAGGATAGCACAGGACAGCACAGGATAGCACAGGATAGCACAGGATAGCACAGGATAGCACAGGATAGCACAGGATAGCACAGGATAGCACAGGATAGCACAGGATAGCACAGGATAGCACAGGATAGCACAGGATAGCACAGGATAGCACAGGATAGCACAGGATAGCACAGGATAGCACAGGATAGCACAGGATAGCACAGGATAGCACAGGATACAGCACAGGATAGCACAGGATAGCACAGGATAGCACAGGATAGCACAGGATAGCACAGGATAGCACACGACAGCGGGAGGTGAGCATCTGCGACTGCGGCGCTGCCGCGCACCCGTCTGTCTTCGAAATGTTGTCTCTTCTGCGCTTCGATGGCAAAATAAACCGCACTGACTACAAATATCGACACGTTTAATAAACGAATGCATTCATACTTCAAACTAAGTAAAATCAAGCTTATGGCCCAAGTCATTACGGCACCTGACTTTTGGGGACAGCACGATATATTACCGATGCTTAACTACTGGAAATCTAACGATGCTTAAGTACTGGGAATCTAAATCTATCATACTATCACAAATTCTCACCAGTTTGTTATTCCATCGGCCTTTGCAGCGGATAAGTGCAGCCAATTTCAGTCCGAAATGCTAAGGTAGGACTATGCCACGCCGCCAGGCGGGGACTTCCACGCCTGATGGAGCGTGCGATCTCATGGACAAAATGACAGCGATGTGAACTGCTAAATGGCCTGGTGAAACCAGGGAAAATGAGATGTATTCGCAATAGTGAAGCGATGGCAACTCAGGTGTGGAAAAGAGAGTGGGGACGGATAGTTCTGATGAGAACTACTGCTAACCGCGTACGAGATGACAAAGGAGCAAGTGGCCAATCATGAATGTTTAACACGAGGAACTGACTGTATACCAAATGGTATCTTTATTTGCGAGCCCGGCTGGTTAACCACTGCTCAATTCCAGTCATCACATCCCGAGCCATGAAGCCTTACGTTATTTTACAGGACACACGCCTACTTTGCGGGGACTGGAACACTTGTGGTTTGCGGAGAACAGCTGTGAAATGAATGAATAACTTGGCTCACATTTAAAACAACCGTGCTGTCGCGAACAAGCGGAACAGCTGCTGGGCTCAGTTGTGTATATTTTCAAGACTGCTGGTGGCGTCGGTTGGATAAATTTCTACTGAAAACGACTAATTAGACTCAACTTCGTCAGGGTGAGCGAGTTTAAATAATAATTTTGGGGCTTATCGACGCACCAACTGCCAGGGTTATGGCGTCGCCAACTTTCCTGTTGAAGGGTTTGGAGCCGCTTGTCCTTGTTCAAGCCGGGCCTTGAACCCGGGTCGGCTGGTGGAAGCCGCTACGCTGACCACCCACACCCCCCTGGGTCAGCGAGTTTAAGCTTTGGTGGTAGACCCCCAGCGGTTTGGAGAAAACATGCTCCAGGTCTGCTGGCTGGAGAAAACATGCTCCAGGTCTGCTGGCTGGAGAAAACATGCTCCAGGTCTGCTGGCAATGTTTTACAGGTCTTTGAATATCTGCACCCAAACGGCAAACACTCAACCTTCGGTAAATCCTGGATCCATCCCTGATCGGCCGTCTATCTCGAGCCATGCAGGGCTGGGAAAGCCCTGGGTGGTCAGGTATTTTCACCTCTACTGACCCTCCCTCCAGAGTTGAGCTGAGCTGGGAAAGCCCTGGGCAGGCATGTATTTTCACCTCTCCTGACCCTCCCTTCAGAGCCGGGCCGGACTGGGAACGCCCGGTGGTGTGGGCAGGTATTTTCACCTATATCACCGGTCTGCCCAGACCAGGGGCGGCGTCGCGCGGTCCATGTCACTGGACTGTTGGAGAGGTAGTGTCCGCACAATGGCGACTCAGACCAACGGGCCTACACACGGCGCCATCCGTCCCACCAACCGGAATATAGCATCACTCGGGCGGAAAACATTTGACAGATATTTCAGACGTTACAACCAAACCATACAGAAAACAAAATTTTTTTATTGAGACAATAGAAAGCAAAATCACATAAAAAAATACTCGAAAGCTCAACTGCACCAGAAAAAAACTTAAAATCATGTTCCCGCAATTGCCACACTAAGCCTACGCTGGAATCATGATAAAAAACCGGCACGCGCATGCTAGAGCACTTCCTTGAGGAACTCCGCGGCTGTCGCCGGCTCTGTTGGGGTGTGACCGGACCCCATTCCTGGGGCGCCTGGTCCGTGGCCGGGACCCTCAGGCATGCCAGCTTTTTAAACCTGAGCCACGTAGCATCGACCGTTGAAGGCGGCCTCGCAGGTGGGCGGGTGGGGCCGGGCGTCGGGGAAGATGCGTGCCGTGGAACGCTAACGTCCGACAACGACGGCGCTTAATAGCGCTTGCGATGTCGATAGGACAGAGGCGTGAAATGTTATGACTCGGCGATTCATCGGTTGAAAACGTGACATCTAAAATGGGCACAATCACTGGTGATGCGTATTCAGTCTAATATGTATCCTAGCAAATGCTTAACAAAGCAGCCACCCGACAGAGCAGTTTCCCAAGCTTAGAACGAACCTTTGAGTGCACAGCGGGGACAAACATACAGCGAGGGGAAGGCTGGCCAGAACCATTTTTCACAATAAAACTCACATTCTGAACGGAACCAACTTCACAGGCCTATCCCCCTGCCGTCTCTCCACAGCAACCATCTCAATGCTGCTGAAGAGTAAGCACATATTTGGTTGCGTGATAGCCTGCGGTAGGTAACGTGACCCTGCCGCTACGACTCGCAGTGCACCGCAGCGGCAGTCAGAACAATGGTTATTGGAGACCAGCGCTGGTTAACAACAGCCACCCAAGTCGAAGGCGCCGACCGTTCTCAACGGTGAACAAGACGCATGGGCCTCCTCCCGTCTGCAGACCTTTCGTCTGCAAAACGCCCGTAATCTATGGCCGTCATACATCAATTTGGGGAAGGTTGCAAGCTAGCGTAATTACCACTGTTATAACATCAGTCGTAAGCACGTCATATATCAAGGCGTTTAGCAAGCCAACATGGCGTCGACGTAGTCAGTCCAGCCAGCCATGTTTATGACAATTTGTAAATGGTCCTAATGAGCCAACATTTAATGCTGCTGTCGCCTTCACTGACAGAAAACAAGCTCGATGATCCCTGGTTTCCTTTACGGTTTTTGTTTTCAGCTCCCGGTGATTTCAATGGTCGTCTGCTCGTTATTTTGGAATTTCACTTACCGAAACCAGTTGACAATTTTCTTTTTGTTCACTGAGGTGGCGGATACAAGGAGGCTAGGGGTTCAGTCCCCCCTGAAATGTCGGAGTGCCTATAGTAACTGCATAGCTAGAGGCTGCTGTGGGACGGGGGACGCTCGAACCCCCTTGACCCTCCCCCAAAATGAAGTCCTGGATCCACGACTTGTTCACTGCATACCAAACTTTCACCACAGTAATGATTCCTCATATATTCTTATCATTTATTCCTTTCGTAATTCAATGTATTCTCGATGGGGAAGTTCATATTGAGCACGACAACGTGAAAACCAAATATATTACAAATAAGTCAAAGAGGAGGCGGGCCGCACATCGGGTCATAAAGGAACCAGCCGGCAGAACAGGAGTCCAAAAGCTCAGATAACTGACTGGGACACGACGACTTCTCCGCTGATTTTCTGACCAAGGTGGATATGAAAGACTTTGTGAAGCACGATATACATGTTTTTCCGTCCGCTAGGTCATCAGCACTGGACAGTGTCTCCACTCAATGATGAACACTGACTTGAGGGTCACCCCAGATGTGCTGCTGCGACCCAATGGAAATAGCCGATCTAGCATTTTGGTTACGGGGTGTGGGGGGGGGTTGGGCAGAAGGCCCCAATTTGGTAGCCTTTACCACCTGGGGGATGCCTATCAGGTATTCCGAGGGGCGCCCTCCCAAATAATTTTCGGGTGTTTTCAGATAGTGGATGTTGTGAAGGGCTTACGGAGAAGTAACGTCTTACCGGGAAGTAGCGGACCGAATTTGGCTCAAAGAAGAGCCGCTATCTGGCGCATCGAGGTCAAATATTTGGACGGAAATCTGCGGCTGCTCCTGAACCGGCGGCAAATACTGAGAGACGCCAGAAAACAGGGCGTCTCTGCCAGGGCACCCTCTCAACTCAACAATTGCACCATCGTCGTCCTCTTCACGAACAAGAGCGGGTCTGTCCAGGTCCGGTTAACAACTTGCCAGCTTGAAACAGAAACAGCTAAACCCGAAATTAGATTGTACGCATACTGTCCAAAATAGTTCCCGGTATACCGCGGTAATGTTGTTTCACTTTCGCTGCCCAGCAATCGTTTTATCGCGGCACGCCATATCTGGAGTGCGACGGGAATAAATCTATCTCCTTGAATACGCTCCGTGCGCAATTGGTACGTTCAATAGCCGCATTTATGATATGTTTTGGTAGAAATATCAAAAACATCACCTACGCTTTTTCTTTTGCCTCATCAATGTGTTCGCTTTTTAAGCCGTGTGTATTCCGAAAATATATGTATGGATGTAAATGTTTTAAAGGATAACAGTGATATTCCTTCGCGCACGGCCATCCACTATCCAATCTTTCAGCAAGAGCACGTCCATACATAAGAATGCAGCGCATATTCTGTGATTTTGCCCTCCCCTCCCCATGTAATGTTTTTACGCTCATGTGCCACGTCTGATGCCGCTGAGGCCGTAGCCGAATCCCCCCCGCCCTTGCGCTACGTAACTTACGGGCGGCCCCTAACTGCTGAGGAAAAATAGTCGCAAAATGGTGTGGGTCATTTATAAGCCAACCAGCACAAATGGAGTAATGCGTGCGAAGGGATTGTCACGTCCCCTACCATCCCACTCTTACCCCTTATCGTCATTACCCAGCGTTTCCCTTGGGGCAAAACAATGAGGAGACCCCTGAAGGCCGGACCTCAGCTCCAATGGGAGTAATTTATCGGAAATTTCTAAACACAATAAGAAAAAGCGTCACGGCGCCCAAAATTAGTGAACAATAGAGTACGATCCTGCAATCCTAGCCCACAATGTTCACATAACACAGAACCAGCCAGAAGAAGAAAAAACTGGCACAACACTAAAAACCTTGGTTGTCATAAGCCCCGGGAGATATAGAGCCTCAGCCATCAGATAAGGATGAGTTATCTGTTTTCAAAGACGGCGTCTGCAACATATCCGGCTCAAATTGGTAATCCGCAGAGTACACACGGAATGCCACGATTGCGGTCAAAATATAAACGACATTCTTCAATTAATGACATTTGCAATCAATAAGCGATACCCCCGGCGTATCTTGCCGCTATCAGTGCAATAAGACTGGACCGAACAGGGTGCGATCCGATTACAGAACTGGTCAAATGTAATCTCGGTGACGTAGCCCAGACCGTTATGGCAGATCCCGCCTGTGTGGACACCGGCATCTGGTGCCAAATATTGAACACTGGCAGCAATATTGGTGCCAAATATTGAACACTGGTAGCAATATTGGTGCCAAATATTGAACACTGGTAGCAATATTGGTGCCAAATATTGAACACTGGTAGCAATATTGGTGCCAAATATTGAACACTGGTAGCAATATTGGTGCCAAGTACTGAACACCGGCATCAGTACTGGTGTCACGCACTGACCAACGGCATCAATATTGGTGCCAAGTACTAAACAACGGCATCAATACTGGTGCCAGGTCTGACCATCGGCATCAATATCGGTGCCAAGGTCTGAGCATCGGCATCAATATTGGTGCCAAGCACTGAACACCGGCATCAAAATTGGTGCTAAGCACTGAACATCGGCATCAATATTGGTGCCCAGTACTTAAAAACGGCATCAATATTGGTGCCAAGGTCTGAACATCGGCATCAATATTGGTACCAAGGTCTGAGCATCGGCATCAATATTGGTGCCGAGCACTGAACACCGGCATCAAAATTGGTGCCCAGTACTTAAAAACGGCATCAATATTGGTGCCCAGGTCTGAACATCGACATTCATATTGGTTTCAAGCACCTCCTCCGAGAGAAATGCTCGCAGTGACATGATGACATGATTCGTCATTTACCAACGGAACCGTCCCGGCCTTACCAAAGTCTGCGGCAGCAGCAAGCTCGACTTCTGCATGTGCCGCTGATTCCAGCACGACTCCCATACCTGATTTAACCGACGGCAGGGCTAAAGCTGCACCTAACGAGGCCGGGCCGGACCGTTTCCGGCGATAGCCGCCCCTGCCTAAATAAACATGTCCCCTCACACAAACACGGCCGGCAATGGCTCGGCGCTGCAGCACCGAATAAACGGATCGCGTCATCGAAACCGCAGCCTAATTTCTGCATTACAAGCTGTGTGGCTGTGTCATCTCAGGTCGAGGTGTCACCCGGCGATAAAAGCTGGCGGGTCCAGGCTGGCCGGTGGCCGGGTGGCACCGGCACGGGGTGAGGTCCGGTGCCTCAAACAGGAGATACTGCGGCAATATCCAGTTATCTACATCAGCGAGACGTATCTGCCGAAAACTGTCAACCCACATGTCCCGACACGAGAATTGCTTGCCTTGAAGGACGGAAATGCTTTTCCAATTACCCTAAGGTAAACTATGAAACGATAAACGGATGAACACTATGTAGTAGAAACGATAGTGCACTATAGAGGCATCTGTAGTTCAGCTGTAAAACCTCCTAACCCAGGGGAAAAAGGTAGTCAAAGAGGCGTGCAGAAAAAAGCCTGAACCACCCTTTTCGCAAAACAATCCAGGAGTTTTAACAGTTTTGACCATTTGCACTGGGGTGACCGCACCAATTCCTCGGCTCTCAAAAGAGTCATTAACAAATATTGCACGCCGTTGACGCACCTTAAGAAAGCGAACGCGGGGCGGGCAAGGCACCATCCCAACGGCGTGCAGCAAAGGCAATCAAACCGCAGCATGTCTTTGCAACGATGACCGAAACAGAAAAAATTGAAGCTCTCCTTTATGTTTCCAGCCTTAATGAGAGCGGCAGCCGGCGGGTGGCAAAGGAGTTCCAAAAATATATGTTAGCGACCGGACATCTCTAAACCAAATTCAGGCGTGCGGTGGGCGGGGCGTGCTGCGCTGGTCGGGTCCGGGGGCGGGTGCGGCTCGCTGGGCGACGGTCGGAGGTACCGAGTTTGACACAATATCATGCCAAGTGTTCAGAGTGAGAGTTGAAAGTGTACAAATGTTCTGTAATTAGTGGGCGGCGCTGCGATATAAGCCTTGGGCTTTTGCGCCTTACCACACCTGTATACTGTGCATTTCAAATTATGCCGAAAAATAAGGTTGATGTTATGTTATGTCCAATAGTGTGATACGGCAGAGTCAACACCAGCTCGATCTCCAATACCAGCGTAACCCTTTCAAGGTGAGCGAGTTGTAAACATACAATATATAGACTGGAACATTGCCGTTTGCTTTCACAAGTTGCCCCGTTTTTCCAGATGCATCAGCGGAAACCGTTCCAGTTTTGACGAAAGATACGTCTGGAGCGGTGGCCGATACAGGACTTCATTTCGGGGGGCTGGGGGGCTGGGCGGCTGGGGCGCTCGAGGCCCCCCCCACCACCATTGCTTCGGATCAGGCTCTGCCTATGCATTAGCTGTAGGCAGTTGATAAATTTCGGGGGGGAGCTGGAGCCCCAGCCCCCATTGTACCCGTCACTGGCCTGGAGAGACCCGGACTCCCAGCAAGCGAGCTGGAGTCCGGTCCAGTCCCCTTCACGGCGCTGCGACCACATTGTAGGCGCTGATTTCTGAACGGTCTCTGACTGGGTGGGTCTGAGGGGACCTGTCCATAGAAAATAGATGTTTGGCGGGCGGGAGCTCAGCGGGGTTGCCCCGGAAAGGAACCACGAACGCTCAAGAGGTGGTAGAAACAGGCACATCTCCTGAGTGCCTGCCCCTCGTTGATCAGACCAAGTGATATTTTTAAGTGATATTTCTACGTCCCATTGGACATCATCAGGACTCACAAAGGTCCCGAAAGTACCCCCTCTGCGATGCTTTCTGCTCACGTGGGATGTAATATTTCCGAACATGAATGGTACATTTGCATGCCCAGGGCAAGCAAATGTTTAAAAAAATTCATGCCAGGTATTTATCTATTTTTATTATTCTGTATCCACCATTAACATACTAAATGGGATTAATGGGGTGTTTATTTACAAACTTAAAACAGTTCGCATAGTTTCAAAGTGTTGCACACAAATCAACGATACCGTACAAGGAACATATGGATTGAGATACTATTATACCACACATACCACAATCATCTAATTCTAGCTTTCATTGTTTGACATAAACAATCTCAATAGCAATTGAAGTTTATCCGAGCAGCAAATTATTCAGTTGGCGGTAACTGTTCGGCTTGTAGTGGCACCAATAACGCGCCACGTTCGGAAACACCATCAAGCACGTGCCGCCAAACAAGCGCGTCTTTTGATGTTCCCAGGGCGTCACACACTGTGGCAGGCTGTGACAAACCGGTTCCCACGCCCCGCGACAGCCGCCGGATCAGCGCAATTCCGCGGCGCCGTGCCAATTTCAGATTGGATGTATCGGCTAAGGGACAAGGTTATCGGCATCAAAGGGTGTGAATACATTGAAAGCACAGCGGTGGACACTGATATCCACATTCTGAACAGTCGAAACGCGTCTCTGCCGACACAAACTGACAGCGACTTCCGTTTACGTTTGTGCGATTGGGACGAGTTTCGCGCCAATTTTCTGGCGCGGACGCGGCGACATTATCCGCGTCGACAGCCGATGAAAGCGCGCGCAGGTAGCCCGCAGCGCGCGAATGAAAGAGAGGGCGGTATCCGGCGCGGAGGACCGGTGCCGGCGTCTGCCAGAGGGACGCAGGACTGGCCGCGAATTAATTCCCGGCGTGACGTCACCGCGGGAGGAGGCGCATTCCTCGGCCGCCAGTCACGAACGGCCGAGCGTGCCGGCGCGCGGCGGAGGCTGAGGAGCCAAGCTACCAACAATCGCACCGGCTCCGCCACCGACACAAGAAATCTGACGTGGTAGAGCTCTGCCGAGACAGACCAGCCGACCCTTTAAATAAACACTAAATTTCCCGCTTTCACCGTGATCGAAACGCTCAGAAACGAGACTAGACGGGCATACAAAAGGCCTCTAGCGAAAAAGGGGAAGACTCGATATCTAGCGCAGATGAGCAGCCACAAAAGTTTAGAAAATACATACGTTATTCAAGCCAGCGCTGTTCGTCGTTAGCATACGCATGAAATACCATGATAACGTTTAAAACTTAAGTGTTCAAATACATATTTTTAGACGAAAATGTGACACCTTGATACTGGGATTGGAACTGGATAACCAGTGGTAGACCAGCCCGGAAATCCCAGGTCATTTGTGCCACACTCACTGTTCCAGAAGAAACGTTGCGTTTAGAGTCGGCATCGATCCCGTCGGGCCTAAACGCCTTTACCTCGAAGCTCCGTGTATCCGCCAACAGCCGTTAGGTACACAGGGAGGCGGACTTAGAGGTGAATAGCCCTGCGCTTAAAAGCAGCACACTTTAAAAACACTTTTTTCGCAAAAGTTGATCACCGAGAGAAATAAAAAAATGAAGCCAGGGGTTTTTCGGCATGTTTTGCGCAGCTGAGGGTTCAGTTCAAATTCCATCAAGATATCATATTCCACTGAATTAGACCGTGTCACAGCCCCACAACATTGGCAAATTACATTGATTTTATATCACACCCAAATCGAGCTGGCATGCTGTAAATAACAAGAAGGGAGACAACAGTTGCACCCACAGATTTCAGTGTTTGATCAATGAGAGTAGTGTCAATGCAAATAGGACCAGTCAGAGCAAGTGATTGAATAATGGCTGGGTACAGGGACACCCCGTCGAATGGGGTGCCAAACGTGCGCAAAAACAGCCACGGCTTCAAAGATTTTAGCTGAAGGATATCCGTGTCACGCGAAACATGTCGGAGCGAACAACAACGTCTTTTGAGAGACCAAAACCATGCTAACAAAGGATTCTGATACGCAGCGTTGCAAACTGTTCATTAGCTTTTTTTGAAGGAGGTAATTTTATAGGTTGCAAATACAAGGCATGTAGTTAAATGGGGGAGTTTTAAATAAGGTAGTATTTACAAGCAACATGACAATGCCTTTGACAAATTTGAGAATTTGATGGTCTTAACTTGCCATCTGGCTGAAAGTTAATCTCACCTGCTAAGTAGCTATACAAGTCATACAACGCACCGTTCCTTCTAACATAAATTTAAGGCGCTCTAACATTTCAATCCCAAATCCATGACCAAAGGCTAGCGTGCCACAAAGAGAACATGCCTTTGCACTGATCACCAAAGTGTGCACTAATCATCAAAGTAATGCCGGCCACGGTCGACGAAATCGAATCGGAAACCGACAGGATTTCGATGCCATGATGCACACGTTGCGTCAGAACAAGCCGAATTCTCGCAGGCGCCATGTTTACGGCCGGCCGATCAAACGACGCGCCGCAAACGCCTATCAAAGCGTTTGACCATGTCTAAAACGTTTCATGTCCTCTGGGTCAGACGGAATAGTTCAGACGCTGATCGGGGTGCAGCAGGGACTAACGCTGGGATCAAATTCAACCACAGGGATTTTGCCATGCAAATATAGATATTTCATGTGCAAACGAAATTATACTTATTTTTTCGTCCATAATTGCTCTGCCATTCTAATTCCAAAGACCACCACTGACCATGTATTCAAACAAAGTTGAAATATCTTGAAACCGGTGGCGCCAGCGAAGAGCCGGGATGAGCTGCGGGAATCAGGAACGGAGTGACCGCTATCTGGCAGGATGAGAACGTCACGTGACCTGCGATACGACTGCAAATATATACTGCGCTACAAGTGCCGACATACAACGCTTTGATTTGCCGCTGCCATGGCTAGGACACAACATGGGGTCATGAAACAACATGAAATTTTCCTCAAATTTGCATCGAGATGGCTCCAAAGGGCGCATCGTCTTAGTCAAAGCAGCACTTGGTTGCCTGCTGCGCACAACAAACCTAGCCATAGCGGCTTCAGGGAAGGGCACACCAGGCCCTGCCGGATGGGCAACAGGTTTCCAGTAATTTAGGACCAGAAGGGCGCTGCAGCCCGGTGATGAAAAATCTAAGGGACTGCAGGACCATTGGGAGGGTCTGAGGACCCAAAATGGTCTAGTTTTTACGCAAGAAATGTCCTGCATATAGCGGACGACAGTAATGGGTGAGTGACTAGGATAATGCTACAACACCTAAACTTTCCGGGCGATGACAGGCTTGGACCAACAAAAAGCCTCAAATATGACGAAATTGTAAGTACATTGTAGAGATTCTGTACCGTGTTCCTATGGAGTATTTTCTATTCCGTTGCCCCTTATTCCTAGTTTTCCCCATGCCTTTTTCGCTGTTCTTTCCATCGCTTCTGTTCACCTATCATTATGTGAATGAAATAAAACAGTTGATGACGATGATTCTTCAATTTGAACAAGCTGACATTTCCCCCACAACAAAACCTCTCACAGTTCTCTGTGCAGACTGCGAAAATGCAGGACATTGTGTTCACCGTGCACACAACGCATGCAGACGCTGAACTCGATTCTGTAACCAGACTCAACCCGGAACGAGCCCTCAGCATCAGCCACCTGCCGCCGCGCCTCCACACCAACCGGATAATGATCGAGTGCGCCGCTAATCACCACCACCGCGCCACAAACGCCACCAACAGCCAGCTGATTAATTACACATCGCGTCAGCAGCAGCCAAAAGCTGTTGTGTAAAGATGGCCACAGGTCAACGGCGGAGGTGGGCAGAAGCGGCGCATATATTTGCCTCCTGAAAACCGAAACCTGCCTCACCAGTCTCGCACAATGTTTGGATGTAACTAACCGAACACTGAGTGAATTTTGGAATGACGCTAGCCTGGCGGAAATGGCAGCAGCAGGGCAGGGACGGTACCGTTGACGCCGCCCAGTGCTCAGGGACCGGGCGCCCCTGTGGGCCGGGTTGGGAGTTGGCGGCAGTAATTGGCTGGGCCGCGGCGGGATGACGGACCGGCTCGCCGACAGGTGCCACAGTGGAACCAGCGCAGCCACAGGTGTGAGCTCACTGAATGTAGTCAACCGAGCGCCAAGATGCGTGGCGCGGCGACCGCTGCGGGAGAGGTTTGCCACTGTCCACGGGGCAAATACGGCGATTTGGATTCCCGGCCTTGCGGTCCCGTATTGTGTTCACGTGTAGGAGTTGGAATCGAGCTGCATCCAGAATGCGGTGACATCCCAGTGGGAGGGGTCTGCAGTCCGGCCAGAACGCGTTTTCCAGGCCGGCGACTTGACCGGCCTGTTTCATTGGACCCTGGCCTGGATCCTGTTTCACGTTGTTAAGTGGTAATGTGCAATTGCACTCACCATGCCGGGGCGAACTTTCTTGGGGTCAAGCTGTAAGATGGGGCTAATAATAATTTGGTGCTCCATAAAGATGAGAGTTGAGTCCAGATCAGAGCAACAGCTACTTGTGCCGTAGCCCAGCCCTTGTATACTTATCTGGGCCTATACAGTCAGTGTCCTTAGTTGATGATGATTGGTGTTTTAGGGCACGTCAGCTTCTTTGGCTATATGTGTCCGTCAGTGTCCTTGGTTATTTGTTTGTCTAGTTCCAGTTTCACGCTTGGCATCTCGTTATTGAAACAGGATGGGGGCATCAGGCGTCGTGAAAATGTTCATAGGATATTTTATTTGATGCAGGGGGTGAAAGCCTGATCCTAAAAAATTGAGCTACCAGTGTTCCAGCTTTCACACCCCACTGGTCTCAGTGGTAAGTCCCAAAACGCATCCGTGGGTACCAAACCCCACCATTTCAAACCATCGCGCAGGGCCATCTCGATTCTCCTCAGCACTCACCAATGTCTACAGCATTTTCTACTGCACATCACCCAGATCATCACCTTCACTGTTCAAGCTGGCTTCCTGAACGATCAGCCAAAGACCTCCCTTGGATACGTGGGCATGGCTACCTATCCCAACGCCAAGCGTCACCATCCTGTATAGCGTTCCAGGGCAGCACGCCTGTGCCAGCCGTCAGCTGCCCTCTCGTTCCAGGGAAGCGCACCTGTGCCAGCCGTCGGCTGCCCCCTCGTTCCAGGGCAGCACGCCTGTGCCAGCCGTCGGCTGCCCTCTCGTTCCAGGGAGCGCACCTGTGCCAGCCGTCGGCTGCTCTCTCGTTCCAGGGCAGCGCGCCTGTGCCAGCCGTCGGCTGCCCTCTCGTTCCAGGGAGCGCACCTGTGCCAGCCGTCGGCTGCTCTCTCGTTCCAGGGAAGCGCGCCTGTGCTAGCCATCGGCTGCCCCCTCGTTCCAGGGCAGCGCGCCTGTGCCAGGCGTCGGCTGCTCTCTCGTTCCAGGGCAGCGCGCCTGTGCCAGCCGTCGGCTGCCCTCTCGTTCCAGGGCAGCACGCTTGTGCGAACCGTCGGCTGCCCTCTCCTGAACGACCGTCTCCTGAGATCCGTTAATTTCTGCCCTGGGAGATGGGACGCCAGCGTCGCAACAATCGCACTCTGTGATCTGCTAACTTCTGCTATGGCTGTAAGGACACCAGCGTCGCAATAATGGTATTCTGAGCTCCGGTAACTTCTGCCCTGGGTGTCGGAACGGTAAGCGTCGCAATAATGGTATTCTGAGCTCCGGTAACTTCTGCCCTGGGTGTCGGGACGGTAAGCGTCGCAATAATGGTATTCTGAGCTCCGGTAACTTCTGCCCTGGGTGTCGGGACGGTAAGCGTCGCAATAATGGTATTCTAAGCTCCGGTAACTTCTGCCCTGGGTGTCGGAACGGTAAGCGTCGCAATAATGGTATTCTGAGCTCCGGTAACTTCTGCCCTGGGTGTCGGGACGGTAAGCGTCGCAATAATGGTATTCTGAGCTCCGGTAACTTCTGCCCTGGGTGTCGGGACGGTAAGCGTCGCAATAATGGTATTCTAAGCTCCGGTAACTTCTGCCCTGGGTGTCGGAACGGTAAGCGTCGCAATAATGGTATTCTGAGCTCCGGTAACTTCTGCCCTGGGTGTCGGGACGGTAAGCG
This sequence comes from Lepas anatifera, assembly GCA_034440635.1. Taxonomy (NCBI): domain Eukaryota; kingdom Metazoa; phylum Arthropoda; class Thecostraca; family Lepadidae; genus Lepas; species Lepas anatifera. The sequence goes on from JAOTON010002098.1 coordinate 854,285, forward strand.
TCGCAATAATGGTATTCTGAGCTCCGGTAACTTCTGCCCTGGGTGTCGGGACGGTAAGCGTCGCAATAATGGTATTCTGAGCTCCGGTAACTTCTGCCCTGGGTGTCGGGACGGTAAGCGTCGCGTGCGGTAAGCTGGACGAACGACCCGCGCTGGACAGGCAGCAGTGCCAGGGGACGGCGCCGTGTGGGGTCGCCACTGGGGACAACACACGACCCCCGCTGGCCGCGGTGGCGGTGGCAAAAACCCGGCCCAGCGGCCCCAGGCAATGTCACGCTTGTATCCGCGAGCTGCTAACAGACATTTAGTTCCAGTCCACTGATATCTGGTTTTGTCAGCCCATTACTGCTTCAGAAAACCAACAATGATTTTGCTCTTTCAAACACAGGGCTGAAGTCGAGCCTGTTGGGACGTTTTCTATAAAAGGTGGACACGACCCAGTCCTACGGAGGAGCTCACCGTGTCCTCGCCGGGCTAGGGCTGCAGACCTCCCTCCTTTCCCACCTACAGAGGAGATATTTATGAGCAGTCCGTAAATTACATTACGCTGAAAGGGAATCGGGGACCAACTGTTGCGCGGCTGGCCTATAAACGTATGTCAAAATCAGGTCCTGTAGTAAATCCTGGGGCAGGGCAGCTATATAGTGCTGAAATCAGCGGAGCGTAAATTGACAGCAAATAGCCCTTATGGGCAAGCTTCGACCACGTTAACCGCCGCGTTGTGGTTGTGGTCGCTTGTCGTTATTTTCGTAGCCAGTGGCATCGTTAGAAATTCATCAGATGGGAGTGGGGAGGGGGACACCAGCCCACCTCAGCGCTAAAGACCTGAGGAGCTACTTGAGACATTTTGGTTTGGAAACAGCCAGTGAGGCCCAGCATCGCCCTCTAAGTCACGTGCAGAGCGCACACGGCTGAGCTCCGCGGCCCGTTCGACACAGTGAGCCCCAGTGACGGGCGTCTCGCTCTGGGACGAGTTATAGTGCCACTCCACATCCAAAGCAACCCAGCGCTGCCGAGCTGGTGAGTTTTAGGTTTTAGACCCATGTGATAAATGTTGTGGACCATCAGATTAACGGTGTTTTGTGAATAGCTGATGCATTGCAATTTTAATCAGCAGTCAGATATAAAAATCACCCAATTACCGTCACCCCTACATTTGCTTCGTAAATTTAACGAGATGCATCCGAAGCCTCTAGTAATTGGCATGCGAAGGTACCACAGAGGGCGCAACAGCAGGCCCGGAGTGGGCAGGGGCGGATTCAGGTGGCAGGGAAGGTCCGTATTCCACAAACCAATCAGTTTTATTCAACAGTTTGTCCTCAACATTTCTGTCCCCTCTCAGAAAGGAAGCGACAAACCAAATAATCCCGCCTGCATCCACGATCAGTAGTGGGCGAACCTACTGAAGGTTTGAATGAGGGGAGGGGAGTGGCCCCGCCACAGGTGGCCCCCTCATCAGCCCGAATGGCTGAGGTCAAATCCCATCACCATCATCACGGGTTTAGGGTGCGGCTACGACTTTGGTGATTTAGCGCCCATATCGCTCGTAAGGTCAAACCATATAAGGCAGCAGGAGCAGGGCAGCCCCGCCGGGGAAGTAACGCCGTGGTAGGTCGTGGCCTGGGTCTGGCGTATCCAGTAGAAATAAGGTTCAGCGTAGTTTACAGTCCCAGGAAAGCTTTGCAGACCAGGACAACATTGTATACCTTAGAGTTTTCTCCTGATCAAGACAGCAGAGGGATGATTTGAGTATATGACGCGGGGCGGCCGACATGTCCCCATCCGCAGCACGCTGGTACCGGCCAACGGCCGGAGACAGGTCGACCTCCAACTTGTCAGCGGACGCAGCGCTAACCAACAACACCGCACGGCAGACAAAAATGCATTAAAATAGACCCTCAAGTACAAAAAATGAATTCATGTCTAAAACACACAGATATCTTCCTATACGTTGCAGGGTTTTCAGGATGCTACTCAAAAACCTGATGCAGCTTTCCAAATACCTACAGAAATGAATACCGAATTTACTCCAGCAGGATCAAGTTCATGAATATGTGCAGTACCTTCCATAAGTACATATCGTGCCGAAGTATTGTGCTAGGCCAGCCGGGAATGGTGATTCTCAGAGTCCTGCTCACAATTCATCATAATCAGGGACTTAGGAAACCCCAGTTAAGATGACTGCGATGATGATTTGGTGTAGGGCTATCAAATCTGCTAGACTGGAAAATCCCCCAGTACCCGAGGACAGGAATGATGTTTGAGACATGCAATACATGTCGATTTCAACACTTCTTAAAAGCCCACGCAGTCCACCTCATTTATGCAGTGTTTGCGACCGACGAGGTGGATGGTACTCACACGATGCACGCGCGGACCCGGCCGACCCCAACACCAAAAGTCTTAGTGCGCTTACCTGAAAAGACACGGGTTGAGTTAGCACACAGAATAAACGCGTTAAATCTCGACGGCAGTGCCGATTTTGCATTTCAAATTTCACTGCCAGCATATGACGGGAGCCCAGGACTCTTACTCGGGCGAGCCGACTTAAGTCCATGTTTCTGTTCATGTTGTTGAAGCGGGTGCCATCATCTTAAATGGCAGGTATGAGAGGTGCATAACATACGGAAATTAAACCCGACAGTCTGCAACCGGTCCTCAAAGAAATATCGCAGAACATTTCAGAGACAGGGGGTGTGGTGGTGTAGTGCTTAGCACGCTCACTTTCCACGCGGCCGACCCGGGTTCAAGGCCCCTGAATAAGAAGCAATCTGGCTCCCATGTTGCCCTTCCAACAGGGAAAGAGTTGGCGACGCCCTATGACCCTGGCAGTTGGTGCATCGATAAGCTCCAAAACTATTATTACATTTCAAAAATATGGGACGAATGCAGCAAGGACGCAGGAGCTGGGCTATGGTCTTTGTTTGGTCAATGATTCATTCTTCAGCGCGAGAGGGCGTTTGCAGAGCGCGGCAGCATTAACTCTGAACCTTGTTAAATAACAGAGCCCGAACGCCCAAGCCAACCGGTAGCGTGGCCATAACGTGTCAGTTTGGGGCAGTCTGGGCATTCCACGACAAGCCAACACGCTGACTGGTCACATTTGTCAAAAATTTGGATAAAATCTCCTCTCGGGGAGATAGCGGAGCCCCTGAGGAAACCTGTGTTAACTTCAGTCCTTCCCTGATTTACAGTTTCGAAATAAGAGTCATCCACAATTAAATACTAACAAGCAGTGGAATCTTGGATAAAATGTGTCCCTATAAAGGCATACGGCATACGTAAGTAAAAATAAAAAAATTATGGATAAACTCATGCAAAATTCAGCTGGCCTAGTATCAAAAGTTCTTCCTTAGACATATAGGTTTAGCCAGTTAACTTGATAAAGTTTGATGAAGATTATGTCACAAGCGTGTTCAGGGATATCAATATCCCTGAAAAGTTTGGTATATATTCTGGACAGGAGAATTTAACTGGTTTATAAAAATATCATGGCATGTTCCAATAAACATGGCAATCTGAGCTGACTCCAAGGATCTCTATGCCCATGAGTTGAGATCAGGGGGGGGGATCAGGCTTCCTGGATTTCGGGTGCTTCATAGCAGCATTTCTATAGCTTTGTATCACCGGGCTGGAGTTAACCCATCCAGGACCCCTGGATCGAGAAGAGATTTCCAGCCTTCTCTGAAGGTCCGTTCCAGCGCCTCCTTGAACAGAGATCTCCAGCCTTCTCTGAAGGTCCGTTCCAGCGCCTCCTTGAACAGAGATCTCCAGCCTTCTCTGAAGGTCCGTTCCAGCGCCTCCTTGAACAGAGATCTCCAGCCTTCTCTGTAGGTCCGTTCCATTGCCTCCTTGAACGGACGATATATCCATCCTTCTCTGTAGGGGTCCGTTCCAACACCTCCTTTAACAGACGACATCTCCAGCCTTCTCTGTAGGTCTGTTCCAGTCCCTCCTTGAACAGATGAGATCTCCAGCCTTCTCTATAGGGGTCTGTTCAAACGCCTCCTTCAACAGAAGAGATCTCCAGCCTTCTCTGAAGGGTCCGTTCCAATGCCTCCTTCAACAGAGGATATCTCCAGCCTTCTCTGAAGGGGTCCGTTCCAGCGCCTTCTTCAACAGAGGAGATCTCTCGCCTTCTCTGTAGGTCCATTCCAGTGCCTCTTTCAAGCTCATCCAATTTCCTTCCAGGAAAGTAGAATGTTCTAGCTTTCTGCTGGGCAGTAGAGTTCAGCGTGCTCTACCACTTCTGGAGGAGTGAAGCAGGCGTTGGAACACACCCTATACTCATGCCTGGGAGAGCTCGGCTGAAGCAGATGGGCAGAGGCCTGGCTGAAGGAGATGGGCGCCGTGGCCTGTTGGCTCCATACAACACTCCCTTGTGTGGGCATTAATTGTTATTTCTATTTATTTCATTAGGGTCACTTCCAACAGGGACACTTGCCCAATTATAGGGCGTATTGGCGTGGGTGTTTAAGGATTCTCTCCACCGGGTCAGATCGGACACGGAAGGCGGTTTCCTGCCGTGGGAATTGAACCCACGCTAATCCATGCAGTTCCATCTGAAGACGGGCACTGAAGCTACTAGCCCACCCGATATTGAATAATACTCAACTCTCTGCACTAACTATGCAAGATTTCCAAGCTTTTCTACAACTTTCTTTCGGATATCAAAAGCTTATGTGTTGGACCGCACGTGGATGTTAAAAAAGCAGGCAGCTACCTATTTATGGAAGTTTTCTCTCGAACACAAAATAAAGAAGTTTATTGTTTCCCAGATTCTCTATCACTTTATTCATCAGTAGGTACAGAGAAATGAAAATTCGGCACACGTAAGATTTCCCCGCCGCTTTCATTTCATGCTGCACATGCACTGAAATAAAATATCAAAGGAACTATACTACGAAACTCGGCATTGTTTTGCGCTGGAGGGAGCCAAGCCAGAGCTTAAGAGAGCCGCAGCTCCTAATGGCGCCAACATTCCACAAGCCCGCCCAAACAACCAACACGCCCACAACTAAAATCGATAGCAAACTGAAGCTTCAAACACCGGGCGGCCTTTCCAAGAAGCCCACCAAATTCGTGCAACAAAAGGAGCCACTAATGCTCCACGATCATGCTGTTTTTGTTAGTAAATTGTGGAATTTTTGGGAAGTTGATGGCGTCGGCGGTTTGACAGCACTAGCGTGTAGCCAAGTGGCATCACCAGAGCAGAAGAGTCCATTGCAACATCAAAGCCGCCGCCGGGGTGACCGTGCATGGGTCACGGCAGCCCCATGTTGGATGAAAAAGGCGGCCAATCCTAGGCTGGTTTAAAGGATCAGGTGGGCGGCTGTTCACCGGTTAAGTACTGGGGTAGGGCGGCATGCACTGAGACAGTGGGCGCACTTGACCACTATCAAATCTGAAGGTCACAGAAGACTCAAAACGCCAGCGGCGCCAGGCAGTAGTCCAATCAGAATATGAATGGTGATAACATTACAGTAGTTCTTTATAACAGCTACTGCCGTTGAGACTCAGCATGATCCTCCAGCCCGTGAAGCCGAGACAAGTCAGCCTAAGACCCCTGAAAATGTGAAATTGTTCGGGTTAACGGACTTTTTTACTTCATATTCTTGCCTATCTATGTCGCCGAAAGTTTCTTACTGAGGTCAACCTGTAATTATGTGATTTTTATAAGATCGAATTTGAAATTTGCTGAAGTCTTGCTTGCCTCCGGCCTGAGTTAACGTAAAATTTGTGGGCACTCCGGGTCAACTCATCTTAATATGAGCGAGTTATTTCTTATCTGAACGAGAAAACCCTGCAAAAGCCGACTACATCCACTAGCGAGTCCACGGCTGGAAGTTTCGGGTGATCAGCAGGCCTTGTCCGAGTCTGAAGTTGTTGAGTGGAGGGGAGGGAGGAGCGCGACAGGAGTTCACTGCGTGATGGAGACAACACACATTGTTTGTATACCAAAGCCTGGAACGGAAATAAAGGACTTATTTGTGCCTGGGGGGGGCCGGAAGGGGGGAGCTCGCCGAACGTTGTCCATGGGTCTGGTTGCGTCCACAAAACAAAATGCATGGCTTCTGCGCGGTGGACTTTCTGCAAGTTTAGAAAGGAGCGTGAGAGGTAATGAGAGTATGAGAGGTAATGCCAGTTAAATGGATTTTTAAACCTAGCTAAATGGTGTTTATGTCGGGATACCAATCTTTCGAAGCAGGCTGGAAACATCTGGGTTTGGATTTAATTCGTCCTTAAGATATAAAAGCGTTTCCCGAGCGGGAGTCGGGCTCTCCCGGACCTTTAATGTGTGATGTCCCGGTTCTTCATTGTGTAGCGTCCCATACCTTCAGTGTGACGTCCCAGACCTTCAGTGTGGCTCCTCGGACCTTCAACATGAGGCGTCCCAGACCTTTAAAATGAAGCGTCCCGGACCTTCGATGTGTAGCGTCCCGGACCTTTAAAATGAGGCGTCCCGGGCCTTCATTGTGTAGCGTCCCGGACCTTCAGTGTGGCGCCTCGGACCTTTAACATGAGGCGTCCCGGACCTTTAAAATGAGGCGTCCCGGACCTTCATTGTGTAGCGTCCCGGACCTTCATTGTGTGGCGTTCCGATTATTCAATGTGTGATGTCCCGGACCTTCGATGTGTGGCGTTCCAGACCTACAGTGTGTAGCGTCCCAGACCTTTAGTGTGTGCCGTCTCGGACCTTCAGTGTGTGGCGTTCCGGACCTTCAATGTGACGTCCTTAAGCTTCAGCGTGCCGTCCCAAACCATCAGTGTGACGTCCCGGACCTTCAGTGTAGCGTACCAGACCTTGAGTGTAACGTCTCAGACCTTCAACATGAGGCGTTCCAGACCTTCAATGTTTGACGTCCCGGACCTTTACTATGTGCCGTTCCGAATCTTTAATGTGTGGCGACCCAGACCTTCAGTACGTGGCGTCCCAGACCCTCAGTGTGTAGCGTTCCAGACCTTCAGTGTCTGACGTTCCGGCGGACCTTCAAGTGTGCCGTCTCGGACCTTCAGTGTGTGACGTATCTCCACAGAAGCGTCCAGGTGGTGGTGAACTCAGCGCCGAACACATCTCTTCTCAGGAAACAGTAAGCCTTTAAACGAAACGAACGTGAAACTAGAAATTTTTGGTGTGCCCTACAATATTGCTATTTCAGTTCAAATCTTACTTTAAAAGTGCCCTTTGCCTTGGATTTAAGTCACTCGCATAAGTTTTCATAGATTGTTTTGTGATTTAGGTTGAGTAGTCCGAAATGTCCACTGAACAATTAGCAGTGCACCACAAAAATCATCCAACCTTTGCAGGCTCCTTTGCACAGTGTGATGGTGTTTTAGGGCACTTCAGCCTCAAAAGCTATACGGTGCCCGTCATTCCACCCACCAGTCAGGGGAGGCACCAGTGGAAGCTGCAGAGCCGGCTGTCGACTCCGGGACCGGGGGCACCGGGACCGCGCTTATATTTCTACATTATACATGCTCCCGCTGCTCTTTTCTAGACCACACGGGTGCGTTTGTCTGAAGAACACTTGCAATGCACGGTTAAGGGATTATATATGTTCTGTGATGATGCATATGACTCAAATGAAGCCCGGGGTCCGAGTCGACTCGGTGTCGGCGCCGCCTTGGACTCCGGGCGAAATTCCAGCTGGAAAGCTCCCTAAACTCAATATCCTCCCGGTCTTCACTTTGTCCATTCTAGAATATTCTTTTCAGCAGCAAATTAACCTTAAAGGTAATAGTTTTCACTTAATAGCCGAAAGTCTGGTTGTTTTACTTTTTCTAATGGAAAATCCTGGTTTTTCTCAGACGAAAAATCCGCCTTCAATAAGAAGCATGCCAGAACCTCGATATTGTGAAATTGCCTCTTCCATCTGTTGGCTCCCTAACAGCTGAGGATCCCGATGCCGCAGGAGTTTACAGCAATGATCACGAAATCTCCGTCTGCACAAGCGGTTCGTTAGTGGATCAGCCTACCCTCGGCAGGTGACACCTATCGCGTCAATTCTGAATGACGCACTTCTGACCAGGGGCGGACCCAGACTGTGCAACATCGGGGGGGTGGGGGGAAGTCGAACTCAGGGAGGCATTCCGCCGATCTGTGAAACAAATCCGCCAGTTCGGGTTCCACACCAGCATTTTCCGTCCCTCTCTCAGGCCGGGACCCGCCTCTGCCCCATCTGGAGTGTCGACACCTGCATGCTTGATGCTGTCAACGATATCAGCAGCACCGCTAATGATTGATGCATTCAACATAAAAACTGCCAAGTACTCGTGTGAGCTTGCAAGGTGCTCGGGGTCCGGCGAACGGTGTCGTGGAAAGGGAACAGGATGCGGTCCTTCCACGACTTCGCGGACAGTACTTCTACATCACGATTAGAGATCCAAGGGAAGACAAATTACTGGCAAGTTCGTTCTTTGCAGCGAGCAAAAATAGATGCACCGGTTCCAAGAAAAAAATGAATGCTATTAGGCAGACATTACCTATATAGCACATGTGCAAAAACGACGCCCACACAATTAGCACAATACACCGGCGACGGTCACGTGACCTGATTTCCTGAATAGATATCCGCAAGTAACGATTCCTACAGTGTCGCATTACCGATTCAACATTGACACAACCACTCTCCTAATGATGTTATCACGCTCCCTTCAAACCAAAACGTTGTCTTACTCGCGGAGGCGCTCCCACAGACTTAACAACAACAACAAAATAGTACCCTTCTGGAACCCAAGGTTCTGGCCACTACAAAGGATCATTTCGACCCAAATACTATATTTCACACATGCCTTATAGGAAATATGATGACATCATTTCTGACAGCCATGGTCGGGTATGGGAGTGGGTATAAGCCTCGCAGGGCCTGTAGTGGCCTACAGCGCACAAGAGGTCGGGCCGAGTCTGGCGGTACGTTTATAAACATGCGCGAGACATGTGTTTGGGTTCTGCAATAGCGCCAGGACCGCATCAGAGCGGCAGGCAGAGAAACTGGGTCAAATCACGGGCCGTACACCGGCCAGCCCAACCTCCCTTCATGGCTGCCCGACAACGCTCCTGTGCTTTCTGTGTTTCAAATTTGTTTTGCACAAGAGCGTGAAGGGGAAATTCACGGTAAAGGCTCTATTGAATGAGCAGACAATTTTGTCATGAGATTACTTGAAAATAAACTTACAGCTTTTTGATCTCTATGAATATATCACCTATCACTTTACCTTCCACAAGATGTTTTTTACCTAAATTAGAACTGGGTTGGCTTTTTTACAGATTCTGCTGATAAGGAATAAATAACACTATGATACTAAAAGAGCGAAAGCTCACAGGGCGATTGAGGGAAAACCGCGCTCGAAATGTGGCTCTGGAGCGAAAACAAAAACTTTGTGGGCGTAAACTCTCACCAGACACCGTTGAATCCAGGAGAGTTACCAAAAAAACTGAGTCTTGTTCTGCAAAATTCCAGCTGAGAGGACGGTGAATGCCACTTCCATCTAACGAGCAGCCTGGGGTGCAGTACACTCGGTACTGATGAATAACCAGTACCAGTGCTCAAGTACCGCCGCTTCTCAAAGACGCTCTCCCCGAATTTTTCAGTATAGCACGTGTTACTGCGTCATTTTTATCCGCGTCCCAATCTGGGTGAAGTGAGATTGCAAGGGCCAGCATGCCCCGTTGAAGCTTAGCAAAATTAATATCAAAACAAAAGAGATTAAACCGGTGCGAACTCAGAAACTTCTATTGACACGCTGCAAACACCACACAAGGGACAAATAAACAACCGCATTGAGGATTGACGGGCTACGAAGACACAGCTCTTTTATTGCCAGTGTCGGCCGCCAATAGCAATAGTCTTACAACTGTCGTGAATGGGATTTTAATTCTGAGCAAGGGGCTTTCACTGGAATTGAATGACGGCGCCGAGTGATGTCATCTCCACAGACAGTGCTACCAACTACTGATCTCATCTACACGGGCCGACACTCAAAGTACCGTTCCTTCTAAAAAGCATCGTGCCAGAGTTAAGCTGTAACAAGTTGCATCGCTCTGCAGGCCTATAGTGTAGTTTTACTCTTCTTTTCAATCAGAAAATTAGCACGCCTACATTTTCTTTACACGACGAACCAAGCATTTTGCAAGGACGGTTTCTGAAAGTGCAGTTGTGTCACAATGAGATGGGCCGTTGGAATAGTATCCACCCGCTACCGAGAAACTCACTGCTCCAGAACCAGAGATCCCATCGTCGATAGAAGAATATATGGGTGCACAGGCAGTGGCGTCACCAGATTTTCCACTGGGTAGGGAGACGGGTTCTTACTGAGACTTGGCCATGACCGGGAGGGGAAACGCAAAAATTGAACTCAGTCGCTATCTCGGGAGCATTAGCGAGGCAGCAAGCCAACACCAAAACTGAGAACATGTGCATAGGTCCAGGACATGCAAAGAACCTAGGTTGAGCTAAAAAAATTGTGGGGAACGTCCCTCCTGGCTCAAAACTTAGGGATGCGGTCCCCGCTTTTAAACCCCCTCCTTGGTGCAGTGTATGGGTATTGAAAGCGATGGGAACGGTGTAAACACTTTTAATCAGCATTTTTTATTTGTAAGCCTTGAGAAATGTGGAAACAATGTTCAACGTGCAAGCGATTTCCTTGATTTTACAACGGATCAACTATCAAAAGTGTTGCATTCGATGATACAAAGCGACAAAAGGGGGCCCGGCACAGTTCTTTTGAGATATCTCGTAAATAATTCACTTCCCACCCTTAATTTGTGCCTCATACTTGAACACCTCAACGCAACCCCTCGGCTCTAAACACAACTGAACCCCACTGGAAGCTCCAGAAAAGGTTATGCCCCATGCAACGTTACCACAAGTCAGACATGTTAACCGAAATTCAGGCCACTTCAGCCAGATTAAGAAATGGGAAACCCCTAAAACGAACTCGGAACTGGTGGGACATTCTTGAGAGGCATGCAACCGAAGAAAACTTCAATGCTATACGGAAATTCCTCGTTCAGCTACTAAAGAAGGCCCAGAGTGCTTACCGACGAGCTGCAAGTTCCTCAGTCAGCTTATCAAGACAATTTGGCCGCAACTATTACGAATGCACGGACTCAAGTGGGAGGGGTCTAGAATATGAAGCATAGGAACAAGAAAGAAATTCCCAAGATTAATATTCCGTACTATATTCTCACATAACAAACAAAACCACAGTTTCACTCAAGTTTGACACGTCTTTGACGCGATGCCCATCAAAAGTCAGTCGGTATTTGCAGTTTTCGGCGCTTGATTGAACAGCTCGAGGCTACCACCAGCCCCCAGCTCGCCGCAGGAGCGCAGCTCTCGGGCTCGGCAGACAGCTGTTGAGCCCGTTCTCAGCTGCCGCCCGTCGCCGGACTGACGAGCAGACAGCTGAACGACACCTTGTCTCAGATAGCTTTTGCGGCCACTGCGGAGGTGTTGACGTCGCAGCCCGTTCACCTGTGCACGCCATCTGCACACCGCAGCCGAGGAGCGCCGAGACAGCTGTCCCCGCCGACTGATGACGTCACACTGGAACAACGCACAAACCGCGAGGACACCCACCGGCTTGATAACTGCACGGAGGCTGCAGGTTTCCGTCTGCTTGCTTTTCGATTTGTAGACTTTGTGGATCAGGTAACGGACATGGTCAACGACTCGAATGTTGAAAATCGTGGATATCGGGTCGATTCAGAAGCGATGGTGATGCTGATGATGATTGGGGTTCCAGGGCACAGTAGCTACTGTTGCCACATGATGTCCAAAAATACAAAGCTCAGCCAGTTTGAAACAATCCTAGAAAGGCCAAAGCAGTATACCGGCAAGAGTCAGGTTTAGAATGCTCTGTTGGGACTGTAGACTATAATATGGTTTATACATAACAGGCATGTCTTTCAAGTGTGATAAAACCTAATAAATAACCACCACAGCCTTATTGCCTAAGATCTGTTCTAGAGGAACCAGCGGGAAAAACTAAAGATTGTCACAGCTTCAGCTGGTCACGACCATCCTTATCAGATAGAACGTGCTGGAGAGTGAGGCGGCTGCCACAGTGCGAGCAGTTCAGAAGCGGAATTAATCAGGCAGTGTGCGTGGGTGGCATGGTAGTGGCCGATACGGAGCCTGGTGAAGCTCACCTCCTCCCCTCTGCTTCGTCTGCTGCTCGACTCCCAGTGCCCGATGGATGTAGGCAGGTACTTCAAGAAGCAGTCCGGCTCTGCAGCCCACCTTGTCTGCCATTCAGGATCCGTAAGCACTTTGAATGACGTTACGATTATGAAGCCGAGTGGACTGCTTAGGGATAGGGGAGGAACGTTGAGCAGTACTTCCCACAGGCACCATCAAATGACCGGCTTTACAGAGCTGCAATACCAATTAAAAAACACACACACACAATGTAATGGGCGAGCAAATCTATGTATCTTCTGCAGCCTTCCGTAATTTTGAATCTTTCCTCGTAAGTGGGGTAAAACTTTCCGTATAAATCAGCCAGCGGAATCTCACCGGGTCCCAACGATTCCGTAGGGTTGGCAGCAGGGCTCAGCTGTCAGCAGGACTCAGCTGACAGCAGGGCTCAGCTGACAGCAGGGCTCAGCTGACAGTGCGACACAGCTAACATTATGGGCATGTTCCAGCGCCTCCTCAAACCTGATCTAACTTCCTCAAAGCTCCTCTGACTTCCTCTCGCCCGCTCCAGCGCCTCCTCGAACTTCCTCAAAGCTCCTCTAAGCTTATCTCAAGCCTGCTCCAATCTCCTCTCAAACGAAGGGTGGTTTTTCGGAGGAGATTAGAAGAGCACAATTTTCGCACAGGAGTTTCAATTGAAACATTAGAACAAAACGTTTTTCAGTGATGAATGTAGGTTTGTGGACAATTTATTGCTGCAATTTCGCTGCTCTTCTGTATCCCACTTCGGCTAAAATACATTGAATGAACATAGGTTTTAATAAAATCTCGATCATTCCTTATCTTCGTTACGCCCGCCATATTGACGCTGTTCAGTCGCAATCAGCTGGTATCTCCTCCGAGTTTGTTCCAGCGGATACCGCTTTCCGCATCTGCTCCGACGTCCTCTAAGTTCCTCTCCTCTTTTCTCTGAGGAGGCGCTGGAACAGACCCTAGGTCGCAACTGGCAGTAGGGTGCTGCTGATAGAGCAACACAGCTGACAGTAGGGCGCTGTTGGCAGAACAACGCAGCTGACAGTAGGGCGCTGTTGGCAAAACAACGCAGCTGGCAGTAGGGCGCTGTTGGCAGAACAACGCAGCGGACAGTAGGGCGCTGTTGGCAGAACAACGCAGCTGACATTAGGGCGCTGTTGACAGAACAACGCAGCTGACATTAGGGCGCTGTTGGCGAACAACGAGCTGACGGTAGGGCGCTGTTGGCAGAACAACGCAGCTGACAGTAGGGTGCTGCTGATAGAGCAACACAGCTGACAGTAGGGCGCTGTTGGCAGAACAACGCAGCTGACGGTAGGGTGCTGTTGGCAGAACAACGCAGCTGACATTAGGGCGCTGTTGGCAGAACAACGCAGCTGACGGTAGGGCGCTGTTGGCAGAACAACGCAGCTGACAGTAGGGTGCTGTTGACAGAACAACGCAGCTGACATTAGGGCGCTGTTGACAGAACAACGCAGCTGACATTAGGGCGCTGTTGGCAGAACAACGCAGCTGACATTGGGGCGCTGTTGGCAGAACAACGCAGCTGACGGTAGGGCGCTGTTGGCAGAACAACGCAGCTGGCAGTATGGTGCTGTTGGCAGAACAACGCAGCTGACGGTAGGGTGCTGTTGACAGAACAACGCAGCTGACATTAGGGCGCTGCTGACTTCATAAGTCAGCTGACAGTGGAGGGTCTGTACCGTCAGCGTAGGCGCTGGTATCTCAACAGGCCAGTCAGCCCGTCCCTAGCGTGACTGTCGAAGCATCAGTGGCAGCTGTCGTGACGTCACTGTGACGTCAAAACGAGACAGTGGCTATCAGCACTCCTTCCGGCCCAGCCAGGTGTCGAATTGCAGGATCTTGGCAAGTTCATAGGGTACCTGGAGCCATTTGTGGTTTCCTGAAGACTTTGTGGACTTCCTAAAGGTTTGAAAAGTGATGATCGGATACACGGACGGGGCATATAATTATACACCCTATTACAGCACCTAACTTCTAAACACGGACCGTGAACATCGATTCAAAATTCCAGCTATAAAATCCAGCTTTAGAAACAATATTTCGTGCTCGGAAGACGCCAATATAATAAAATCTTGCACTGAAAACAGTTTAGTCCAGGTTCGAGAATGAACGGCCCACGAATGAGCCCACCAATCTAACCGCAAGCAGCCGTCCACCAGCGCGCCTCAAGACACTGGGCAGCGTTTGCTGCTCCGCACACACATCCTTCACCCCTTCCTCATTCACCTCCCACGACAAAGCGGGGACCGCCGTTCTCAGTCCGCTCTGGGACAGATCTGCCCGTCTCTGCATTCAGGCCGCGGCTTCTAATGAAGCCGCCATTGTAAAGCCGCGCTCCCCAGCTCCTCATTATCCGACCTACACTCCTGATGACAATCAGCCCGAGGCATTGAGCCGGCCCGAGCCGGTGCTTCAATGCCCCCAGGCTAGTGGTGACAATTCCCGCCGACCGTGTCGGCTAAAATCGATTCTCCCTGTATGCAAAACCAGTACAGCGTGTTTTTCTTTGACAATTTCTCAAATGACGCACCCTAAACGTTTGTCAAGCAAACATTACCCCGAGCACACAGTGAATCTGCAGTAAAACGTAAAAGTTACGAGCTATCCAAATGTCTATCGCCCCTCAGCTGTCGGCCAGGCCCGCGGACACCGGGGCTCCACAACTGTGGCATGACGTCCCATCAAAAGCGGGTACGACAGACCGGCACGTGCGTCGTTATTTGGATACGAGCCACTCACCCGGGAGGGGAGGGGGGGGGCAAACAAGCCACTGTGTCAGATTCCCGCAATCAACGTCATAAAATATCGAATACAGCAAAGATCCCGGGATTCAGGTCTGATATTTTGGGAGCTTCCGTCAACGAAAAAATCGATACAATCGATTAAGACTAAGAACATTTCATTTTAATTTTTTGGGAGGTCGAGATCGAGGTAACAGCACCAGTTCACGCAGAGGCCAGATTGGGGAGGAGAGGGGTAGAGCAGGGCTGGTTATTTAGAGTGATGCACCTCTGCATTCCTCGCCGGTCCCGGATCAATTGGCTGCGATGTCTGCGCAGGCATTGGCTCAACTTGCAAAGAGCACGGAGCGGCCTCTTTGTGTTCACAGCGCCGGCATCGGGAGTTGGAAGCACAGCCATTTCAGACGAGATTCTGAGATCAAAGGAATTTCTGATTATTTGGGAGCATTGCCCCACGCCTCATTCTAGCTGAAATGAGATTTATACTAGAAACAAGTTTTAAAACCAGCTGATCAAAGACTAGGAATAACTAATTTGGAGGCCGTCTTACTTCGTCAACGGCTTTTGGCATACATTTTACCCGCTCTTAGGTAGCCAACATGCCCTTTGTGCCCACCTGGCATGCCTGAAGTATACCCTCCACCATCGCCATTTCCCTCCTGCCTCTCAGCCCCGATTGCACAAGTATTGACAAGCGCAGTCAAACACTCGGGGAGTCTCCTAACTGGCAGCCCCGGTGGCCTGTCATCCCCAGTGTCGGGCTCTTTAAATATTGACTCGGCGTGGCTGGAGCCTTGTTTTGTCGGATGCCCGCCGGGAAGTCCACCAGGCGCAGCAGTCGTATCACTCAGCTGCGTTTTTACGGCCAGTAAAATTAGAGAAGACAGGAAGGTGTACGGTACTCACAGCTCAGTCAAACCAACTCGTTTTTCAGGTCTTTCAACAGTCCATCCTAGTTCTTCAAGAACCCTTGCAGAGACTAAATCTCCCTAAAGTCAAGAAGAGAAAGATAAACTTCCATGAGGAATGTTTTCCGGCAGGTATTAAAAGCAGTATACCACGCGCAACATTATCAATACAGCAACACTAGTAGTCCAGCAGAGCAGTGAAATGTTTACATATTAGAAGGTACAAAGATACATATGCCCCGTATCTATTCAAACCTAAACTTGGTTGTCGCGTGAACATTTCTGGGGCAATTCCAGGAAAACAGATGCGTATGTGGATCTCTCTCTCTCTCTCTCTCTCTCTCTTTTTATCTATCTATCTCTCTCTGGCGTTGTTCAAGAGACTTCAGGTGGTTCCAGACACCCAACTATCGAGAGAGCTGGCTAACCAGCACCCTTAACTAGACCCACACTTTGAGAACGCCGGGCGCCAACGAGGCGAACAAACGCGCAAATTGTGGAATGACTCACCCCAAATACCGGGTTTACTGAGCACCGGGTAATTTGCCTGCCAACCCCCGATACCGGTCCCGAAAAACTGCTACACATTCGCTATGGATGCGGGTCACCGCCAGCGGTTCAGAAACGAAGAGGTGGCATGATAGGCATGTGTGTGGAGGAGGGGTTATTTTCGGCTGCCACCTCCGGCGTAAGATTATTCCAAGGAGGCTAGAGGTACAAAAAAATTGTCCCATCAACGAGCAAATATTGCTGTGAGCGTGCATTTGGGATTTCTTGAAATCTTGCAGTCTGATCTCTCCCCGATGAACGTGGCTTTGCGCTCCAAGTCCAACTATCATGAGTCTGTTCAGCAGGTTTAATTCAAAGGCTTGCTTTAAATGGAATGTGACACCATCACATCGTGATTTTAACTGAGATAGCCAAGTTGTAAAGCAAGTCGGAAAAACCAGCACTCCATATATCATTTGTCTTGGAACTCGATATTTCCGTAGAAAAAAGCTAAAACCTACCTGACACCTACCCCTCATCTACCCCTCGCCGGGCGTCCATTGTTGTGAGCTGCTGGTGTGACGACATATGCTGACGTCACGATGAGCATCAGCCATTTGAAACCCTTGAAGCGTTTCAAGTATGGTAGTGGTTGCCAGATCATGCCATCATCCACAGGCAAATATTTATTTCTTTTCCTAGAGGATTATTTTAAAAATCAAAATATTGCGCTTATTGTACATTTTTCAGAGAAATCCTGAGTGGTTTCATTATTTTCGGCTAAAAGTACGCCTAATTACACTAAATTCCAGGATTCGACCAAGGTGCCACATTCCTTTTAATGGACGACGTCAGAACCATATGACTTAGAGAAAGGATGATGGTTAAATCAGACATCTAAAGAATATTTGATAGGTTCCGCAGTGCTGCTCAAAGGAACATGGCTGCGAGTTGATCAGGTTTTAGTTAGGGTGCCTCCTGGAATTCCGGATGTAAACTTGAGAAAATTATGTAAGATTGTACATTTGGGAAGAGCCCTTCGCCACTCTCTTCATGTAGGCAATAGATCATTAGAAACATTATCGGTATCGCTTGAGCCACGACCTGGAATTATTAATTCCATCTGACGAAGCGATCCCGAGATTCTATCGATTTTAGGGCAATATATAGTTTATTCTTGCATCACTGTGTAGCAGATTAACAATGGAAGCTAAGCTGAGATGGTAACTATTCAAAACATGTCGAAAACTCTCGGTTGCCAAAAATTCCAGGTCGCGGCTCATATGAAGGAGCATAATTTGTCTCATCCTCTACTGCCTACATGAAGATTCTGAAGGAGGGCTGTGCAGTGGCAGATCCAAGGGGGGGCAAAAAGGCATTTGCCCCCAAACAGAAAAGCTCGGGGCAAAATTATGTTTTTGCCCCCCCCAAAGTGATCGACCTCCTTTTTCCCCCGACTCCTTTTCTCCTTTTTAGTTTATAAGCAAGGTTTTGGTGCTTCAACTCTCGACTTCAAAACAGAACCAGTTAAGTTAAATGTAAATAATGGGCCTTCGACTGGAAAAAGTATCTCGAGCCCATATTTTTCTTCCCGTGACGTTTTTCTTTTTCTTTTCGCCTCAAATACCCAAAATTCTATCGGCAAGGGATATTGTAGCGCAGCTTTTGCGGCGTGACTTTTTTGCTTTTCGACTTTTGACTTTCGTTTGCCCTCCCAAACCCACCGGCTAGATCCGCCACTGGGGCTGTGCCCAAATAAATAATAACACAAAATGTGTTCAAATTTTACATCCTGGACTCGAGTAGTCAGGCCAACTAGAACCTGGCGAATCTAGAAAATAGCATTCAGTTGCATTGTGAATACAGGTCACGCGAAAAAAGTTTGCTGGAAGAAACTCATCTCCTATTGAATTTATCCGATCTGACGAGGAGGCAAACGTCAGAAAAATTATCGATTTTAGCGCAAAATATTTTCTTAGGGCAATATATCGATACTTTGTATCAAGTCGTCTATTGGATACATGAAGATTCTGATGAATGACTGTGGCCGAAAGAATAATCAAACAAAATTTGCTCAAATTTACATCTAGGAATCGACGAGACCGGCGAATAAAAATTTGAAGAATCATAATAATTATATTCAATTATTGGGGGCTGTTCACGTTCAGCAATGACGTCAGTGACCAAGGGGGAGGGGGTCTGGCTTTTGCTGGCGATTGCTGACGGGGGGGGACACCAGTGGGCATCATTAAAAAATAACGAGATTGTGAGTTTGTTGACGAATGGGGTAGGGGTCTGCCACTTAACAACGATTGTTGACAAAGGAGGGCATGCGCACACCACGAAATTTTGTCGGCGGCATTTGTGAGCAGGCCATATTTTGATGGCAGGTCATGCGAAAAAGACGTGCTGTTACAAACCCATTTCTTATTAACTGCACTTAATGTGGCAACGAGGCAACATCAGATATCATCGATTTTAGTGTTGAATACTTTTCTTATAATTGTATTGCGATGTGCTGAGGGCATAGTATGCTATATCAAAAATTAGAGATCACAACTTGTTTTACCCTGAATTTATCACTAGCAAAAAAGAGGAAGAGAGAAAAGAACGAAACCACCAAACCAAACGCTTTCGACAACATTCAAATGGTTATCATCTCAGTTCAGATCTCATCGTTAATGTGTAACATCTCCTCCATAATATTCCTTTTTGCCTCCCTTATCCCTCTCACGTACGTTGCATCACACACTGCAGTCATTCGTCTCTATAAATATAATTTCAGCTGATAATTTTGGCCCTTACTTACTGGATATGCTTTTCCACGTCGCCTCCCGACGCGTGCATGCACACATATTGCAGAGGGATGACCTGCGGGGTGAGTTGGCAGCTCTCTCTTTACCGCTGCCAGTTGTTTAGCGCTGCCAAAGTACACGCGACGCAACTGGCTGCGGCCGGACGCGCGCCGCGTTAGTCGGTGACGCGCCGTTTGTCGCCGCGACGCGACAACTGCGCCGCGCCGCACTTTTTCTCTGCGATCGTGGCGCATGCTGACACGAGATCAAGCGACTGGTGCCGGCGCAGACGCACCCCGGCGCAGATCCGGTGTCGAACGCTTCCGACAGATCAACAATTGTGCACCGCGGCTGCCGCTGAACCATCTCAGGAGAAAAAGTCGTGGTGATAGGTGACAGCCCTGACGCAATCTGGCTACAAAGTGAAGAACAAGCTTCTCAATGAGAAAATACATTGAATGAAACAATAAAGTAAATGCCAAGAACACATCCAAATAACACTACTCAAACAACGTTAGGAGATGTTGCATGGAGAGTAAATCATGGTTTCGGGCTTTAACGGTAAGCAGGGCCGCTTAACGTCCACTTTCTGGCACCTAATGTTTAACACTCCCAGAACAACGCTATAAATGTCTCAGTTCACCAAAACAAAGATAAATCCCACAGCAAGCCATGTCTCGGCTCAGGACCTGCGTTGATAGGCCTATTTAATTTCAAACCTGACAGGAGCATGAGACTGCTAAATTCACCGGACCGCCTGGGTTTAAACATTCCAGGAACCAATTTGTTCATTGCGTGGCCGTCGCAGATGCCCTCCGTTATTCTACAGCCATATCTGGCAGGTGACAACCCATGTAGCCCCAAATTGTTCGTATTCAGTGGGTTTGACATATCGATTGTAAAGTGCAACATGCACACTGTCACAAACTTAGTTTCATTTTCCGGACAACACCCAAAAATGTTTCACTCAAACAGGCAGATACTATTCTAAGATAAATAAAAAATTTACAGCCTACCGGTTCAAATAAAAAATCCAGCTTTTATGAAGTTCTGGCTTGCGACTGGTACATCTATGTTTGCTTTTTCGCGATCCCTCTGCGGGAAATATAATTTGAGCTTTTCAAGAGTCGCAGGATCAGGCATAAAACTCACGTCCGTTCCGGTAAGGACAGTTTTGACACGCCAGCCGCTACCGTTTCGGACAGAAGTCAGATGACCGGCTAATGGTCGCATAAAAACCGTTTTTTTTAATTTGCAAGCGTTGAGCCACATTTTGAAACATGGTATGAAAAGAGTCATCCAGAAAAAGCGACAGTCCCAGGATTTGGTTATGGGAAGAGGGTGAAAGCTCAGGAAGAGAGGAGCGCCGCTGCCTGCAGAGCGGAGGCCTCATGGTCGGACGGAGACTTAGGTAATGAACAGGCGACACACCATGAAAAACGTTGGAAAATAGGGCACTTCCAAATCCGTTTTAGGGTGCGTGTACAGCACAGTTCTCACATGTTACAGCGTTTAGGGTGTCTTTGGCTCGCAACATTGCCGGTCAATGTTCAGAGAGGGGCCGTTTCACGGATCATAGGTGGGGGGGTCGCCCCCGGCTGAGTCCATTCCGGCCTAGAAAAGTCCGGTTTCAGATTGTATGAGATGGGGATTAAGGTCGGTGGATTTAGAGGCAATAGCGAACCTTCAACCTCGATTCATAGCGTCTGCCCACACAATACAGGTTCAGGGCACTCCCTCCCCTATCGGAAATCCTGGATCCGCTCATGGCCCCACAGGACCATGAAAGCATCTTAGTCGCTTTCCAGTCCCACGGTGTGCCAAAGCCCAAAGCCACGAGGTTCTAAGGTAGGTTTTACCTTATAGTTTGACCAAAACACAAGTTACACCGCACATCCATTTCTACAGTTTATTCAGCACCACATGTGGGAATCCGAGCGACAAAACTGTTCCAAATGAACGGAGACACACCCCTGTTCTCTCAAGCACGTGATTCTCAGGGACCAGACCTCGGCAGAAACAAGCAGAAGACAAAGGTGGAGAGACTGGTCATAAAGCCGTTGGCGCTATCTCCCCTGCCGTAAACCGGTATCAGCGGGTTTCACGCAGGAAGGACGGCGACAGTCTGTCAGGAAGTCAGTCAGTCAGGAAGGACGGCGACAGTCTGTCAGGTGGAACCACAGCAATGCACACCCAGTTCTACAACACGTTTTACTTACCTACAGACGGAAACAAAAGAGCTTTTTCCAAGAACTTGGCCCCAGGAGAGAATGCTGTAATTTGAAAGATTTATCAGTATAAAAAGAGTAAAAACCAGTCTTAGCCACTTTGAAAGTACCATTTTCATCCCTGTACAGCCAAGTAGTTTGAAAGCACTTCATGAAACTGGAACTAGGAGAACCATTGTTAGGATTGATGCCAATCAGGTAACAAATTGACATTGTACGTAAACAGTGGAGGAAATGGTCCTAGCCCCCATCGTTCGGAACCAAACTGGTGCGGTCGGTTTGCAGACTATCTGCTCTACCTTTGACTGCTTGGTCGTTATTTCCGAAGGCGCTTCCCTCATTGACAATTCAGAAGAACCCCAGCCGGCAGGGTCCACATAAACAGGTCATTAATCCAATTGGACCCGACCGCCGCCGCTGACCACTTTTTACAACTCCGCGGCGTGCGCAGCATCCACGGGCGGGGCCAGGCTCCATTTGGAGCAGCCTCCACCAACTCCACCCTCCCAGGGAATAATTTTCCACTATTTAACTTTATTTAGGGAAATCATTGCTCCTTGAAGAAAATAGTATATAGCATTCCAATAGATCTGCATATATTGGAATAAAATATATTCCAATATCATCTGCAGATGATGCGAAGGAAAAGGATATTACGGTTTATATATAATTTCTTGTTCACCCCAACCAATTTCGACCTAACGAGACACTAACTGCCCGGGTCGCATCGCACCACCGACTCTTTCCCTGTTGGAAGTGTTTCTTGGGAGTCGAATTTTTCTTGCACAGGGAATCCGCCGGGCTTTGAACTCGGGTCGAGCGCGTGAAAAGTACGAGCGCTAAACGCAACACCAACCTACCGCCTTGCTCTCGTTCACTCTGTTCGTTTGCATTTCCGCCGAGCTAGTTCCAGCGCCCTAGAAAAACATGTACTGATACCACACACGAACCAGCAGTCAACACTGCTGCAACACAGAAACAGCAAACATGCATGCTTTAAATTATTTAAGATCCCCACCGTCCCGATACCCCCGTTCCCATGACGCTGCATCCGCCGCTGCCAGGTTGGGCCGGCTGGGCGCGCGATAGGACGTGATGTGTCGCAGGGCTCCGGTTCTGACGCATCGCGCCGACACTGTGGTGCCGCAGCGTCCAGAGCTGCAGCTCCAGAGCGTCAGAGCTCTTCGAGACGGGAAGCAACCGAGACTGCGGGCTCAAAACTCGGACGGGGAATTCTGAACCATGAAACCGGGAAAAGGTGCACGAGGTACTGGGTGCCTGGTTTTATTTTGTATAATGACTGGATGTGGTTTTATTTATATATGAGAAGGTGCATCACAGTGAATTCGTTGCAAATATGAAGTGTTAGCGTTATTTCTATCCCGCGTTTAATTTCATTACCAGGTTTCCAACCAGGAAGTGTTTTCAATTGATTTTCACCGGAATGAAATTATAAGAATACAGCCAAGTATGATTTATTTTATCTTATTTGAACTCGAACTTGGGTCATGTCAGGGATGTAACAACTGGCACCCTTATTCAAACAGAACAGCACGTAAAACTGCCGACTCTGGCCGTGCCATCGACGAATCGTTCGTCGGTTGTGTGGATTTCTTGTTACGCCACAATGGGACTAAAAACTGTCAAACTCATGGCTGAAACTCTCCAATACATATTCATCGCACTTTTGGGCGTCAAACAAATCGCCTTCGGATGCGATACGCTCCACAATCCAATAAAATATTCCAGGCCAGTCGTTTCTGGGTTTTTCCGCTGCCAGACGTGACACCTCTCCTGGGCGGGCGCCCGGCCTAGGTCCTAAAAAAGCCGACGACCGCAGAAAAAAACAGGCGTCATCGTCAACTGGGACACTCCAACAGAGGCGGATTCAGGGGCCACTGCCAGGGGTGTCCACGCAGAAGCGACGGAGGAGTCGAACGTCAGTGAAAGTGATGCGGCAGGTTCCAAATCCGCAGTTTGGGGGTTTTCTTGTGAGTTGGTGAGGACCGTAATCACCCCCGCTGTCCCTCTCCTGTATCCGCCCGTGCTGAATGACACGGCGAGCCCGGTTGGCACTAACCAGCCGGACCAGAAACTCCTCAGACACGAATAACCGCCCGTGCGAGCAGTGCTAGTTCTGTGTCTGAAATACCAGTATGAATGATGAACGGATATGTACGGGCCAGAGCCACCAGCATGGGAAAATGTTCAACGTCCCCACTGCATTTCAGGTGGTTTTTGCGAGCTAAACAATACTATACAGAAACGTTCAGCTTCTTAACCACTCTCCCACACCTGGGCCATTCCACCATAAATCGACCAAAAATTTTGCAAAATAAAACCCTTCTATTTTTTATTCTCTCCGCAATTGGTGTCAAGGGGGTTGCAAAGGTGTAGCATCTAACCCTGGCGCCAACAAATTATTTGAAAATTTGGTATGGCAGATATAGCCTCCGGAGTTTTTCGGGTGTCACCATGTAGGCATTGTTTTGAAAGCCTATAGTTCAGCCATTGTTTTAATGATTGTAACGATATTTTACATTTTTGTTCACCATTTAGCATGTTTCAATTTGGCTATCTTCGATTTTTATATTTCTGCAAAATTGACGTCATGACCTCATGACCTAGTTTTTGAACGGTGACCTTGACCAGCAGTACAGTAAAATTTATAAATTCTTGTAAAAGCATTTTTACCTTTGGAAATACTCTTTTAGGTAAAGTAATAAAAATATGGCTTTCGCACTAAATATACTACTTCTTACTTCCGAAACATGACACTAGGTGTCACTGTTGAGCTGTACCATCCTAACTCACGGTATGGTTAATGCCAGTGACGACGGAACGTCCGAATTTAAGAGGGGCGCCATGGACTTTTCAACCAATTTCTTTCCCGTCAACGCCATAGGGGGTGTTAACACTTACACGTACAGGGGGGGTGTTGCAACCCCCTCAGGTTTTTCAATGATTGAAAACGAGCTTCTTAAGTTAGAGTCTTGAAATGTCGTATAGCCTCTGACGCATTCATTGCGGACATCTAGCAAAGAATTGTTCCTACGCTTCAAAGTCACGGAGTTATGACCTCAAGAGTGGAGGCATGTTGGGGTCATTTGGGCGCCTGTACCCGTTTTCACGTGAATGCTCCAGACTCTTATCGTTCTTTTGCATCATTTGCTCATGAACTGTCCCAGAATATTTTCTTCCAGCCTTCGAGGCTCATTTTTATCAGGTTATACCTTTTGTGACCTTTTTTGACATTCAATGACCATTATTTGACCTTGTGTGACCTCAGTGATAACTCTGTGTCGAAAAACGACTAGAGATGTGTGTTTCTAAATGAGATGAACACCGAATTATTTGACTTGCGTCCGATACGGGCTTAAACTTTTTCGACCTGTGACCTTTATTACCTTGAAAGGGGGTCAGCAATAACAATTGAAGAAGCAAACTTACTTGGAGTAAATGATGCAGAATGGTTTATGAATAGTACATTTGAATGATATGGACAATAAACAAGTTGGTTTGCATATTACATGGACTTAACCTTTTTTCGAAATTTGACCTTATTTGACCTTGAAGGGGATGTAAGCAGTGACAGATGATTAGAAACTCACTAAATTGGCGTAAATGATTCCGAATGGCTTGTGAATAGTCCATTTAAATGATGTGGACTCTGAACTAGTTACTTTCACTTCTAAGGAGTACTTTTGAGCTCTGAACCAGTCCCATGCAATACAATGCACCACTAAAAGTCACCAATGATTTTTTTAGTGCCTAAAACTTCTTCCTATAAAAGAGCTAAAATAATGAGTATGCTGAGCAAAATTCACTGCGAGATTACCATAGGTCAAGTTTAAACACGTTTGAAAATGCCACAAGAGATTAAAAAAGGCTATAGAAGCCGAACTGAGGTCATAACATGTTTTAAATTCAAGCTACATCTGGGGGAACACGACACAAAGCCTCAAAATCCAAAAATCTTCCTTAACCCTCACCACACCTAGAATAATGAAATCGATGGTCCCCCTAAGGTTTTTTCGGAACAACAGAAAAACAACGAGGGGGAGCACCGTTGTTGAAGGTTCTACCTCTTACTCCATTATTTTCCCACCATCCCTGACATCTATGACCCCGAGTCACCCTAGGTCAGGTCGCCAGGCGATGTCAACCAAGGTCACCTCACTTTAACTTTTGAGCTCTACCATAGCTACATTTCTAAGCCGATTGATTTAAAACTTTCGACACTTCATGACCCCTACGGAGTCTACAAAATTCATCTTTGGGATTTTTTCGATTTGGTGACCTGAGGTCAGTTCACCAGGCAACCTCTTCCATAGAAAAAGCATGGGAAAAGCTGTCTTATGAGCTAAAAGTCACAAAATAATCGTAAATGCCCAATTTGCTTAGACAAGCCTTCTTGGACACCCTTTCATGGATCCCAGGGGTGATATTGCCCTTTGACCTATCTGAGATCATCAGAGGTCACCAGAGGTCAAAAACAGCATTTTGACGATAACTTTTGACCTAATTAAGCTACAACACTGAATCAAAGGTCGTCGTTTATGTCTCGTCACTAGTTTTGAATTGATATACAACACTGTCACTTTCTCACCTCTCGAAACCTCAGGTCATATTAAGTCACGAGGTACCCTCTGGAGGTCAAACCACTGGCAGGAGGCCATTATGTTTCACATAGCGGAGAAAGTCCTGGGATTTTCCTACCAAACGATTTTTGCTAGATCTAATAGCTCTAATGGCGTGAGGGCTATGCTCAGGTTTCTTAGGGTTGCATGTTTTACTGGAAATAGCCTATCGTGACATAACTTGACCTCTGGAGGTCAAAACATAGACCTGAGCGCCTAAACGTGTCAGTAAAATCTCACTGAAAATTCACATGAGCTTTCTAATGCGTTTTGCAGCTTTGCATTAACTTCCATATTTTCGGAGTTAGGGGGCATTGATGGCCCCCCCAGTGGGGCGAAGGTGGCGCCGGACCCCGGTGGGGCGCGGGTTAAATGCTTCTGGAAATGACTTCATAGTTCGGTGATTCAATGTGACGGGAACACATTTATTTTCATAAGATGTACAATGATCCAAACAACCATACATGCCATTTACAACAGCTAAGTTCATTCCCAAAGGGACAATAATGTGAATTCAAAATAGGGGAAGGTAACCCCCTATTCCTGTGCTTGTGTTAAAATGCTTCAACTCTAGGTTGACTGCTTGATTTTGATTCTTCAAATCTTTTTATTTTAAAGTTGCAAGTCAATTAAAACATGAGTTACGATAGCATAGCTCCACAGTGACACCTAGTGTTATATATATGAAGCTAATAGTATATGCATTTCGAAAGTCATCTTTTCTTTATTTGATATGAAAGACTATACTATATGTCAAGACGCTGTCAAGATAATTTTTGAATTTCACTGTACTACTGGTCAAGGCCACCGTTATAAAACTAGGTCATGAGGTCACAAAACATTTTTTGTTAAAATTTCAAAATTGACGATAGCCAAAATGTTGCCCATAGAATTTACATCCTAAAACTATAAAATTTTCAGAAATAATTTGAAAGCTTTTGGAGCTATAGGCATTCTAATAAATGCCTGTATAATGACCTTCAGAAATTGCCGGACACCATTTCTCTCAAACCAATTTCTAAATAATGTTTTTGTGTGCCATGGATGGATTCTACGCCCTTGCGAGTCCCCATACACTAATTTTGGAGGAAATTAAAAATTGTAGGGTTTATGCCTTGGTCGATTTATGGTGGAATGACCCACCTGTATAATTTTCCTTTCTCGACATCCGGCGCGAAAAAGGTGAATTGTAGCGACACAAACTCATCAGGCGATACTTGACCAGCTACAGACCAGTTCGGCTCTGCTTCTCTGAATTAGAATTACTGCACCAGGAGACAATCGCAGCTTCACAGGAACGGCAGACATGTGCAGCGACTCGTAAAACAGCCCCGCGCTCTGAAATTCGGACCAGTGGCACGTCTGAAAGGAACTCCTTCCCTAGCCTCAACACTCCCCCTTACCCCACACACACACACTACACTCCCGTATAGGGGTGGAGACGACCGTGAAGGAATGCTGCACCTGCCCGATCAACAAACAGTGCAAAATCGTGCAGCTTAAGCATCGACAGTGCCTGCTGTAAGCAGACTACCACACGTCAGAAATCTTATATCACAGCCATAAATTTCGCAATAGCAAGCCTTATAAATCACTGATGACTAACACTCCAAATACATAATTTCCTCTGCATATGAAGGACAACCGGTCCCTTTCTGGCTGCACCGCTGACTTGCCTGCGTGCCTTGGTTAGTTATTGTGTGTCCACCCGTGACAGAATGCGGCCTCAGACCACAGCAGCGCCGCTATTGGCGGTGTCAAAAGGTGAGCCCGTGGAACCACGCGCACGCACGTCCACTTCCGGTTCCGCGCCAGACGCCAAATTATTGCCTCATGGTTCGATACAATAGAAGATGGAATGCAGTGCAACTTTTTCCCGTCATTCAAGAATTGCTGTATGCTAAGAACTGAGATTGATGTCCTTCCTGGCATGTTGTTTGAAAGCGTGACAGCTCGCCAGGTGTCAACAAGAAAGATTTAAAGTGATACAGTCAGCTTTGACACTCAAAGAAGGCAGCGACGCAACGCAACGAACGCCTGACGGCATTGGGCGAGCGCATTCGGTGACGTGATCCGCTCGCTGTGTTGTTGGCATTGGAAAATACACATCTTCAAACAGAAATCCAACGTTGTTACAAGCTTCAATCGGATAATTGCTTTAAAAACGAAATAATCATATACTTGCTGGACGAATCCAACTTGAAATGATAGAGCACAACAATTTTTAACGATATCACACAGCATTCAACTCAAATCGACGATGCTTTTTTGCAGCTCAGCTCAGTCCAGCTCAAAGCAGAAAGGAAAGCACAGTCCTTTCACGAAACCCGTGCCCAAACGTTAGAACTTTAGAATCCCACATCGCGGAGGCGGGAGCCTCCATTCACCGCAGGTTCGTGCCATGGCCAGCATCGCCACTGAACTTCAACAGACACTGACACTGAACAGACAACTGTGGTACCAGCATCAAACCGCGCGCTCTCCACAACATCAAAGCCCCAGACCCATCTTTGAGAGACCGGTCCCACTTCCACCCGCCAACTCTATCCGGCCACGCACACGCACCCTGGCAAAGAGAAGCCGATTACCATCCCATTTCCATAGATCATCCGCCGAAGGTGTAAACCCCCAGGGCAGTGGCGGATCCAGAAATTCATCTCAGGGGGAGAGCTCGGGGCTCAAGCCACCCCGCCATTGCCTCAAATCAGCCTCCGCCTATGCATTTACCATAGGTACTCAGATATTTCGGGAGCGGCTCCCTAGCCCTCCCCCCTTGTATCCGCCACCGACCCATGGGCAGAACTCACAGCCGACCGTGCTGGCCCGAGCAGCCGGATAATAATCAATGGATAACCAAAACAGCTCCCAGCACCGCAAAACAGCGATTCGCCAGTGGACCAACTGGGGGTAGATTAGTGAGGGGTCCAAAACAGAGGGAAGAGCGCCAAGGAGAGAGAGAGAGAGAGAGAGAGAGAGAGATGCATATACACCGTTTGACGGAGAGAGGAGAGGATATGTTGTGGTGTAACGACGCACCAACTGCCAGGGTCATACGGCAGGAGAGGATATGTGGCGAAAGCTATTGTCGTCTCTTCTAATCCACCTGTAGTGCACCAGTGCCATGTCGGCAGTGCCTCCAGGTCACCTGTGGATAATCTGCACTGGTAAATCCATCACAGCTGGGGTAATCTGACAGCCGCTCGCCCACTGCAGCCCCAGCATCAAGGGAACAAGAGGGACGCAAACCGCTGACCCGTTATGTACCATGGAGCGTGCCAACGGGGGGCACACGCCCTATAGACCCCCACTGAGCTCTCGCCGTCCCTCTTGCCATCCTCCCCGGCCCCCGCAAGGTCGAGAATATGTGGCTAACGAACGGCGAAAACGCCCCACTGGCAGCCGCTGTCAGCTACAAAGAAGGGTTAAACGGTGGGACTGGTCGCGAAATTGCGCAGCCCTGCCGGGGCCGCTGATTTATGCCTGACCGCTGTCGGTTTTACAAACCATCCCGACTGGGGATGACCAGTTCTCAGAAGTGCATTTCCGGAGTTAGATGAATGGTTGACGAGATGGGCCACGAGATGGCCCACCCTCAGAACTAATTTGAACTTCGCCGCAAGGCGCTGGCTTCTCCGGGGCCCAGTAAAGGGATGACATACGGGCCGGTGATGCCTCCCTGAGGTCAGCATTTCACGAACAACTGAATCTCCTGCCAGCGCAAATCTGACAGCATATGTTGTGCATAAGCAGCACCAAGGCGGACGCAAAACCCTGATATGGTAGCAGATCAATTCATTTGTCACGTGCTCTTGATAGAAAATCAGATGCACATTTGAAGATGCTGCGCTGCAACGACAAGGCCGCGTTTCCATGGAAGCGGCTCCGTGCAGCCCGCTGGTCCAGAGTTGCATCTCGCAGGCTTGTCCTATCCCCCTCCCCCACCTCCCCCCATGCGAACTGAGACGGCGGAGGGTTGCCAGCGCTGGTGGACGCCGCCAAAACTGACCAGAGCGAGGGGGAGATGCAAACTTCGCAAGTGTCAGACCCAATACGAAGCATGACACGAAGCCGGGATATTTATGCAAGTGCATAACAGCGTATTCTCTGAACGCAATACATACTGTGGTTTCAAGAAGGAACGTCGAGGGAATGCAAGGATCAAAGCTAACATTCCGGGCTTCAAGCCAGGCGAAATTGTCATCTCCGATGGTCAGAGCTGCCAAAGGTGGGGTGACGTGCCCCATTTAGGTTAAAGGGTCGCGCTTCCTCGTAATACTTAATGAGCTTGGTTATGCCTTAACACTGTAAAATTTCCCCCGGTAGAAATGAGACAGGGATTCACTAATCATAGCTACTAGGCATACTTGCACTGTGCGTTGTTACGGCCCATTTGTGCAGGCACAATAAACGAGGCTATTTAGCGATGTTGGAAACAGATAACTAAAACCTTTGCATCAAAATTGACAGGAAAGAGACAACCATTTTTGGCGCTTTCTACACATCAAGTGTCATGGCCCAGTGGCGGATCTAGCCGGTCGGTTTGGGAGGGGCAAACCAAAGTCGAAAGTCGAAAAACGTCACGCCGTGAAAGCTGCGCTACAATATCACTTTCCAGAAGAATTTTGGTTATTTGAGGCGAAAAGCAAAAAAACGTCACAGGATGACAAATATGGGCTCGAGATACTTTTTCCAGTCCGAGGGCCAATATTTACACTGAACTTCACTGGTTATGTTTGAAGTTGAGAGTTAAAACACCAAAATCTTGCATATATACTAAAAAGGAGTCGGGGAAAAAGAAGGTAGATCACTTGGGGGGGCAAAAACATAGTTTTGCCCCGAGCTTTTCCGTTGGAGGGGGAAAATGTCTTTTTGCCCCCCCTGGATCTGCCACTATCATGGCCCCGTGTTTCGGACCGATGGGAATGGGAGGAGTCAGGCGCGGATCCAGGGCTCTAATCCAGCAATCCAGGGGTCTAATCTTCGTAAGATGCCAAGTGTTACCCCCTTTTGACATTATGACGATCGTTCTCTATTTTTTTCTTACAATTTTACCCGGTGTTCCCCAAACATTTGGTTAGGATCCACCCCTGGGAGGAGTTAGTTATATGTACTCAGCTGTATGGATATCCCCTCCTCTCAACAATGCTCTTTAACTCTGCTTGAGACAGAAAGGCGCACTCCTAATGGGGCGCACCAACATGGGACACACCGTCGGGGGCGTCATCAGGACCAGGGAGCACCACTTTTGGACGGCAAAACCTATCCGGTGGGCGCCAAATCCTATCGTGGGGGCGCTGATATTCGCATCCTGGGGGAGAGATATTTCAGGGGGTGCCATAGACCTTTCAGGGGGGGAGTGCCGTAACCGTTTCAGGGACCGCCGAGGGTCGATGGGGGAAGTAAGAAGACCCTTACCCCAGGATCAGCCTTGCTACCCACTCCGACGCAACCTAGCTGAAAGTATGCAGATCCAACAAGTGGCCAAACACCCGTGACAATGATTCATTAGAAATGTGGGCTAGCAAGTCTGTGTAAACATTTGAACCATACACTGTCACTGAAACATACATCACCATGCAAGGCATTGAAAAATATCCCAGGTTAACAGTGCCGCAGACGGTGTGGGCCATCAGCACCAATCAGCCATTATAACCCACCGGTAGACACAGGCAGACCCGGGCGGCGCCACGGCAAAATTCTCGCTCATTACGACACGTTGTTTTTACTGGGCGGCTGGCGCCCGGACGGCGTTTTACGCTGACTGAGGGGATCGCCGAGAGGGGGAGGGGCGTTTCGTTAGTGGTGGAATGTATACCGTACCGCTCTGTCATGATTTATGGTAGCTGCGGAGTGGGGGCCGAGGTGAGGGCCACGGAATGCGCTTGGGATGTTTTTTATCCGGTGTATGGTGTATGGGAATCGGAAATTCGGGTCGGCCGGATCTTTTTTCTGTGCATTTCAAAAGTAAACATTTAAGAACAGCAGTTACTGGACTAGCAATAGGTACACAAGTTTGAAGGCAACCAATGCCAGTGTTGTTGCTTTTTATTCGGCAGCGGGGATAAAACATTTCTGTTGATAAAATTCTATAAAACCCTTAGCACGTCAGGCGGTAAAATCCGAAGCCTAAAAAGACACCGGCAGCCTAGAGCCATCAAACGATGTCACCTACAAAGCAGCCGCGCTCGCTCCCCTCGGACACGTGTAGCGTACCCGCGCGACCTTGACCGTGCCCCCGGGCGAACTTGCGTGACCCCTGACCCCGCCGCGTGGCTTCAGAGACGCCGCTTCGCATTGAAGCCTTCCTGCGAGAGCCAACAGGGCGGCGGCTCTGTTTGCTTTCTTGGCATCGGGTGGGTTGCGCGGTATTTTTTACCATCCGGGGTAGGTGTCCTGTTTGCTTGGACGGTGCACATGCATGGAGCGTGACCACAGAAATGATACCATAATGGAACAGCTTTCATCAAATACAACAAATGGCATTGAAAGCGAAATACTACTTCTGCAAATTGCTTAAGCGAAGTCATTTGTCCAGCGACTGTTGTTATCGATTTCTATAAGAAAACATGCATATAAAATGCACTACACAGTGAAAGCTGTCTTTTCGCAACTGACCGCATCCTAGCAAGACCATCAAACGAAATAAGGCAATTTCAAAATTATTTTCACAGACTAAAATTATTTACGCGATTGTGTGGATAGGCCCGACTTGTTGCAAGGGTTTCGCCCCCTCAGCTCTATCACGAGTCCGTGAATAAACTATGGTTCGCCACTTCACAGGCAGGTCCGAACCCAGTGCCCTCCCATGCCATGCCCTTCACTCATGGATTCAGTCAGTCTGCAAAAGATACGGGTTCAAAGCTGAACTGTGCAGCGGGACTTCAGAGAGGGGCAGCCACCCCACACAAAAATGAACTTCTACGTTGACATTAAAAATTATTGAACGAATCAGAACCAGTGGCGGATCTAGCCGGGTGGTTTGGGAGGGGCAAACCAAAGTCGAAAAGCAGAAAGCAAAAAAACGTCGCGCAGTGAAACATTGCGTTACGATATGCCTTTTCGGTAGGATTTTGGGAACTGGAGACGAAAAGCAAAACAAACAAAAAATACGACACGGGGTGAAAAATATGGACTCAAGATACTTTTTCCTATCCAAGCCCCAATATTTACACTGAACTTCAATAATTCTGTTTGAAGTTGAGAGTTGAAGCACCAAAATCTTGCTTACAAGCTAAAAAGGAGTCGGGGAAAAAGGAGGTCGATCCTTTGGGGGGGGCAAAAACATAGTTTTGCCCCGAGCTTTTCTGTTTGGGGGGGCAATTGCCTTTTTGCCCCCCGGATCCGCCACTGCACTGAAGCAAACATTGTGCGGAAATTGGGGGCTTGATTTTAACCCATGGCCTTTGATACAGACCTGTGACATTAACCTTAACCTTACGTAACCTAAAAATAACACCATGGCCATAAAAAGTCCTTCTCCAAAATATTTTTTTTCATAACGTATGTTATTTTTTATCAAATGTAATTCAACTACGTAGGTACTAATCAGCTATTTTCCTGTGGAGCCTCATGTCCCAGCAGTCAAATGAGAGAGATATGAAGCTAAAAAATGTCAGTCGGATTTTCTCGCATCAGGGGACGGGGGCGACGTGTGCTGGAGCGTGCCCAATTGACTTCGGATACTTGGAACACCCTCTTGGTCAGGAAATATAACAATTAAAACACGTTTGCTTCTCTATTTTTATCAGCTACGGCCCGCCGAAATCTCCGCAGCCTCCGTGGCGCAATTGGTTAGCGCGTTCGGCTGTTAACCGAAAGGTTGGTGGTTCGAGCCCACCCGGGGGCGAGCGGGAAGTGCTTTTACAGATGCTCACGTTTCACACATACACTCGGGAAGGGGAGGGATAAAGTTGGTTCATAGAACTGTTGCCATACGGCATTTTCATTCTGCGGCATTAGCAAGTGCAGACCTTCAGAGAATTACCATAGAAGGTGTGCTGCTTTTAAAGCCTTCCATATCGACGAGGCTACGTCTCCCTAACTTATATGCC
Organism: Lepas anatifera; assembly: GCA_034440635.1. Lineage (NCBI taxonomy): Eukaryota > Metazoa > Arthropoda > Thecostraca > Lepadidae > Lepas > Lepas anatifera. The sequence continues at coordinate 888,337 of JAOTON010002098.1, forward strand.
CAACACTTCGAACTACAAACACTTTATATCTATTGGAATGAAAAATCTCCCTTAAACAAACTAATTTCCCTAGTACATTTTGAAATTGCAAGCATCGTTTCGTCACGGCGTCGAGCTATTAGTTTGGAAAACATAAAGTGTGATTGTCAAATGCCAGGTTGTCGCACAAGACAAGGGCCCCACACATCACCCAGTGCGGAGAGGGTCAAAACGACCGCAATCTAAAAAAATAATATTTTGAAGAAAATCTGGATAAAATCCAGGGACATGCAGAAGCTTCGGGGCGGGGAAAACGACACGCGCGACATCCCTCTCAGGACCGACATCGCAGTGGTTAGCGTTACGCTTATTCAGTTCCTTTTTATCTACCAAAAAGGGTCATTTTCCAATATGCTAAACACTTTCCCATCTCTTCCCACCATTTCGCCCATGATTTCCATCGTGTAGGTAAGGTATAAGTCTAGGCACTCATTTGCCGTCTTTCGAATCACGATAAAAAACAGAAAGAAAGTTATCCATGAAAAAATCCATGCAACTGAAATACTCGAGACGGCAAACAAATCGCCAACACAATATAAATGTGTCTTTAGAATCGCCCGAGGCACACGTGCTTATACGGAAATCAAGTCAGCCCGGGCATAGGCGGATCCAGGGGGCAAGGGGGGCACGTGCCCCCGATCGACCCTCGGCGCCCCCTGAAAGGTCGATGGCGTCCCCCTGAAATGTCGCTTCCCACCCCCCCAGGATACGAAAGTCGGCGCCCACCGATAGGATTTGGCGCCCACCTGATAGGTTTTGCCGGTCATAAGTGGCGCCCCCTGGTCCGGGTGGCGCCCCCCCGGAAGGTGCCCCCTCCGATTGGCAATCCTGGATCCGCCTATGAGCCCGGGGCGTCTAGCGGTGGGCCAGTCTGATCCACGCTGCTTTGATGTGCCATTAGGGCGACATCAGCACTGTTTGTGGGCGGTCTGTCGACGGTAATGGAAACTGGAGCGACGCGAGCTGGCACGCGTGTTTAACAGGAACTGAAACCTCTACCCAGGAGCTCGCCTTCATTACTTACAGGTAGACAAATACGCTGTCTTTCTCCAGGTTGGTTCGACAAAAATTGGGTATCTGAACTTTTCATCAACGTTTTTGCTAATTTGAACTGCGTTGTCATTTTATACAAAGTTGAGCTATACTATATCCATAATTGTTATGGCATTAACTACATGGAAAAACACATGTTTAAGACTGGGAGACAGGTGCTTTCCGCGATATTTATTCTCGACAGACGGAGCCAAGTCTCAACTCTTGGGCCCGTCCAGACCTTCAATCAGCCAACCGTTGCACACATAAATTGCGTGGCATAAAACGCATGACTGAGCCCCAATTAGGCTTATAGCCCGCAGACCCCAACGGGACACCGCGGAGCGGCCTGGACGGGCGGCCAACTGGACACGTCAGTCCCATCACACGGACTCGGAAAACTCTTCATCCATTCATTTATTACCTGCAAAAAAGTTGCTTACTCTTGGCACGAGCATCAGATAATCTTGATCTCTTTTAATTGTGAATTCTACCATTTGAGAAGAGATGGCCGCTGTGGTACAGAGAGGCTTCCTGCTGCATTTTTGACATCTCGCCGGCTCTTGCAGCGGCAGCCAGGTATGGCCTCGGGCCACTTGGTCGACACATGGCGCCCCGGGGCACGTGCTTACTGCACGCTCCTCTGGCTTGCAGGTGCCCATGAACAGTGTACTCGGCAAGAGAGGCGGCAGTGACGGCGGAGAGCGCGCTGGTACATTCCGCTCCGGCAGCGACGGATATAGTTTTCGTTCACAAACTCATTTTTGGCATTTGATAAGGTGCTCCAAGCAGCAAGATCACATACAGAGAATGCCACCTGCCACTATCCCTAATTGCCTACAACGCGTCAGTACTATATGTAACCTCCTACACAAGTGGCAGAACACTAAAAATAACACCATGGACCCACGACAATCCAGTTTCCTCATATTTACCCAGTAATATGATAAATAGAAAACAGATGCGTGCAGCAAACGTTCACCAAACACCAGAGCCGGCCCAGCCTCCACCCAGCTCGCCGTCTTCCACAGCCGTCGCCAGTTTCGGGGACGGAGCGTGGCGGCGCGCAGGCGCCGCGGGGGCTCCGCTCGGCCGGACATTGCCTCGGGGGAGGGGGGTCGCGCGCTGGGTGGCGGCGCGGGCTCCGGCGCCAGCGGCGGTGGCAGAGGCGGAGGGGAGGGGAGGGGGATTGCAAGCCGACTCGGCCGCCGCCACAACTGTGATGCACATGTGGCGCTGCTCAGACTAGTGGTGTCAGAACAGCACGCAACGAAGCCCGGAAAACCGCACTGCGCCCCGCCACACACAGAGCCACACGACACACTAATCCTTTGAGCTGAAATGTAGCCCCGTGGGTTCATATTCTTCAATCGCTTCCGCACAATTTGGGCGGCAGCAGAAGGGACCGGTTTCAAGCTGTCACTGTCAGCGGTTTACACTATGCTGGCGTGACCAGCGGTGCGGCTGTGGCAGCGGAGTCGAGCCACCGGAAGCTTCAGATTAGCTTTGGCTTTGGACAGGCAGGTGCTCAAAGCAAGCCCCGGCCGCAAAGCAGGGCTGAAAGCACTGCAGCTTACAACATTTTCCGCATGATGATTCGGGCGGAGTTAAAGAAAGATAACTCATTTGATTTCATGCTGCAACCATGATGCGCCTCGCGCAAGATGATAAATCTCAAAAAGCAAATTCACATTAGAGCTTTCTTCGTTGCCACAGTTTCCACCACCACTTTATTACAGCTGCAGAGCTGTGAATTTTATCACCTTCACCTCAACCTTATAAAACTAGCAAAATTCACAGGTCAGCCAAAACAGAACCGTTTATGACAGTCGCCTTTAACTTAACGGTATCAAATGCCTTAAAAACCGCACCCAAATTGGTCCTGGTCACTCATCATGGTCGTCGAATTTCACTACAAAATCTGACCATTGCATTGTCGCAGGCGCAGGTCAGTGTCTAATTACCCATAGGTCAAAACTTAGCAGTAGAAAATTCACGAGTTTTACTTACAATATTATATAATATAATTACACTAGTATCTTACCCAGCCATAACTCAATGGTTAATAGCAAACGATTCAAGGGTCTTACTTACTAATCAGTGTCTTACTTACCCATGGGCCAAAGGCTAACATAACACTAAAGGATTGAAGGATCAAATATTCCGATGCGTACTCGTAACCAGTTTGGTATCAAGTCCAAATTACCCTATAGTCTACGTGAAAAATATCAAAGGCCTTATCATTACCAACCCAATGAATTCCTTGGTGCTTGGAACACTTGCCAGCGTTCTGCGAAATATTTGTCAGCGTTCTGTCAAACTTCCCTTTAAGAGCGAACTGCCGAGGTTACCAAGCTCTAAGGAGACAAACCGTAAACAAATCCTCGGTTTACAGAAAAACTTGATGGCAGTGATTTTGAGGGGGTACTTCATTGTAAGGCACAATTCCCCAATATCGGTGTTTGAGACCACGCTGGCGTCTGGTGTGATTTGTAACACAAAACCTGGACTGTAACTAGGTAAAAGAGGATCCAGCACGATTGTCATACAACAAAATACCGAAACATTACTAAATTTTTGACAGCAGAAAATGAATCTAAAAATGCACTTTTCATCCTCACCATGACAGCATATCTATTTGTCTTCGTATTGCGTCCTAGGTTTTTGCGACTCACTTAGCGCATGTACCCGGGATACATGAGCAGCCTCGGTACCAGGACCCTGGGTACGAACCATCACCTCCTGAGGAAATATGGCGCATCTCCGCTACGAAGTGTGACGACCAGGAACGGACCGTTGCAATAAGAAAATCAAGTATATTTGAATAGAAATTCAAGAAAAATCATTAAATTCATTTTCTGTCAATTCTGAAAATCATTCATCCTCAAATCACCGATATCCAATGAAAACATTGTATTTTAAATAAATAACTGTCAAATGGTGTGAACTACCCTCATTGTCCCTCGTATAGAGAAGGAGCAGGACCCAGTGGCAGAACCAGGGGCGTAGCCAGAATTTCGTTCAGGGGGGCGCCCCGAAAAGGGCCCCTGCGACAGCGCCAAAAGGGCCCTGACGGGTAAAAAATGCCCTGCTTGTTACAGAATCGTGTCCTCAGGGGCCCTTCGGGCCCTCAGGGGGGGCGGCTGTATGTATGTATGTATGTATGTATCTATCTATTTGATCTCTCAGCATACATAAATTTAACACTCAACGGGCGCGATCGGCACAAAAGACCCATAAGGGTCTAAAATCGCGATGCCTATCGCTCGGTTTAATGTCACTGCGCATTGCTCCACCACCAACCAAAACGGGCTTCCACCATTCGCGACAAATCACACAACACTTGGGACAACTTATAATCCAATCCACTCGGCGCCAATCGCCTCAGACAACAGTTTCCACAAATGTGGACCGTACACCATTCCACTTTGAACGCCCACCCCCCCATCCAGTCCACAAGTTAAAACGCTTGGTTTGTATGAGGAAATTTTGAAATGCGTTGGCAATGATAATTTGCAGCCTTTTTTCTGTAATGTTTCCAAAAATTAGAGTATCAATCACTTGTTTCATTGCTAAATTCCTGAGAATGTCATTGGTCGCTATCAAATCTAATACGGTATTTCTATGTTCAGCAAATGTTGGGCATTCCAGGACGAAGTGCCTAACATCCTCCCTGAGATGGCCACATGAACATGCTGGACTGTGCGATGGGTAATATTTGAAGATGTCTGCGTTAAGCTGAGTTAGTCCCCTTCTAAGCCTTGAAGGAAATATGTTTCCGAGTTTTGTGCCCAGAAAGTAATAATTGGGGGGTTTAGCAGCACCGTATATTTCTGTAACAGTGCATTTGAATTAGCTGTCCCTGCCGCCCCCCCTTGGCTACGCCCCTGGGCAGAACGGTACTAGACACCCACATACATGAGTCGATCGGGCCGTTCCCGCGGTGGGCACGGCCCTGAGGCTGCTCATGTACCGGGGGTGACGGTCAGAAAATGGCAGCAGCTGCAGCAGCCGGTACTCACCACTGAGAGGGATCCGTTGTAGCCGGAGTAGGGGCGGTGCACAGGTACTCACCATTGAGAGGGATCCGTTGTAGCCGGAGTAGGGGCGGTACACAGGTACTCACCATTGAGAGGGATCCGTTGTAACCGGAGTAGGGGCGGTACACAGGTACTCACCATTGAGAGGGATCCGTTGTAGCCGGAGTAGGGGCGGTACACAGGTACTCACCACTGAGAGGGATCCGTTGTAGCCGGAGTAGGGGCGGTACACAGGTACTCACCATTGAGAGGGATCCGTTGTAGCCGGAGTAGGGGCGGTACACAGGTACTCACCATTGAGAGGGATCCGTTGTAGCCGGAGTAGGGGCGGTACACAGGTACTCACCACTGAGAGGGATCCGTTGTAGCCGGAGTAGGGGCGGTACACAGGTACTCACCACTGAGAGGGATCCGTTGTAGCCGGAGTAGGGGCGGTACACAGGTACTCACCATTGAGAGGGATCCGTTGTAGCCGGAGTAGGGGCGGTACACAGGTACTCACCATTGAGAGGGATCCGTTGTAGCCGGAGTAGGGGCGGTACACAGGTACTCACCATTGAGAGGGATCCGTTGTAGCCGGAGTAGGGGCGGTACACAGGTACTCACCACTGAGAGGGATCCGTTGTAGCCGGAGTAGGGGCGGTACACAGGTACTCACCACTGAGAGGGATCCGTTGTAGCCGGAGTAGGGGCGGTACACAGGTACTCACCATTGAGAGGGATCCGTTGTAGCCGGAGTAAGGGCGGTACACAGGTACTCACCATTGAGAGGGATCCGTTGTAGCCGGAGTAGGGGCGGTACACAGGTACTCACCACTGAGAGGGATCCGTTGTAGCCGGAGTAGGGGCGGTACACAGGTACTCACCACTGAGAGGGATCCGTTGTAGCCGGAGTAGGGGCGGTACACAGGTACTCACCACTGAGAGGGATCCGTTGTAGCCGGAGTAGGGGCGGTACACAGGTACTCACCACTGAGAGGGATCCGTTGTAGCCGGAGTAGGGGCGGTACACAGGTACTCACCACTGAGAGGGATCCGTTGTAGCCGGAGTAGGGGCGGTACACAGGTACTCACCACTGAGAGGGGTCCGTTGTAGCCGGAGTAGGAGCGGTACACAGGTACTCACCATTGAGAGGGATCCGTTGTAGCCGGAGTAGGGGCTGTAGACATAGCTGAACGGGTACCGGTCCGCCAGAGGTTCACAGGGCCGACCTGAGGACGCCACAGGTCAGGTCAGGTCAGGTCAGGTCACACTGAGTTTACAGGCGACGTGTACCGGCGGGGCATGCCGGTCTGAGAATGACCCTGGTACGGAACATAGTTCACCTCGCAGCACAACGCACTTAGACTACTTCTGACGCAAAATGCACGCGATTTTGTTTTAAAAAAATCGGTCAAGCGGACCGAAAGAAGAAGGTTTTCAATACACAAACTGATGTGTCTGAGGCTGAGGCTTAAACTGAGGCTTAAAAACAATGTTGTTTTTCATTATTCCTCAGAAAGGATAGCATCAAAACAGATAACACACACATCCATCCTAAGTTAGGAAATGGAGCAGGCGGAAGAAACAGAAGTGGCGCACAGACAGCACATCGCCGCATTCCTAGCTCTTACAACAAAACAGGAAACACAGGAATGCAGGATATTCCATTCAGTTGTCAGGAAGGAGCGTGGTGCCACAGTCCCGGTGACATCTTAAGACATATTTTTGAGGGACGGCGTTTCACCCAAGCCTTCGTCCCGCCACGGTCTATTACAACAGAGGGACTCTTCCGATCTTTAATAAAATCTTGGTCTATTTTTGTACTTTAACATGATAACGCCTGGGGAGGATGATAATAATTCTGCGTATTTGTACTGTAAAAATGAGCAGCTTTTGCAAATACGCTGTTGATTGCCTTATGTCGTTTCCAGAGTTGTGCGTTTCATAATTTTCTTGAGTCGACTCAACTCAACTCAAGTACTGAGAGCAGTTGACTCAACTCATGACCAAGAGTTCAGTGAGTAGACTCAACTCTGACTCACGGCTAAATTCATCCGTCTCAACACTGACTCAACTCAAACTTCGACTCATTTGCAAAATGAAATAAATACATGATAAATATATAAATATAAAAAATAAGAGATAAATCAATCAACCAGCAAAAATCAAGCTGTTCAGAAAGTCTGACATGAAACAGAAGATTAATGGAAGCAAAATTAATTAATTAGCATTCAAACATTGGTTAACAATTACCAAGCAACCATGAATACTTTTTAATTCTTCCAGACCGTCACTGCCCAAAAAAGCTACCACATGCTGCAATTACTTCTAAAAGGAGCATTGCATATAAAACTAAGTAAATGGAATGGAAAAGATCATAAAAGCGCTAAGGTTACGACAACACAGGCAAAAAAAATTGAGCCTCCATACTGCCAAAAAGATTCAAGCTAGAAGAACATGATATAAACTGTATTTTGATTTGTAGGGATGGCACAGGTATTGCTTTTTCTGTTAAAGAATGAGGCTAGGTAATTTTTATAAATTAAAATTAATATCCCAAAAGTTTTACTAAATTTAAGCAATAATTACCTAGTTGCAATTGATAATTATAAGAATTACAGCAAACCCCAGAAAAAGTATACCATGTATGACAAAGGACAATAGCAATGAAAATTCTATCAACGTTGATGTGTTGGATTTAAATATATTCATATTTTAAACCCAATCAAATTTTCAGCTTCCGTCAGAACCTGTAATAAAAATACATACCTATCGCTCTTCAAGCAAAATTGGAGAACGATTTCATTGACAATTGCTAATGTAATATAGCTATCCAAATAAACACAGATGCCAAGTAAAGGTCTCTGATCAGACAAAAATAGTAGCAGGAAATAATTTCTCTGATTCTTGCAATAAAGACATCTCAACATTTTTGTCGAATCAAGGGTCCAATTTTTCAATGCTAATAGCAGTATTTGCTATTGATAGGTAAAATGAAAAGGGTGGAGGCAGACGGCGCATTTAGGATAAAATAATAAATGTAGCATGTAGGCATATAAATATATAAATATTTGCATTACTTCGTGAACTATCACGTGATAATTACTCTTTTGCCTTGAAGTTAGTTAAGCTTGAGCCCATACTCTGCTGAATTTGTTTTTCAAAGACAGCAATGGCGCACACTATTCTCAGAAAACCACCACTGACGACAACAATCAGGGATGACGACGCGTGTTGTTGGAGTGTTTAAAGTAAAGAAGTAATACTAAATATTGAAGATGAGAAGTTTTTGAGAGTTTTGAAATGTATTTTGTAGTGCGTTCCACAACTTCAAAACCAGTGATAGGAACCTGTTTAGTTTTTTGAGTGTATGTATTATTCGTGCCTAGGGATTCCTTCAGACCGGATGGGCCTTTAAAATAAGCAATTGAACCATATAATTATTGGTTTATTGAAACAAATTTAAACTTTGATTTAAACAATTGAAACACTGGAGAAATACTTTAAAGGAGGTTAAAGGAGGTTTGCAAAAGGTAGGCAAATTCAAACACTTTTACTTGACACCATGTTTACCTGTTGAGCCAACTTTTTTGTCAACTCATTTGACTCGCTGTCTTCACAACTCAACTCAACTCAACTCATTGATGTGTTGTGAACCGACTCAACTCAACTCAACTCACTGGTCTAATTTTTTCGACTCAACTCAACTCAACTCAGAGTCGAATGAGCCGGAATTTGAGTTAAACTCCGACCTCTGACTCGCGAGTCGCACAACTCTGGTCGTTTCAGACGGAAAATGATGTTGTCCGTTCATTTATTACCGATGCAGGGACACGTCTGGTATAACAGAAGCTTCCTTTTATTCTGACCAATCCCATAGCTTCCTCTATTTCTCTCAGCTGATTTTCTGAGTTGGTTCGCCCACACGACGATAAGGCATGAAAGTCGGACCGCTTTGGCTCAAGATTGGTGTTTGTTTTAAATTCAGTCCACCAATGGTCCGTATCTTTGACACCACTTTTTCACTCGAGACCAGCACTGGCCTTCAGATATTGTAAAGCACCGATGAGCAGGAGGTAAAAACGCTATTTCTCTAGCGTTTTGGAATTACCAAGGGCTGAACGAGCAGAACTCAGGCACCAGTCATGGCCGTACAACAAAGCATGCTTCAAAACTGGAGCACATATAACGCCAAAAACAATGGTTTTATTAAGTTACCCATTTTGAGAGCATTTTTTTGGATGCCATAAACCCAGTACAAGGCATGGGAATAAAATGATACTAATTAAGGGCCGAAAATTTTGTTGATACCAAGTATAAACAAGAAGCACCGTCGTCTAAGAACCAATAAAAGTGACTTCAATCATCGTTAAGACTCCGCCCTAAATTTAGAGAAAACATAGTATCATTTTTGGCTCTGAATAGAGCACCGAATTTTTGCTCTGACAAGCAAGAGAGTTGTGGCGACGCTCCCGCACCCACTCACAGCCATTGAAAGCCCAGAAACCGTTTACGCCGTAAATGGGTGTAATGAATGGCCGTCGCCAGTACCCTGGTTATCGCTGGATCTGGGATTCTGCTCGCCTGACCACCTGATTTTTCTGGCGAGGCTGCACGGTGGAATGGAATGGAGGCACGACGCTGAAAAGTCCACCACGAAACCGAGTGGCCAGGATGTAACACACGCTTAGACTCCTTCAGCGCTAAATGATTGGCAAGGCTCTAAATAAACCATCATTTGTGTCCCAAAAATGATATTACAACCATCTCAACTCAAATACTGCGTCACCAAACCTTAGAGAAACGGAATCATTAGCCACCAATAGCCGTCATAAGCACAAAACGTAGTCCAAAAACCGATTAACACCACTTTACCTAATTTCACCCGGTCGGCATCACTATCTCACTTCATCGGCATTCCGCCGCCCGTTTAAAGAATGGTTTACGGTTGCGGCGACTATTGCGCACAGTCACGATCGGCGACGGCGCCGCGATCGCCGCGGCGCCTCGCGGCAGACGAGCGCGGCGCACTCCGCGCTCATTAGCGGTCCGGAATGCAATTTGGGCCCGATGACGCCGCGATAGCATTGTGGACTCAAGTTCGGCAGCTCGGGTCGGGCCGCGTGATGCCAAACCTGGCCAACGCGCGTTACAATCGTCACGTTTGATGCCATATTTTCCCGGGGTTTGTAGTTGGTGAGCTTTTGTAGCTCGTGAGTTCCATGAATACGATGTAACCTCTGGAAGCCTTTTATTCGATTTAAGACATGCTGAAGTTATTTTCGGGGGTGGACGTAGAAGTGTTTTCACCACCAGGGTAGTGGTGTTGAGCTGCAGGTTTGAGTCCAAGGACAGCCAGGAGCCCGGCTAAAACACCACCCGATGATAACACTGACCACAAGCAAAAACGAACACAAGCAGCGTCTCAGGATCCCCAGCACAGAACTCTTTCATATCAATGGAGTGGACTATAGTATTGGAGAAAAACATATGAAACACCTCGAACTGATCTAGGGAATGAAACAGTTAGAATCCAGGTGAGGAAATTTATTGGCAGGTGCTCTGCTACAAAAGCAAACAGGATGAAATAGAGAATGTCAGGGAGCTGGGAAAATACTACATCTAGACATGTATCTACATCTACTGTATCTAGACCAATCCATATCGCAATTACAGACCTGTAATTGCGATATGCACCTGTACACCTATTCGTTTTTGGTGGTGCTACGGAACCCAATCTAAGCCTCACGCAATGTTTTCTGGGCCTGGTCTTTTCTGTCTAAAGAAAGTTCTCACATTTGATATGCACGTATGGGATATGAAACAAGCATGGGATAAACATTTTTCAATAAGTGGTTGACATCGCAGCCTCACGCAAGATCTGAAATACGTAAGAGCGATTTGAGATTGAATATAATGAATTACATATTCAGACATAAACATGGTGTAACATTCTACGCATTTCAAATTATCTTAGCGCAACAGGGGTTGAATCTCTGAGAAGGTGACAAACAAGAGCTTATCACCAACAGTTCCACATACTTGTTAGGTAAGTTAGATGGCTAAAAGGCAAATACTGGGTGACGCAGCGAACGAATACGACCACCTCTAGCTGATATATTTACCCATATATTCTCTATGATGACACCCGACGAACTCAGCAGTTGGTAATCCCTTAAACCCCGACAGTGACCTATCTATTTACCACATACTGAAAGAAGGCCGGCCCTTTCCTACGTTGGAGGTTCGCTTTACACGGACCACGCGGTCAAAAACGATATAAATACCCTAGCCCCCAGCGGAAATACCTATTCGCGCGAAGCAAGAGACAAACACCACGGACGAGAGCCATGGCTTTAGCTGGCGCGTAAGAACTTGATAAATGAACGGGGTGTCTCTTTAGATATGAAACAGGTCTCACAGAGACTGTAAAAAGGAGAACGGCAGACTTATCAGAAACAGCATTATCCTAAACAAATAATTCAACGTCCAAAGATAGTCATAACAAGGCAAAAACTGTCACATCTAAAGGCCAGTGCTGAGAAATAGCTGTTATTAAGATATTAGGTAAACTGAGCGCCAGGAAGCAATGAGGAAAAAATTAGCAGTTCTCACAATACATTTTACAGAGTAGGAAGCAAAGATAGCATTTGCACTCAGCTGGGCTCGATATCTCAGATGTCAAATACTGCCGGACAGAAGACGGCCTCAGGGCACCGGTGAGGCCTCAGGCACCGGTGAGGCCTCAGGGCACCGGTGAGGCCTCAGGGCACCGGTGAGGCGAGACAGAAATGTAGCAGCCCTACACCCGCCCACCGGCCTCTCGGGAACAATCAATCACAAGTTATAGAAGCACAAACATAATCATACCAATGATTAGTCGGGGTTATAACCAATCACATTACCCTGAAAAACCACTGTGAAGCCTTGTATGAAAAAGCCTATCACCGTACCGGACCCTCTCTCTCTGTTATGGAGAGCAGATGGACGGATAGTCAGTGTACCATCTCCCCGGACCGTGTCTCTACTCCCCGGACCGTGTCCCTACTCCCCTCACGTGCCCAAAATACCAGGGCATTTCTTTTTTGGCATAATCGGTCTGAAAAGAACCTGAGGCGGCCATCCCTGTGCTTTGTGGGACATTCAACTTTGGCTTCTAAATTGACCCTTCATCACGGGAGTTTCTCGTTCAGATGGTGGGCTCAGCGTCTCCGTGACAAGTCCCTTGATGACTTGAGTGAGGCTCCGACTCCAAAAACCAAACTTGCAACAACTTGGACAAAATCTATTTGCACAAATATACGCAGACCATTACTTCGCGTTTCATGAAATGCATACAAATAAGCCTGTAATTCCACAAACCGATTAATTACGGACACCGCCGTCTGCTGTGCTGCCGTTGCCTGTAGAAGACGTGACCGTGGCCTGGCGGCGATTCTGGCAGCTGGGCGGCGGCAGCGGAAGCCAGGACACTGGGCCAGCCGACTGGACACCAGGCCGGCCGACCAGCTCTGGACTGGGCGTATCACTGTGTATCGAAACACCAAGTGTCGGCCGCAGCGTCAGGTCGGCGGCAGTATCGGCCCCATCATCACCCTCACGCCCTCTCTGACACTTCGGACAGAGGCACCCCGTCTAATTGGCTTCTGTGAGAGCGAGCGCTCAGAAAACACAGCCGCACGCACCGGGCTCAACCCGCACATTTTCTGAGAAGAATACTTGTGACAGAGACAGGTTCGGCAGATGTAGCATTGTCAAGTGCCCCTGAAAAAGGTGCTGAGAACAGTCCCGCATATCTTTCCCAATCACTGAGAAGTGTATATCTTTTAAGCACACAACTTGAGAAAAACTCGCTAGTAGGGCTTCTTCAGGTAGGGTGTTCATTTCGCAGTAGTCGTACTGGGGTTTGCAGGCAATGTGGCACCTTGGTGCAATGCCAGACTGTGGTGGCTTCAGGGGCAATGTGTGCTGAATATAATTGATTCAGCCTTATTTCTGGTGACAGATGGCTAATGCGCCCGATATTTTGTTTTATTCGATTTTCCTCTGTTAGCACTAAACAGTCTCAGTTAGCCTTACATCAAATCGGCGTATAAGCTAGTAATGCTTTGCACCAGATTCAACCTGTTTTATCTGTGTCAAAAGTGAAGGCAAACAAACATAGATCATTTAAGCTAAAGAGGTTATCATTAGGAAACAGAGTGGCATTTATCAATGTATCATGTTTCTCTTCATACACCTACAAATATGTCCTGCTTCCATCTTTTCACTAAAGCAAGGTATACACATTATATTCGACGGTACCAAAGGCATGTTTAGGATGTGGGTTTTAAAGATGTCCAAGCAATACAAAGTCGTCGCCCAACACGCGTAGCCGGGCTTGAGCATGGCCACTGGTGGATGCAAGGGGGGCCAAAGGGGCGGTGGCCCCCACCAAAGCCTAAAATAATATCTTAAGCCCCCCAAACACTTCCTTACCAAACATTAAGTTTCCGATTTGTCTCAATTTAGTCCCTCCCCCAAAAAAGTTGGTTTGGTCCCCTCCAAAAGCTGCTCCTGGATGCGCCAATGAACACGACATGACTTTTTTCCTAACAAGATCGCCTCATTGCACGTAAATGGCCAGGAAGGACGGGGTCGGTAGGATGTGAAATTTTACCTTTCTTCCACAATCGGTAAGTTCTGGGACAAATGGAACATCGATTAAGCGGTTTGTCGGCATGCTTTACCACATAACTATCTTAGTTCAAATCACATTATGTAGGTGCAGGCTTCCCTTTAAGGGAGCATCAGCAGCTAGCGGCTATGCAGTGCCAGTGGTGTTCATTTCAAAGACCATCACTCAATATTCCCACACTGACATCTGCAGGGTTGCAAAACCTCTCCCGCGTCGATCCAACAAATGGTGTCTATGCGTAACGGTCAGCTCAATCAAGACGCTGGTGTGGTTTCACTTACCCTGGATACATGAGCGGCCTCGGGACGGTACACACCGCGAGAACGGCCCAGCCGACTCATGTATCCGGGCGTCTGGGACGGTACACACCGCGAGAACGGCCCAGTCCACTCATGTATCCGGGCGTCTGGTACGGTACACACCGCGAGAACGGCCCAGCCGACTCATGTATCCGGGCATCTGATACGGTACTGACCGCGGCAACGGCCCAATCCACTCATGTATCCGGGCGTCTGGTACGGTACCCACCGCGGCAACGGCCCAATCCACTCATGTATCCGGGCGTCTGGTATGGTACACACCGCGAGAACGGCCCAGCCGACTCATGTATCCGGGCGTCTGGGACGGTACACACCGCGAGAACGGCCCAGCCGACTCATGTATCCGGGCGTCTGGGACGGTACACACCGCGAGAACGGCCCAGCCGACTCATGTATCCGGGCGTCTGGGACGGTACACACCGCGAGAACGGCCCAGCCGACTCATGTATCCGGGCGTCTGGGACGGTACACACCGCGAGAACGGCCCAGCCGACTCATGTATCCGGGCGTCTGGTACGATACCCACCGCGGCAACAGCCCAATCCACTCATGTATCCGGGCGTCTGGTACGGTACACACCGCGAGAACGGCCCAGCCGACTCATGTATCTGGGCGTCTGGGGACGGTACACACCGCGAGAACGGCCAAGCCGACTCATGTATCCGGGCGTCTGGTACGGTACACACCGCGAGAACGGCCCAGCCGACTCATGTATCCGGGCGTCTGGGACGGTACACACCGCGAGAACGGCCCAGCCGACTCATGTATCCGGGCGTCTGGTACGGTACACACCGCGAGAACGGCCCAGCCGACTCATGTATCCGGCCATCTGATACGGTACTGACCGCGGCAACGGCCCAATCCACTCATGTATCCGGGCGTCTGGTACGGTACACACCGCGAGAACGGCCCAGCCGACTCATGTATCCGGGCGTCTGGGACGGTACACACCGCGAGAACGGCCCAGTCCACTCATGTATCCGGGCGTCTGGTACGGTACACACTGCGAGAACGGCCCAGTCCACTCATGTATCCGGGCGTCTGGTACGGTACACACTGCGAGAACGGCCCAGCCGACTCATGTATCCGGGCGTCTGGGACGGTACACACCGCGAGAACGGCCCAGCCGACTCATGTATCCGGGCGTCTGGGACGGTACACACCGCGAGAACGGCCCAGCCGACTCATGTATCCGGGCGTCTGGGACGGTACACACCGCGAGAACGGCCCAGCCGACTCATGTATCCGGGCGTCTGGGACGGTACACACCGCGAGAACGGCCCAGCCGACTCATGTATCCGGGCATCTGGGACGGTACACACCGCGAGAACGGCCCAGCCGACTCATGTATCCGGGCATCTGGTACGGTACCGGCCGCGGCAACGGCCCAATCCACTCATGTACCCGGGCGTCTGGTACGGTACACACCGCGAGAACGGCCCAATCCACTCATGTATCCGGGCGTCTGGTACGGTACACACCGCGAGAACGGCCCAGCCGACTCATGTATCCGGGCGTCTGGTACGGTACACACCGCGAGAACGGCCCAGCCGACTCATGCATCCGGGCGTCTCGTACGGTACACACCGCGAGAACGGCCCAGCCGACTCATGTATCCGGGCGTCTGGTACGGTACACACCGCGAGAACGGCCCAGCCGACTCATGTATCCGGGCGTCTGGTACGGTACACACCGCGAGAACGGCCCAGCCGACTCATGTATCCGGGCGTCTCGTACGGTTCCCACCGCGAGAACGGCCCAGTCGACTCATGCATGCGGGTGTCTGGTACGGTACCCACCGCGAGAACGGCCCAGTCGACTCATGCATGCGGGTGTCTGGTACCGTTTTGCCACTAGGTTCTGGTACTTCTCTAGAAGGGTCACGAGGGTGGTTCGTACCATTGGACAAAGTTTTGGATTAAAAACATAGATATATTAGATATTGATAGCATGAAAATATATTTACAATAATATTAGATACAAAAAAACGAGACAATATTTCGCTGACAACAGCATCAACAGGTCTGAATTGTATTGTATTCGATTGTATAATAATAATTTTTTTTCATTCGATAGAAGAATTTTACTATAAATTGTTCGTTAGAAGTGACAGAAAGTGAGCTTTAATGAGCTTCAGTTAATGTTTCATTCAAACAAAAGGAACTCGCTTCTCACAATGGTACGTTCCGCGTCGCCACATTCGCCGGGGCCGCGCCATATTTGGTCGGGACGTAACGCTGCGTACCGAGGCTGCTCACGTATCTGGGGAAAATTTTATGGAACTAGTGATGAAATGTGGTCGAATCAGACTGAAACTTACCGCCGATGGGACCGAAAGCAGAGCCTCCTTCATTTTCTCTATTGGCTGACCCATCGGTGGCTTTCTGAAATCACAGAAACACATGTTAGAGTGCGCAGTCACAAACTCTTTTAAGCCGTTATAAGCCGTGGTAAAAAGCTGACCATAATACCCTTCAATCCTTTAACAACAAAGAAACCGATCACGAGAAATAAAACCAAAATATTACCGCACAATTATGCATCAAGCAGCTATTTCTGGCAATAAAAAGTGAAATTCAACATCTTTGACAGCGACGGAACTGCAGACAGCGGAAAAATGAACTAAATCTGGTAGGAACATACCTGGGCCCATGCCTCTTACCCACAAAGGTTTCAACTCCCTGGTATCTGGCATAAATTCCCAGAGCAGAGAATAACGACAGGCAGAAAAACCCCGAAAAAACTGTTAGATTACAGGTTCTTTCATTTTGTATAGTGCTTTTAACTTATTAGGCTGCGGTGTGATCACTAAGATATCTATGACATTGGATTTGATTACTTTTATTCGGATACCAGATGTCACGAATCCAATGCTTCATTCCTATGTTTTTATAAGAAGATCCTGGTTCCCCAGATGAGACTTATGCGCTCTTTTTCAGTCAGAAAAAAACTTCAAAGGCTGGAATATTACTTTCTGGTTCCTTCGACGTTAAGTTTTTTCCAAAACGTGTTCATTTCTAGCAGTTCAATAAGTGCCTGCTTGAGTATTGTTCTTTTTCTTTGCTTGGAGTTTATCGTCACAATACTTCGAGGAATACTAAATATTTTATCCAATTGTTACAAAGATAAATATGTATTAAGCTTAAATTTCAAACTGCTTCCGACCCTCTTTAATACGAATTATTGTCAACAGGTAGATTTCAGCAGCGACCCCGTCACTCTTAATATCGTTAAGAAACAATAACAAATAGCAAAGGGACACAAGAACCCAAACATAAGTTCAAAGTCCGCATTTGTCAACAAACAGATAAGACCTTCTTGCTTGAGACCTTCGAAACGCATCTGTCTAGTTTATATGACTGCTTGGTTTCACTAGTACTGCTAGTGTCATTGATGCAATAGCGTCAAGGCGTGACTACGGTGCAGGCATCAACCGGTAATACAAGTTCTGCACCCAACATTCCAGACATTAATATCATTAAGACGATGTACGAGCAGGAAAAATATCCATCATTAGCTGCCTGTAAAAAAAACTCCAGCATCGCTGACTTTTAAAGCCTGGTACACACTTGCAACACGTTTCGACGAATCATAATTTTAGATTAGCTTCTTTCATCTCTGTTAGCTGGTGTAAGTGAGTTTTCACATAAAAGGATTAAGATTAATTCCACACTTCGGTAGTGGCTACGACTGTACCTAGTGCTTTAGGTAGGGGTAAATGACACAGAAGGGGTCTTGGGACTTAACCAGCTGCTGATGTCATACGGCGTCGCCAGCTCTCACCGTTTTGTAAGTATATATTGGAGATGAAGAAGTCCTTATTCAGTAACCCCGCCGGAGCTTGCAGCCCCGGCCAGTGGGCTGGAAGCCTGACGCACTAACATCGCGCCTCTATATTCACTCAGCGACACGCAGGGGGGCGAGTGCGACGACTTTTTTAGCAAAAAAATTTTAAGTGTATTTAGACAATACCCCAGGGCTGGATGTAGACTGTGAAGCAGCATGAATCACTTTGATACAAATTAGCTTCTTCACTTTACAATCTGAAATGTGGTCGAATCGCTGACAAAGACCTCCCTAACTGAAGAAAACGTTTTCTCTTGGCCCAACATTTGTAGACCCAAAATGGCATAGTTCCAACCCCACGACATTGTTGGACACAGAAGCCGGTGGTTCAGCAGTTTCATACACAGCCTTTCCAACCAGATCGCAGGGATTAACGTCGGTTCAATTCCTATGACAGGAAACCCCCTTTCGTGCCCTGAGTTACCCAGTGGAATCTTCAAGAAGGCTCCTCAACAGCCCGCTCGACCAATCCTCTCTGTGATCGGTCGGGGGTGGCCGTTGAAAGCGGCACGGATAAAAGAAACCCACTGCTTGTTTACTTCCCGCTGGGCGTATCAGTGAAGATGGAGGAAACATACATGTGTAAATATATTCACACCCCAGGTGATAGCGAGTCAAGATTAGAGGAAGTTAGAATTAACAGAATATACCAACACACATTAATCCCCTCTACCAATCCCCAATCCCAATTCCTACAGTACAAAAATACGCGACAAGCTTCCGGCAATGCGTTTCCATGAAACCAAAATTGTTTTCGAAACCATGCCCCGGTAGAGCCGGAAGCAGTTTGAATTGTACTTGAGAATTTTACCTTTCATTTAGGCAGGCAGTAGAGGTCTGACGTGGGCGCTATCCAGGGGGCACTGGGGCAGTTCCAAGGGGCGCCGGGGTGTAACACATGGGGGGGGCGCGAGACAGGCCAATCGGGGGGGGTTACCTTCTCTCTACCCCTTGCACAGAACAACTCCCTAATACTGATGCTGCTTGCCTTCAGTTCAGCTTGAAACAAATGAGGAGTGACTAAACGCTTTAAAACAAGCTGAACCAAATACGAGCGGCGCCCTAATAGAATGACACGATGATCATACAACTCTTTTCTGTATGGGAACACGCTGGGGAAAAAACGAAAGGCGGCCTTCATAGGTAAGCTAATTTGATATAGGAACGGTTCAGTCAGACAGCTTTTCTGGTTGCAGGGAACGTACATGTCATTCAATGGTGCATGGTACCTTCCTACAGGAAAGTCCAACCAGACTCGGACTCAAGTTGTGTGGGAGAAAGAACCAAAGCTTGAGGTTGAGTAGAATTTGCGAACCTAATCGGAGAAAATAGGCTAGGCGCTCAAACTCTAAAAAGTACATGTCACCATTCGTGCGCGCTCACCATCTGTATAAGCAGCTTTAGGTGCATGGTGCTGAAATGTCTGAAGCCGGAGTATTCACTCACTAATTATCCAGTAACGTCCACTATCCACATGCTCCAGGAAGGAAAAGAACATCCCAAAGCTAGACCAGTGAATAAGACATCGGATCCGTAAATCAAACCATCGCTGTCACGAGAACACACCTTCTAAATCCCGAGAACGGAGGTCTGGAGCGTCCCGCCAGCCAATCGACCATTCTACAAATTTCGTCCGCTTTATTGCAAGTTCGGGATTTCCGAGGCACCGCTGAACCGGTAGCTCAGAAAATTTCTCACCGAACTTATCTCAAGAGACCATCAACCCACCATCCATCCAAACGAGCATTTCCTATAACTTCAACGAGGAAATTTGAAGTCCGGTACCATGCCGGCTTGCCACTGCGCTCAGTTCACCCATCGCCAGTCAGACTCAGCCGAACTGAGTCGGGTAACCAAGGGCCTGAGTGTCCCGTGAGAATCGATCCCGAGCCTCCTGCACCTTTCCGCCGCAGCGGGCTGGAGAACACAGCTGTAGAAACTGAACTATCG
Organism: Lepas anatifera; assembly: GCA_034440635.1. Classification (NCBI taxonomy): domain Eukaryota; kingdom Metazoa; phylum Arthropoda; class Thecostraca; family Lepadidae; genus Lepas; species Lepas anatifera. The sequence continues at coordinate 908,224 of JAOTON010002098.1, forward strand.
GGGCAGCTAGACAACAAACAAAAACACAACCACCAAACCTTTAAAACTTATCCAGGTCCGATCTGACCCCGGTGGAGAGCATCCTTGAACACCTACGCCAATACCTCCTTTGATTAGGCAAGCGTGCCTGTTGGGAGCGGCCATAATAAACAATTAATAAAAAATTGACGTAGTGTCGGGCTAATTGGCGCCACCACCAGCCAAGGTACTCCGCAAATTCGTTTAGTGATTTCAATTCATGGTTGAAAGATGGGGCAAGAAAAACATACTTCGATCGTATACGTATCCCTCAAAGATACACCATCCAGTTGGAAAAAAACGGACACTGATCACAAATTCGGGTTGTATTTAGCTAGCTCCGGATCATTTTGAAGTTACACGTGTGAGGACCACAGACCAAGGATCGAGTTCAGGCAACTTGGACTCCTAGGACCAGCAAATGTTTAAACATCTTTTTCCCCGCGGTCAACAGAAGATCTGATTATTTACGTGTTTGCCTTCATTTTCCTACAACGGAAGAATTGGTGTGACGGGGTGCCTAATATACAATTAAATTCATCGCATTTCAATATCTTCGAAGCAGGCGCAGGCCGCCCCGCGCGCAGCCGTATTCCCCGACTCGACCGGTCTCCGCAACCACCACGTGCTCTCGCCAACATAATACCCTGCCAACCTGGCGGATACGCCGGGGTGACACGGCGCCAGTGGACTTTGGACGAGCGTTTTTATAGCGAGTTCCGAGGCCGGATCTTCAGCGCCGAGGCGACCACTGTGTAAATACTGACTGGTGTGGAGGCAGCACGTTACCAACGCCTGGTGGCATCATAGAGGTTTTGCAAATGTCAACAAAAGCAGCTGCCGAAATCGGTACAAGCTACCAAAACGTATGAGGCAACGGAAGACGACATTTTAAAGCTATCTGACAAGACAGACTAAATTAAAACAGTTAACCCCACAATATAGCAGTAGAAGTCCAGCCCTGCGCCGAGCCCTGCTGGCCTCCCCAGTGCTGGGTGCGCAGCCTGGACGCCTCCCTCGCCCGCTGCTGCCAGTCCGACACCACTTCAAGGTCTCGGCGGCGAGAACCAGTTTACGCTACAGTCGCACAGCGCGGGGTGCTAACCTGGCCTCCGGCCTCCTGGGGGACGTGACGCGATTAGCGCGCGGCGCCGCCGGTGAAGCGCACTCGGCAAGGGTGAATTTTGTACGAAACGGGTGATTTGGTTTCTACCTTATACATGGCTTTGCCAGCTTCAGAGCTGTTGTATGTTGGCATGCTGCACCGAAGCAGGCGGCTGGTTTATTATTGAACGTCTGGTGCGCAGAAGGCTGTTCGCGGCTCCGTAAACAAACAGGACGCGCTTACAGCGTCACCATGGCTTGAAAATACCGGCAACCGTATTATATTTGGCCACTAGTCCGCCTACCAAAATTGTAATGGTTTACTACGGTGGCTCTCCTGCATCCGAATGGAGCGCTTACCGTTTCAGATTCGGTGATGAGGCTGCTCTTGTCCTCCGTGAGACCGTCCTCGACATTGAGGTCCTCTGCTCCAAGATTCTCCTCATCGTCCTCCTCATGTTTGAACACCTTCACCTCATCCGTAGATCCCTGCTCATCTCCATGCGCCATTTTAGCCGCCAGAGCGGCGCAGCACGCCGGAAAACGCCACAATCACACCGCCGCACTGTTCGCACCTTTCAACAGCCCGCCTCCACACAGCAACACCTTTCTCTCCAGCTTAACCACGAATCATCACAGCACGCATTTGAGCGGCGACCTCACCCCCCCTCGCCAGTCCCCAGTCCGTACTGAGGCGCCGCTGGCCGGCCGGGCCGGCGGGCCTTCAGTGAGGCGGCGAGTCTATAGAAGCCGCCGACCAATCAGAGGCCGCCTCTGATCGGCCGCCGTCGCCGCCGTACCGGTGCTCTTGAAGTGGGAGGGTGCCAGCTCCCGTGAGTGTGGCGCGCGCGCGGCGGCGTCGTCAAACGCGCCGACAGCGTGGAGGAAAGGGTATTGCAGGTTAGCGCGAGCAGCGGCGTTTGATTTGAATTTTTGGCCGTTGATGCTGATCGAACCGGAAGTGGTTTGCTCCCGGGCTGTTTTCTGTTGGTCGCCAGCCTTTGATAAATTTGGTCATTTCTACTTTAGGTTTCTTACGAAATTAATTTGTTCTTTGGTATGAAAGCTTTGAAAGATGCAATGTGCATTTTTAATGTATGCTCAAAACCAGAGGATGGAATGATCATTATCAGGGCTCAAGGTGGCACACATGCAGCGGAAAGGGTACTTTTTTCTTTATCGGCCACTTCCGTTTCCCACCTTGCGTGATAAACCTAGTTATATAGGGTTCAGAGCAGCATTGGCAAAGGGTTCAATCAGTGGCAGATCCACGGGGGGGCTAGGGGCTCAAGCCCCCAATGTCTGAGCCCCTAGAGTTAATACAAAGGCGGGGGCTGCTGAGGTACTGGCGGGTGAGGCTCGAGGCCCCTAGCCCCCCCCTTCCTAATGAATTCCTGGACCCACCACTGGATTGAACAGGCACTGTGGAGAAACAGGTCCTCAGCTACCTACACCCCTTTGAGGTGTAGACTGAGGAACAGGTCTTAAGCTACCTACACCCCTTTGTGCAGTTTTTTATATCAAGCCTTTACTCCTCGGTCGTAGTTCTGAACATATAAGCCGATTAGGACACTGTTTTTGTTCTTTCTCAGCTTTATGTTCATTGTTGATAATTTTTTCGGATATGCACTAAGATCAAATCTTAGAATTACAAACCACATTCAGGAGTGTGGATTTTGATCTCTTTAGGGGTGCCTTGGCACCCCCAATGATGTGCAGGGCACCTCCAATGGTTATTTTGGCACCCCCACCAAAATGTGAAGCAAAGTCCTAATGAAGTGCTTAAAGAGGAGGAAATTGCCAAATAAATACGTGTTCCACGCTCCACCTTGCTAATGTGATATTCCGCATCTGAGCTACAACTTGATAGTTTACCAAGCAACGGAAATCCTTAGACATATTGGATATTTCGTAATTTACGTACATACATGCCCGATAACTCACCGTATACTTCATGCTTCATACTTAAGCAGTGGCGGATCCAGGGGGGTGTAAAAAAGGCATTTCCCTCCCCCAAATGCAAATGGAAAAGCTCGGAGCAAAACTATGTTTTTCCCCCTCCCCAAAGCTGTCGACTTCTTTTTGCCCAGACTCGTTTTTAGTTTATAAGCAATGTTTTCGTACTTCAACTCTCAACTTCAAACAGGAACAGTCAACTTCAGTGTAAACATTGGGCCTTGGATAACAAAAACAAGTATCTTGTGGGCACCCCATGACGTTTTTTTTTTTGCTTATCCTCTCTTGGGCTTACCCCCAAAACCTACCGTCTAGTCAATTTTGGCATACTCCCACCGCGTGAAGTTTTTTTTTTGCTTATCGAGTTTGGTTTGCCCTCTTCTCCAACCTACCGGCTAGATCTGCCCATGTACTTAAGCAGTGACGCAGTGTAAGATACAAGGAAAGGTAAAAGTTATTCACGATAGCTGAATTAGGTGTGTCTATTTTTCACTAAGTGATTCGTTCACACTGAGGTCAGCACATCGAAAAAGGTATTTGAAATTAAAAATACGCAGCATCAGGGGGCCTTTGGTCGATGACGCCAGGTGTTTTCAAACATTTGTACAAATTGGTAAATATTTGTATGCATCGGCATACCTATTACCTCCTGTCCAATGTTGTTACGCACCACCTCTTCTGTTGCGTTCCTGCTGGTTGATACCATGCCATGAACAATCTACAATCTGAGAAACCATACCTAGTATTAAAGGAAATGTGGCACCTTGGTCGAATCCTGGAATTTAGTGTAATTAGGGGTACTTTTAGCAGAAAATAATGGAAGCGTCCATGATTTCTTCGAAAAAATATACAATAATATCAATATTTTGATTTTCTAAGTGCTCCTCTAGAGAAAGAAAAAATCTGCCTGTGGATGATGTCCATGATCTGGTAACAACTACTTTTCAATACGCTTCAAGGGCTTTGATTGGCTGATGCTCGCCATGATGTCAGCATATGTCGTCACACCAACAGCCATGACAACTGTGGCCTGCTGGTAAGGGTACATGAGTGGTTCATTTCAGGAAGGTTTAAGTTTTTTTCTACGGAAATCTCGAGTTCCAAGACAAATGATATATCCAGTACTGGGGTTTCCGACTTGCTTTACAACTTGGCTATCTCAGTTAAAATCACGTTATGAAGGTGCCACATTCCCTTTAAGATGCAATCGTGTTACCAAAAATGTAAAACTGACAATCTGCTCGCCTGACTACTCATTGCACCACTCATCCAGTGTAAATCAAAATCCAGGATGACATCACTGCCGATACAAATACGGAATCTTCATTACTCTTATACTGACCCCACCTGCACCTGAAAACAATCCTGTGCATCATCAAACCATACGCGTCGGAAAAGGGGGGGCCAGGGGGGCCTGCCCCCCACTTTTTGGCCAAAAATTTCCTGATCTCAGTGAAAATGAGAGAAAGCCGGACATTCTTATATCCAGCCGCTGCGGAGGGCAACGAGGAGCCCAAATTCGAACAGTTTTTGGTCCTGATGATGAAAGTTTTTGTCAGCATCATGTTGAAGTTTTGCTGCCCCCCCCACTTTTTTGCCGGTGGCGACACTTATGCATCAAACAAACTACCTTTGGAGCCTTGAGGCAAGATAAAAGATTTAAACACTTAACAACCACAAATACAGCGCCTCAGATGTGCATGAAACAGAGCGCGGTTTGGTGGTCTGCGGGCAAAACAAGACAAGACAAGACGTTGATTTCTTCAACACACGAAACATATTATTTCAGCGTTATACGATTGGCGCATAAGCACGCGGTGCTTAATTTGGAGCGCCTGTCGTTTCGCGCAAGAGTTGACGTCACATGCCACAAATCCGTGTTTCAGATGAAAATGCATTTGTTTCTACCATCTAGCCTGGCTTGGATCCTGACGGGTCATTAAAACTATAAGTCCAAATTTATTGACAAAATTTTCAGAGGAGCACACGTGGAGAAATCATATTTTTAAAACAGCCAGAAGGGTCGACATCGCAGTTTGTCATGTGCTAGGAAAACCCCATGGCGGTGACCTTAAGATGGCCAGGATCCCCATTGCCATAATCATGATAGTTTTAAATGCTGTAGTTACTTTGTTCATTGGCACCCATACTGCTAGATGAGTTTTTTCCGCAGATCGAAAGCTCTAACTGACTGGTTTGTATATCATTCCTCAACTTTCCAAATTAAGCACCTCGTGCTTAATTCCTACTTCCAAATTCCGCATCCCTAATTCCGAATTCCTCAGCTCCAAATTAAGCACTGCGTGCTTATGCGCCTATCGTATAACGCTGAAATAATATGTTTCATATATTGAAGAAATAAACCTCTTGTCTCGCCCTTACTTTACATTGTTTTACAAGATATGTTATGCTTTCGGAATATGCTTCCTAGATATATATGCTGAGTGCCCAGCCAAATAAAACTACGAAACTACCTACAGTACTGGGGTGTTTAATTCCATTTCTGGATGTAAGGTGCCCAGTCACCTATCATTTTTTTCATATTGGGCACTGCAACTTGGTTTCATGTGTTTAGGGTGCGTTACCCTCGACACATGCACCACACGACATGACCCGTCAGAACTAATACCCTGTTTCCCCAACAACAGATGTCAGGTCATTCGTTCATTCATCTTGATACACAGATCGCCCACGTGACACGGTGGTTGTAAACCGTAGTACGCTGCGCAAAAAGCTACCGCCTGGAGTTAAGTACTCCCTATTTGCAGATGATGTCGCTATTTGGAAATCCACTCCGGTCGACACCAGGCGGCGCAGTCAACCAGAATTCAAAACCGCAACTACCGAACTGCAGGGTAGTCTCGACGACATCCATACTTGGTGCAATTCAATGGGTCTATCACTCTCGGCCGAAAAGTCATCAGTCGTAGTCTTTGCCAGGCCAGGTGTGCGACACGCAGTTCCTCTGCTCCAAATCTCAGGCAAATCCATTGAATGCGCGAAAAGCTTCAAATTCTTAGGCGTCATCCTTGATACCCGCCTTAGTTTTAACGAGCATATTACCAAAGTCGTCTCTAGCTGTCAAAAACGAGTCAATATCCTTCGCATGCTCGGCGGAACAGAGTACGGTGGGGATCGAAAGACTCTGCTCATGCTCTACAAGTCCTTGATCCGGCCCATACTTGAATATAATTCGTTCGTGTTTGACTCAACAAACAACACTAATAAGCTAAAGCTAGAGCGCATCCGAAACGCAAGTATCCGGGCAGCCACAGGCGCGCTCAGAGAATCCCCACCACACGCAAAGACACCACACGCAAAGACAACCTCACCACAGAGGAGATCTCTCAGAAATTCTTAGAGTTCCAGTCTAACAACACTAGCAAAACCTTCTTCTTCACAGACGGCTCTAAAATGGGCGAAAAAGTAGGCCTCGGCATCTGGGCGGCAAAATATTTGCCTCTAAAAAAGACTTCCGGACAACTGCTCTATCTTTACTGCCGAGGCTGTCGCCATTCTAGATACACTAGTCCTGATTAGAACCCTAAATATTAATTCAGCCGTCATCTGTTCAGACTCCAAATCTGTTTTGCAAGCTATCACTGACGTCGTCAACCCCAGCCATCACGTAGTAGCAGACATCCAGAAGGGTATCGACGATATCCGAGATGTCTCTTTTCTTTGGATCCCGGGCCACTGCAAAATTCTCGGAAATGAAAAAGCCGACGAACAGGCCAAAAAATCTCTAGAACTCAGAAACGTAACACCTCTCAAATGGTCTGGAGACGATAGCAAAGCTCTCCTCCAGAACCATATCCGGAAGTACCTATATCCAAAATGACTGGACCACTAACCACAGCGCCCATTTATTCCATATAAAGCCTAACATCGGCTCCTGGCCCAGCTCCAACCAAAACAGTCGCCGGCGTGAGGTCATCCTGACCAGACTCAGAAGCGGACACACCAAATTAAATGCCTATGGGCGTGTAGGTACCTGTGGTACCTGCTCTGCCATGGAAAATCACTACCATACCCTCATCGACTGTCCCCAGCACGATGCCCATAGGCAGCCCATGCTAGATTATTGCCGCATCATAAATATCCCAGTAAACCTTTCCACTCTTCTCGGCAATGATCACCCTGAGCTGCTGGACAAGCTCTTTACATTCCTGAAGGCTACTAGGCTCGAGAGCTTTATCTGAGACCACTGTGGTGGCAGGTATGAAAAATACCTGCATCCGAAGAGCACCCCTCATATTAGAAATTAACAATTACACTATAAACTTCCCTCTGACAAATTTAAACAATAGGTGCTTCAAACTAGGCTTTAACTGTCTGGTCCTAAGGTATGGTAGACGCAGAATAGCTCCCACCATAGAAAAAAAAAACAAAAAAACAAAAAACATAAAGAAAGTTCAACTAACCAACTAACCCTATCTAACCATCCGTTCATGTTTGCTAACCAACTAACCCTTAACTTAAGGACTACTAACTATACTAACCACATCTAAGACGAACAACTAACCAACTCACACCCCTCCCTAACACTCTATTTGTTCTATTACCCTTCTCTCTTCCTCTATGCGGCGGCTACCCAGCCAGAGAGGGTGCTATAACCTCACCTCCTGGTTGCAGGATAAAGACCCGCGGCATCATGTCATGGTGTTTGCAGGTGTTTCTAATAACCCAATTTTTTCAATGGAGGAACTCGAGTAACGTAAGCAAAACGGTCATTCGATAACAATGAACAAAATCTATAAAAAAAAAATCTTTACGCTGGCAAGCCTCTTCACGTACCCTTTTAAATCCTACCTGTGCCCCAGGCTCGGCATCTCTGCCGTAGCAATCCCATTCCCTCGCAAGTGTTGCTACACTTCGCGACCCATTCCTTGAAATAAGATTCGTCCCTTTGTTCTGCGACATTAAAGTAAACACCCCTCCCGGAAAATTATCCCCCACACTTTAGAGGCGGGCAAAGGTGCTTTGCACAGAACGCCTTATAAAAAAGCCCTTAACTAACTAACCACGCATTACGACCCTTCAGGTGGCCAAGAACCGCTGCGGGCAAGGTCAGATGGGTCGCAGTAACAGGTGCCCTAGCAGAGGCGGGTCCAGTATTTTTCAGAGGGTAGACTGCTATTAGGAAAATGTTTTTATTTCTCTAAAAGAGAAAACAGTTGCAGCTCGCACGACTGTCACCTGGGATGAACCAGAGCTAGCCAAATGGTAGTTTAAGCATGGCTGTGGATTTGCTACGCTATTTACGTCAGTTAGCAGCTAGTGAGCTGTAGGATCCGCGCTCACTTCCCACTTCGTCAACTTTGGTGACCAAACTTTGTGTACCCACTTTCGTCCTCCCGAACTCGACTAGCCCTTTTCTGTCCTAGAAAATATATATGAATATTCCTATAGCATCTTTGTTTACTTTTTCCGTGACAATCTCGGGGAAATGTAGAAAAAGGACCACCTTCTTCCATCCCGACAAAAAAATCTAAAAAACGTCGTCCTACCCCGTCACATTACATTCCCTCTCTATACGGAGTGTCCCTTCTTTGTAAATTTATAGTGTCTACCTTTGAACGCTATCGTTTTTTGGCATTATGTTCTCGGCCCGCCTTGCATCGGTGGTTCGTCATTTTCCCTGCGTAAACGCACAAGAACACACACATGGTGCATGGGCCACATGTCCCTCATTTGTGACCGCCTTGGTGTATCTTAGGGATCCCCTGCCTTGTGGCGGTCACAGAAACGGGCGTGGGTTCGCGCGGGGCTCACTGACTCGCTCACCCACCGAACCCTGAGGCGCGCAGCTCCATGTGTTTGTGCAAGTATTTATTGTGGAACATTTTCTGGTGCTCGGAGGTGGAAGGGGGGAGTGGCGTTGTACCCCTCAATTATGTGCGGAGTTGTCCTCACTGTGATCGGTAGGTAGTTCTGATTATAGGATAGTTCGTGTCGTAATCAACAACACACGTGTACAGTCTCAATCCCGTCCAGACCCTTACTGACTACACCACTTCAAGATACACCAAAGCCTTTGTAATGTATTGTAAATAGTTTCCTAAGTTATAGGCCCTGACTTAGGACAGTATCGAAGGATGGTCACCGAAGAATTTAAGAGACCATCCATAACGTACATCAGGAAAAAGGGAGGGGGCAGGAAGTCAGCAACCGTTTTGCATTTGTATTTGTATTTTTTTCATGTAAATGAGCAACAGGTATAACCCACTAATAGCTCTAGTCAAACAAGCAAAACAAAGACATGGTATTTACAATGAGATGATACAAATGATACCCGTGGCATTCCAAGATTGGCAACAAAGTCATGCGCTTGCTCTAAGTCTTGGTGTCATTAAAACATTGTAGAAATAAGACATCATTATGACATAAAGACCTACAATAATAAAAGCGAGTGTGCAGGATGTGTAGATAAAAGCACAAACAAACACACAAGATGAAGGTAAAAACTCTCGCTAAAACATAGACTAAAACAAGAGCCACACGATAATCAAAACAGGTGCTGCCTGATGTGCTTCACTACAGCACCTTTAAAAATATGGCATGTGGTGGTAAACGGATCGATTGTGGGACACTTGATTGTGAAATCATAAAAACAAAGTAAAGCACGAATAAAGACACCTTGCTTTACAGTTTCGACACTGCCAAATGGAACCTGAAAAATTTGTAGTTGTGCCCCCTGGTTCGACGCTGATGGACGTGAAAGGGGAGGCTCCCAAGCAAGAAGGTGGAGTCTATCTTACCCATTAATATTTTTTAAAGAAACATAAATCATATTGATATCTTCTTTGCGAGAGGCTGGCGATTTTGAATAAATTTAATAGGTAGTGATAAGAAAGCGTAATAGAGGGCCGAGATGTATGAATGTGGGCAGCTAACCACATAAGAAATTTGTGCTGAATTCTGTCTAGCCTTTCCAAATGAGTTTGAGCAGCCCCTCCCCAAATGATGCAACCGTATTCAAGAATGGACCGAACATTGCCGAAATATGCTGCTAGAATGGGGTCTGTTTTCAGACTTCCCCCGGCTCGACCGGTCTGGAGAGATCGTATCAGCACACCCATCGTCCTATTTGCCTTGCTGACGGTGTAATCGATGTGGTTTATAAAGGCTAATTTCGTGTCAAGCCAAACATGCAGATCTCGAACCTCTTCTACGCGATCCAGATAAGTGTTTTGAATTTTGCACCGGGCCAGAATTGGATGTCTTTTCAGAATGATTCTAAACGAGCGGCATTTTGATGGGTTGAGGTTCAGTTTCCAATCGTTGGACCAAACTGCCAGCCAACCAAGGTCCTTTTGAAGAAGTTCCGAGTCCTTTGACCCGGTGATTTTATGATAGAGCTTTACATCGTCAGCAAAGAGAAGAATATTTGTCTGAATTTTGTCCGGGGGTTCATTTATGAAGAGTGCAAAGACCAACGGAGATATCAGACTACCTTCCGGTGTTCCAGAGTGAACCTGGGTCCAATCAGAACATTTTCCATTGATAATGATTCGTTGTTTACGATTGCATAGGAAAGTTTTAAGCCAATTCAAAGCCTGTCCGGAAATATTGTAGGATTTTTGAAATTTGTGGAGGAGAAGTTTATAGTTTACGCTCTGGAATGCTAACGAGTAGTCAGCGTAGATGACATATGTCTGATGGCCTAAAGAGATGAAATCCCACGCAGTTTTTAGGGGACCAGCTAAATTTGTGTCACAATACCTGCTTGGGACAAAACCGACTTTGTTAGACTTTGCAACAGGGCGTAAGAAGGTATTACCATGGGAGTTAAAATTAATAGAATACGTGTTAAGTGATTTATGGATAGTTCCTCAGCTCTGAATTAGAGTGAACATTGATGTGATTCAATGGAGTCACACACATCGTTATTATGGGATTTTTTAATTTTTTTCATGTCCTTTTTATGATGAAAGGAGCCGCGAGATATTTGTGTGAAAACGTGTCCTGACGTCCAAATTACCATCACATGCCTTCAGTCATGAGACCATAGTTCCATGGTGTTGAGAGCTAAAGATATATTGGTGGAAAACACGCAAAATACGTGTTCTGTAGTCCGTACATATTTTCATAACCTGAACGACGTTTCTAAAATATCCGGCAAGCATTAGGAGGTAATGCAACACCCCCTCCCCCGCACCTTTCAAGGAGTGCCGTGACCATTTCAGGGATAGCCTTAGTTCAATTGGGCGAGAAAGTATCCTCTTTCTGGTAATTTATAGGTTCAAGGATGGCATTATTGGAGTCTAAAGACACAGGAAACACCGTCATGTGTCAGCAGATCAAAATATGTGTATAAATCACAGTATAAAGCAAAATACACGAATATTTTGCTAAAGAAACAGCAAAGTGGTGACATCAGCAGCAAAAAATTACATCCGGCATGAGCTTCAAGCACCGAGGGTGAAGAGAGTTTACCGGTCGAAAATTCGGAACATTGAATGCGATAAAGCTGATGGACTAAGCAACGGGACGCATAAGTCCTCACATGGCTTCCCAAAAGTGACCCTAGTCAGCAGCCTCGGCGATAACAGGTGCTGAAATATCTGACACAGAAATTTAACTCCCACAATTGTTTGCCTTTCTTTATGAGGAGTAGGAGTGTACTATAGGGACACACTAGTTGAGTGAACTTCTGCCTTGCGGTCGACGTCGCAAGAAATCTGCTCCCGGGACAATCGCCGTTTTCTTTTCCCCTGAAAGTTATTGTCACTCCAGCTCATGGCGGCAAGAAATGGGTCTTACTGATATTGGTAGAGCCTAGTGTTCTAACGTATGTTTTCCAGTAAAAGGAGAGTGTTATCCTTGGTCATAGTGATGGAGGCACAATGATATAAACCCTAGAATGCTTAGTTGAGAGTGACGCCCAGGCGCTCTAAATTTCCCCTTCACTTTTTTCTTACTCGCTGGCTTTTGTTGGCATAATTCAATAATCCTAGTGTATAAAAATCATCTAGTGTGGAAGCAAGGAAAATTTTGATGAAGAATGTGCGAAGTTTAAGAAAGGAATGTAGTCGAGTTTTTACTAGCTCCCAAAATACTGAAGCGTTTAGACTTTCCACTCGCCTACTATATTTCCCAACTTGAATTTTACACTCAGTACCCCAGTGCAAAACCAGTTTTGAGACACTGCGGAGTGGGGCGCTACAACATCCCAAAGATTATCCAGCATACTGAGTGCGTCTTTCATTTCTTTCTGAGCGTCACCTTCCCACTCTGTTCTTTGTCAGCTTCCATCCAGCAAAATCTTCTATCCAGCAGCCATCGCAAGTTCCCTTTGTAGTTAGGTATATTTCGTGAACGCCATGGCTGAAAATGTATTCACATTTACACTTGTGCTGGTAGCAGTGGTATCTTCATTTCCTGCTGTTGGTAAGGTCGTATTCTAGAACCTCGCGCGCCTTCGGAAGTTTTGCTCTGCTGAGGGAGGATGATGGGCAACAAATGAAGAAGGCTTCCATATATCTTAGCTGACGCCGGGGCCTAATTTTTTTGGCTGTCACTCGTTGAGACAGATCTCTCGTGGCGGCTTTTGCTTCAAGTGATTATAGGCCAATCAATTTCTAGATGTCCCCAAAAATCGCTTATTTGGGTACCTAAAAGTACGAACAGGATTCGAGCGGGCTAATTCGACATAAAGCTCCCTCAAGATCGTTCCCTGTCATCCGCCTCTCCTTGTCATTGCACACAGCTCACGCCGGTAAAAACACCGTCCGGGGTTAACTAGGCTATTTAACGCAAATCAGATACAATTGAACAACATATTCCTTCTTTGTACTTTAGATATGTTTAGAATGCTCGATTATATCAATATTATTTCAAAAATACACCCACGTAGCTTTCAGGTACAATTTTTGATGAGCTGCGACTATGCAAAATTTACTTCAGGCTGATTTTTCGACCGCAGGCGGTGACCTGACTACGACGAAATTTTGAACGGATGTCCAAAATGGACCAAATAATTGAAAATTTGCGGGGACACTCACTTAAAACAAAGGTGTGCAAAATATGAAGCCATATTGCTTATCAAAACACCAACTCAGTAGCCTTTCATATGTTAGGAGACTCATGAAGGCTCATATTGTCTGGTTGCAGAACAATGTGCGCCATCCAGCGTCGGCCAGGCAGGTAGCAACTGCCCAGAAAGTAAAAGGGACCATACACCTTCAGCTTCCAAATCTGACACTACATTTTCCACAGCAAAACGGAAAGCTAGCCAGATTCTGGCCCATTTTTGTTACCAGTTAATTACACTAGAACATTTCCTGTGCCCCCAAATCCGTTAAAAACAAAATTTACATTTTTGCTGGAAGTCAAGTGCCCTAGTCTCACCTGAGACTCTGTTTTTTTATTTCAGCCTGTTTGTTACCCTCACTGGCCCAAAAGAGAAGGTAAGACTAGAAAGAAAGAATGTGCTTGAAATGTGGTCGTCAGAAGGAGTGAGCTTACGAGCGAAAGCAAGGAAGTGAACGCGGGAATGTATTTGACAAATTACAACTTTGTGCTGAATCTTCTTTGTATATCATGAAAAACAAGCTTCACTCCGTCGGATCTATGGGATCAATTGTAACAAGGATCACGTCGACAGATCCATGATTTTCGGTGTTATTGCATGGGCACAAAACTGCATCCATGACGCTGATAGTGTAGGGTCTGCTCATAATTGACGGTTTTGGGGTCCAAAACCTAACACCATGTGGCAGCCATCGGCTGAGTATGATGCTCAGTCACCCTGATCATGCTATGCATGCTTTATTAGTCAATCATATATTTCGAAATTACAGCAATCGTAATGTAGAAATTTAGATAGAATTCTCAAAACTCGATTCATGTTTTTAACGAGACTTCTTAGTTAATACACATGTGTCATAACTGTAAAGCGTCGTCCCAATTTATTCCCCCTGCCCAATTTCAAAATTGCTTCATGTTATTCATTTTGCGTTTATATACGAATAATACATACCTAGTTGTTTTGATTTGAAACACCATTCCAATTAAATAATCCAAATTTTGTTTTGAGCTGCACTTCGGATGCTTTCGACGTAAAAATCACCCCCTGAGCGAGGCTCCCCTGTAGAGCTAAATGCTGCCATCGGCCTTTTGTCCTCCCTTCTCTCTTTCTCTCTTCTCGCCTCGGTTGGTTAGTCATTCTAAAATTTTGACATATTTTTTCTGAGGGACATCTGACAGCCCGAATTAACCATTTTCGTACTATTATCACAATATTATTTTATACGACAAGTCGTTATTTCTTTCGGCAGTGGAATGCAGAAGTTAGCAAAATATCATCAATTATAATTGGATAATCGGTCGGGTGAAGTCTGACGTTTTGGAGCTCAGTATGGTGATTGTAGGAACACTGATCATGGTTTTTGAAGGACAGCAAATTGTTAGGCTGACTTATAATGATGAAACATCAGCTCCTAGATTTTACTTCAGGGTACGAGCAGGTTCGATGCACCCTTATAGATTCTTGGTAGTTTTTCAAATACAAAAGCTCATTGACACAGCATTAAAGTTCGCCCATTTCTCGTTTAGATCATCTATCCAATTAGAGAACACCTTGCTGAAATTACTGAATGTTGAAGTGGTAAAAACCGAAACAGTTTTGACGCCCGGTATCATGTAATATACCGTAATATCATGTAATATCATGTAATAGGGTAAATCCCTTTGTTTTTTTACAATGCCTTCATATTCAACCCCCTCCCCATTTCAAACATTTGATTTGACAACACGGTAGTCAAAGTCAATGCAAACACTATGGCTGTGGCGGATCCAGAGGGGAGGGGTAAAAAGGCATTTCCCTTCTCCCCAAACGGAAAATCTCGGGGTAAAACTATGTTTTTATGTTTTCATAAGCGAGATTGTGTTGCTTCAACTCTAAATCTCAAACAGAACCAGTCAACTTCAGTGTAAACATTGGGCTATGGATAGCAAAAACACGCATCTTGTGCGCATATCTTTCACCCCGTGACGTTTTTTTGCCTTTCGCCTTTGGTATTACCAAAACCTGCCGTCAAGTTATATTTTGGCAACATTTTTCACCGCGTGACGTTCTTTTTGTTGCGACTTTGGTTTGCCTCCTCCCCCAACCGACCGGCTGGATCCGGAACTGCTCAATGGAGACGTCCTTGTCCCTCAGCTGGACCTCAGCAGAGCTGCTGGGGCATTCAGGACAGATCGACCAAGGCTTGACACCACCATGTCTAGAAAAATCTGAAACTTTGTCTCCGGGGTAGTTTTGGGCCAGAAACACGCCTGTGAGAATCTCAGCCCCTCCGACCAACGGTGACCGAGTTATAGCCCGAGGCACTTTCGGGAGGTCACGTTGTAGACTCATGTTTGATGCTTCATAACTCAACAACGCATCACTTGATTAACAAGTTTTGTATATCATTGAACTTGTCTTGAATTATAGTTTATTTTGAAAAAGAAAATGTTAAAATTTGAAAATTTTTGACTTTTAATTTGTTTGACCTTTTCCGTTTTGACCTAGCTTGACCTTTTCCCAGTTGAAATTGCCCTTTTAGACAACTCAAAAATGTTTCTTCATAAAATATCTTTCGATAGCAAAAATAAAAAATGCGTTCTTGCTATAAGTTCCGAATATTTAGCACCTAAGGTAGGTATGTACACGGTTTTTGACCATTGCGGTAGTACAGCCTTATGTTTAACGCCGCAAATATAGCGATTGCTTTTGTAATCGGTCGCTGGAAATCATACTCTATTGTCTTTACGAAATTTTAATCGTACAAGTATCCGAATTTATGACAATCAACACGCGCCCACCCGAGGGGGTGGGCAACCGGCCTCCTCAGGTTTCCACAGGTAGTAAAAAAACACCTTCGCGCAGCGCCACCGTACTTCATGTACCTCTAACTCGAAATTTTTGCAGCTTCTGGCAAAATTTTAGGTCTGGGTCATACCAGGTCAGACCACCAACCTAGGTCAAGAGACCTAACCTCAAACTTTGGGAGGTGCATAAATCATATCAAATTTAGCCTATCGTGGTTAGAATCGCATTACATAGTAAGATCGCCTAGCAAGATAATTTTTCGTAGCAGGATTTCTATATCGATAACCGGGAGCAGGGCAAAGGTTATGATCTTTCCATTAGAAATGCATGGGGCGATTGGTAAATTTTGATAACTTGCGAGAATTGAGAATTGTCGAGAATTGCGATGGAGGTTGTATTTTTACATTGTCGTGTCTGACTTGCCTCTGCAGTTTGATTAATATTCTTTTACCATACAGACCTAAGCCTGGCTCTAGGTCAAAGCAGGTTAATTTTGACATTTGACTAGGCAATATTATAAGATACATAATCCGTTTGGGCTCAACAAGAGTGTTCCAATGGTGCTGAACTTTTCTTTCTACGGCTCTTCTCTGTCACCTATTACGCCACAAAGTTTAGGTTTTTTAGTTCCCGTAAGAAATACTGTGACCTTGAGCAACCTCAAAGGCGACACGACCAAACGATTGTATGTAACATATTCGGTAATGATTAAAACTGGCTATTTAGCGGCATCACTCCCAGTGCACTGTGTCATTATTTATCTGGGATTCTCGGATCCGTGTCAGCTATGAAATGATCACCTTGTAAAAATATCATGAGGCAACCTGTTCAAGCGACCAAGTCGAATGCGTTACAATTTCAGGACATTTTGTCGAATGTATGAGCAGATTCAAATTACTTTTTCGGAATGAAAGCCTTTCAGACACGTTTGTTTACATCGCATGAATCCTCTCAAACGTATGCTGTGCTGTACTGGGTCACCTTGTATCGATATTATTTTTCCATCTCCAGGAACTATGTAATTGTGTGAGTTCGTGGTGCCCATAGGATAAGTTATACTTGTTTCAATTATGGATAAAGCCGCGACATCTTTGTAAATTTTCGTTTAAGGCTCAAGGTCCATTATTAATAAGTTCATTTGCCCTCGTCTCCTCGAAACAATGGATCCTTTCTATCACTTTTAATGGCTGCAATTTTTATTTTTATAAATAATGTCCAAGTTGTTGCCAGTTCAGTTTTAGGAGTAGGTGTCTCACTAAAGTCATCAAGAGACTTTTGCGGGGACCCCGACCCCACCACTCAAACGAGCAACTCCCACGATGAAGTGTTAATCAAGGAACCAAAGTTGAAGTCCCACAAGGCATAACGACGACCGTCTACCTCAGGTCACCCCTCACCAGTCAGTTGCCAGCTGTCCTTCAGTATTTACGGTACCTACCACCTCCCAGTTGACCTAAATTATTTTTCCAGAAGTCGCAAAATGTTGTGTTAGAGGTACATGGAGTACGGTGGCGCTGCACGAAGGTGATTTTTACTACCTGTAGAGACCTGAGGAGGCCGGTAGCCCACCCCTCGGATGGCGCGTGTTAATCGTCATAAATTCTGACACTTGCATGATGAAAATTTCGTAAAGACAATGGAGTATGATTTCCAGCGACCGATTACAAAAGCAATCGCTATATTTGCGGCGTTAAACATAAGGCTGTACTACCGCAATGGTCAAAAACCGTGTACATACCTACCTTAGGTGCTAAATATTCGGAACTTATAGCAAGAACGCATTTTTTTATTTTTGCTATCGAAAGATTTTTATGAAGAAACATTTTTGAGGTGTCTAAAGGGCAATTTCAACTGGGAAAGGTCAAGCTGGGTCAAAGGAAAAGGTCAAACAAATTAAAAGTCAAAAATTTTCAAATTTTAACATTTTCTTTTTTCAAAATAAACTATAATTCAAGACGAGTTCAATGATATACAAAACTTGTTAATCAGGTGATGCGTTGTTGAGTTATGAAGCATCAAACATGAGTCTACAACGTGACCTCCCGAAAATGCCTCGGGCTATAACTCGGTCACCGTTGGTCGGGGGGGCTAAGATTCTCACGGGCGTGTTTCTGGCCAAACTACCCCGGAGACAAGTTTCAAATTTTTCTAGACATGGTGGTGTCAAATTGAAATATTTTTGGTCGTTTTGTCTGGAATGCCCCAGCTGGATCCCATCCCCAGTCGGCTGCCACGTGACTGGCGCGCGCCCGAGGCGCAGAGGCACCGGTTACGCCGGTAAACACGTGTCCGTGTGCCAGTGGCGTAGCCAAGAGGTGATCAGGCTACACGCTCTCATTTTGTTCAATATTTTTATCCACATTCGTGGATATATTCACGTTTGCTTCTAACTGCAGTTTCTCGCCTTTTAACTACCTTGACATATTTCTGGCTATACCACTGCTCCCGTCCCATTCGCCAAAGCATGAATGAACAGACCTGCCACAGCGGCCACTCATTCGAATCCGGTACTGCTAGCGCTATCTATTGGGGAAGTTTTATAAAACTTGAAATAACTTTTTCGCTGAGCTGTTTTTGTTTTTGATTTTGTATGGGAATGGTAAAGAAGAGATAGCCGCAAAACTCTGTTGTTTCCGTTTTCCAGATTTTTGCTCTGAATTTTTGGAAAACGCTTTCAAATTTCAGCTTCTTATACCTTTCTTAGAATATGAAAAATTCAAAAAGTAAAAAAACAGAGTTGTGGAGACTGACTCGTAGAAAATAGGCCCACCCACACTATTTCAATGATGACATTATGTAAAAAGTTATTCAAACTTTAAGTTTGAGAAATTTGAAAAAGAACGGTAAATTGTACAAAAACTAGAAATGCGTCAGGCTTAAAGTAGAGACCGCCGTAAAGATACATTTATCATCTACTTGTGGTGAAAAAATCACGACGATAGTCACCTTACTTTACGAGATATTTCACAAAATATACTCTCATAGGGTTAACATTGATAACGCACCCTTAAGGGGGCTGTAGTGTACAGTTTTTTTATAATACAATGTTTTCTTTAACGCTGCTGCAATTGGCAGTTTTCGGATTTGGGCGCCCCAACGTTTTTTGAAGACCTGCGTTAGTATGATGGATCCAATAAGTAAGTCCTCCTTACACAAGAAAATTCAGTCGCCAATGACTTTCGGCTCGCGCCATGGAGTTTTAGTACTCGCGTTATGATGCCAGAAAGGTGACATGTGCCAAGAGATCGACAATGTTTTGAGTCCCAAATTAGGTTCACTGCCTTTTCACCATCGAACGCAGAGCTAAGAAACAGCATAGGTGGATCCAGGAGTACCGATCGAGGGGCACATTCCTGGGGATGGGGGTGCCTTCCGGTCCGGGGGGCGCCACTTTTGACCGGCAAAACCTATCAAATGGACGCAAAATCCTACCGGCGGGCGCCGATTTTCGCATCCTGGGGGAAGGGGGAGGGGTGGTGGGAAGCGACATTTCAGTGGGCGCTGTCGACCCTTCAGGGGGGCGCCGTGATCATTTCAGGGGGCGCCGAGGGTCGATCGGGGGGACGTGTTCCCCCTTGCCCCCTGGATCCGCCTATGTATCCTCCCCTCTTCTATTGTGCTATCTGGTTGTACTTTGGTAGTGCTCTATGGCCTCGTCTAACATACAACTAGGTGGGACTCGTCTCACCTAGTTTGGCCTGATCCCACCTAGTTCAGGCAAAAATCCCATCTAGTTTATACTGACTTGGGTGGAAGCTGTATGTAATAAAACAATAATTTAAATTAAAGAAGATTCTAAAATATGTGTACATCACATGGGACCTACTCACGGTCTGTATTTCTTGAGTTCCATCTGATGCGTGTTTTATTTTGGACCATCATAAGCTGAGCTTAATCCGTGCCCCACCGGGGCATCAATGACCCCTCTAAGTAAAAATACGGGGGTTAGCGCAAATGTGCAAAGCGCATTAGAAAGTTCGTGTGAATTCAGTAAGATTTCAATTTGCATGTTTAAGCGCTCAGGTCAATGGTTTGACCTCCAGAAGTCAAGTTAGGTCACGATAGTCTCCACCAAAATGTACAATGCTTAAAGAGAATGTGGCACCTTGGTCGAATCCAGGAATTTAGTGTAATTAGGGGAATTTCTAGCCGCAAATCATGAAAACGTCCATGGTTTCTCTAAAAATGCACAATTAGCTCAATATTTTGACTTTTAAAATGCTCCTATAGGGAAAGAAAGAAATATCTGTCTGTGGATGATGACATGATCTGGCAAGCACTACCATATTCAATAGGCTTCAAGGGTTTCGATTGGCTGATACTCACCGTGACGTCAGCATGTGTCGTCACACCAACAGCTGACAACTGTGGTCTGCTGCTTAGGGTACATGTAGGGTACGTTTCAGGTAGTTTTTAGCTTTTCTCTACGGACATTTTGAGTTTCAAGACAATAAATATATTGAGTACCGGGTTTTCCGGCATGCTTTACAACTTGGCTATCTCAGTTAAAATCACGTTATAAAGGTGCCACATTCCCTTTAAGAAACCTGGGCAAGGCCAGGTGCTGTTATATCTGGCCATTAGAGCTGTTTGGATCTGGTAAAAAAATATTTTGATAGGAAAACGCCAGGGCTTCCTCCGCTATGAGGAGTATAATGACCTCCGGCCAGTGATTTGACCTCCAGAGGTCACCTCGTGTACTTATTGACTAGAGATCACGAAAGGTCAGAGTGGTCTTGCCGTATATCAAATGAAAGCCAGTGACTAGACATACACGATTGCGTTTGATTGAGCGCCTTAGCTTGGTTAGGTCAAGAATTATCGTAAAAATACTTTTTTACCCCTGGTGATCTGTGATGACCTCAGATAGCTCAAAGGGAAAATATCACCTCTAGGACCTGTGAAAGTGTGTTCAAGAACGAATTTCTGAGCAATCTGAGCATTTTCAATCATTGTTGTGACTTTTAGATCATAAAGACGGCATGTCCCATGTTTTTCTATGGGAGAGGTCACCATGACCTAATCAGGTCACCAAACAAAAAATCCTAGGAATAGATTTTTAGATCCTGAAGGGGTCATGAAGAGTAGAAAGCTTCAAATCGATCGGCTTAGAAATGTAGCTATGCTAGAGCTCAAAAGTTGAAGTGAGGTGCCCTTGGTGGACCTCGCCTAGTGACCTGGCCTAGTGTGACCTATGGTAAAAAAATCAGGGCTGAAGAGAAAATGATAGGGTGAGAGGTAGACCTGTCAACCACGGTGCTGCGCCTCGTCGTTTTTCTGTTATGTTGAAGAAAAACCTTAGGGGGCTATCGATGCCCGTCGGTGGGGCAAGGGTGAAGAATGCTAGCTCATGTCAGCCTACCCCAACGTGTGCGAAGAAAACCCCACGAATGCACCGAATAATCACAAAGCTGGATACAGTCTGCAGCCAATAAAAATGCTCGTTTCATCCAACCGAATGCCATAAAAAACCCTCACGTCACTCGTCAGCCTGGGAGCCCGCCAGTCATGCCTGAGGCGGGTTTGGGTGACGGCAGTATGAGTTTTTATTCGTGATGCTTTTTATTGGTGGCTAAGAGTTATATTTTATATATTTGTGTGAAGCACGAAGAAAATATATGTTCATATAGATGAAGGCTCCGTCTTTTTTCCGAATAGGTGGGTAAATATTTTAATGTTTTTGTTGTTTTTGAATAGCAATTTAATCTGAATAGGAGAATAGCTGCAATGAAATGAAACACGAGAGTTGTTTTATAGAAGCATCAAAGGCGTCCCCACAAATTGTTCCTGTGACGACAGACTCTCTGTGAAGGCTCTGGGGAGGGGGTTGGTTGAGTTATATTATTGGTAGGATTGGTTGAGTTATATGAAATCCCACCTAGTGAAAATTTCTTAGACGAGGCATTGCAGTGCTCTCCATAAATCCTCACATCCTTATTTTTATAATCCTAACCTCATATCCTCAAACCCTAAAATCCTCACCTTCATATCCTCACTTCCACTCAAATCCATAACTCGTCTAAAGGTTAAGTTTTAGTTCTATGTATGAAAGTCTCTCCCCTTCTTCCCTCGGTTAGCTTCAGGCCGGGCCCCACTCCTCTCCACTCAGCAGAAACCCATCTCGCGACACTCCCTGACTTCAGCGAACTCGGTCGCCGGCTCGCCTGTCCCGAAGAGCAGCCTCGGATGGTGAAGCGGACAACCAAACCAATAGAGGGCAAATCCTGGCCAGGAACGTTGGGAAAATGTCCTATCAATATATCTCCTTACTTATGGTTAATGCCGCTATTATTTGCATGGATACATTTCCGCTGAATTTCTTGCAATACAAGTGAACACGCATCCACCAATTAGCGGCCGCCATCCGCTGACTGCCGCTTGCCTGCGGGCACAGAGGTCAGAGAGGTCACGCTGGGCATCGCTGCCGCTGAGTTCAAGCCTCAGTGGGGAGGGGTCGCGGGGCGGATTATAAAACCTGCATGCGTGGTGTTGAGAGTGATGGTGGTTGTACCTGGTGTCAGACTGAGGGAGGGGGACCGGTGTAGGAGACGACATTCTGTGCACGTGGGTGGATGTATGGGTTAGGCGACAAACAGCAGTGTGCGATGTAAACTGCACTGAAGAAGCATTACTATGAGTTCAGTATGTGAATACGCTTGGCGTGCAAAATTGAAGGCACCAATTTCGAGTCCTTAGTATTTTTCGGCATCAGGGTACACGATGTAGCTTTTCAAGGCCTGTGTAATTGACACGCACTTATTGACAATGCAGCACACACGGCGCATGTGACATCCACTCTTAGCGACGTTTCATATGTATGCAACACTGGCAGTATAAGATGCTAAAATGATTATTTGTAGTTCTGACCGTGTAAATCAGGAAGGTCTAAGGGAAATCACAGGATGCACGAGGCAATTAACTGAGCAGGTATATATATATATATATATATATATATATATATTTATTATATTATATATATATATATATATATATATATATATATATATTTATATATATATATATATATACTAGTTTATTTTGGCACTATATTTTCTTCGATGCAACGCCTATTGAACTGAACCGCTGACACTGTTTTGGATAACCTTTTGCTAGTTTTTACGATAGAGTTAATTAGGTTCTTGTTTTTATGGTTTAAATTATGTATAAGTTGTCCAAAACTCATAAATAAGTCTGTTTTTCACTGACCAGTTTCAGTTTATTTAATTAAACTATTTTCAAGGTGTTCAAAATTCAAATGAGCTCGGGGGTACAAATATTGCACTTGAAAAATTTAGTTTTGCATGAGCTATTTATGTAAAGAATCACTTCCGTTTAAGCTATGCTAATTAGACGCGTATAAACACGGGTCACGGCAAACTACATACAATCATGCATAATCACTTGGCAAGATAATCAACTTCAAATCATTGGCACTTATCAAACACAGTTTTTTATAAATTTTGTTCAAGTTGTTCCTGGTAAGGCTGCTGGAGTCGGAGTCTCACTAAAGTCATCAAGGGACTTGTCACGGAGACCCCGACCCACCACCCGAACGAGCAACTCCCTCAATGGAGGGTAAATTTAGAAGCCAAAGTTTAACGTCCCACAAAGCACAGGGACGGCCGCCCCGCTCAGGTCACCCTCTCACCAGTCAGTTGCCAGCCGACCTGTACGTCGGGTAAACTGTTGAGCGCCGGAGCGTCTCAGGGGAACCGATCCCAAGCCTGGACATGCACTGCCACTGCATGCTTCTGAGCAGCGGGCCGGAGCCCAACGCTCTGCCAACTGAGCTACCGGGGCGGAAGTTCCTCGGGAAGACACGAAATGGGTGAGGGTGGTACAAAACTACCACTGTTCAACAAATCAATCGGATTCGAGCATACACAATTAGTCATCTTATCAAAACACAACAGCGCAAATCATACACATTGTAACTCACAAATTTACCTAACAGCCGTCCTCGGTGAACCTAACTTCATCCCGCTCCCCAGCTGGATTCCAGCTCTCCCACCTTCATTTGCGTGAGCATATGCGTTTGCTCCCCCTTCTGCAGCCACTTGACGTGTCGGTTCCGACTGGAGGCTAGCCTGCTGTTTTGTGCCCCATAGTGCGAGCTTATCAAGTCGGTTATTCTTTTGGCTGCAGATGGGTGGAGCATGGTCGCGTATGTGTAACGCTTCGTATATCTCGATTCGGCGTGCATCGTTGGTGTGGATGACTTTTGTGTTGTTGGTGAGGTCGCTGCGAGTGAGCATTCTGGTATGGATGGATGTCAGGTGATTTTTTATTGAAGACTCGCGGAGATGGGTGGTAAGTCGACGAGACAAAGATGTTAGAGTAAAGCCTACGAAATGTACATACGTTACAGAGCCTGCAATCTCCGTATGGACAATCGAACTGGTACATTACGTTGGCTTTGTCTAACATCTTTGTCTCGCGTGGGTTGTTTCTCATGACAAGCGTCCTAACCTTCTTATTGGTGTAATAAATTTGAAGACGCAGCTTTCCATTACTGATACACTTTACGTTTTTTGAGATTATTTTCTTCAGAATTCGCTCATCAGTCACATACTCGGTGTTCATGAAGTTTCGGTAGTAAAGTGTATGTGTCTGTATGGGGTCTGATGTGTGGATATCTGGTTTCCTGTCTAATTGACTTCGGATTTCTGAGTCGATCTCCCTGTGTATAACCGTTATTAACTCATAATTGCTTCACCCTCTGAAGTTCATTGTGCATATATATAGGTATATATATATATATATATATATATATATATATATATATATATATATATATATATATATACGCACAATACATATATAACATTGTCAAAATGCATATTAAATATATATATATATATATATATATATATATATATATATATATATACTATATATATATATATATATATATATATATATATATATATATAATATGCATTTTGATAATGTTATATATGTATGTGTGTATATATATATATATATATATATATATATATATATATATACACAATACATATATAACACTGCAAATGCATATTAAATATATATAAATATATATATATATATATATGCACAATACATATATATTGTCACAATACATATGAAATATATATGTATATATATATATATATATTTCAATGGCATAAACATCATTGTATTCGGTTAGCATGGGCCATTCACCTATCATATTCTTTCGATGCTGCCGCCATCCGGCTTCCAGGTAGCCAGAAACCACTGTGGACGGCCATCTAACCGTGATTGTCCGACTTTCTATTTTTAGGCCTCAAAATTGCTTTCTATGCTACAATACTGCATGATCAATCTCCTGTGTGACGTCTGTATCTATTTAGTTACTGTTTTCTATCATAATTAGCTATCAAAAGTACCGCTATTAGATTAAGACGTTAAACACTCAGCTTTCGAATTATACCTAAGCTGGTGGATCTGAGGCAGTGAGTTACCTTACAAATCGTGCAACCATTGAAAGTGGTGAAGCATTGCGAAATACGTATATTTTTTGGTACAAGCTTATTTTTCAGGTAATCATTTATGAACTGATCGAAACAATACAGGGTACTAAAATTGGGTACAAGGGTGAGAGAGGATACTAATGAAACATGAAGCAACGCCAAATAGGTTCTTTCGAGCGGCAGTACTTTTTGAACGGTCAGGTATGTTAAAAATGTGTACAATTTCACGGTGAAACATTTATAGCACGCTGCATGTTAGTGGAAACGGCGGCTGGTCGGTCTCGAAAAGTGCTGGGCTGTTGCTTGGACCGTAGTGAGCGGTACTAAGAAGAGGTGTGAACTTTATCTCTCTGAGGTGCCCGGGCATCCGTAATTAAATACCGAGTTAGAGTTAAAATATATTTGAAGTGTATTGTTCACGATTTTCAGGACTCAAAAGGATTTTTTTATGGCTAAAAGAGAGATAATATTTGTTATCCCTCTCATATGTTTGTCATTTACTTTTTTCGTATTTGGGCACCGCCAATGATTTTCGGAAATCCACGCCCCTGCACATATGTTGAGGTATTTTGCCGCCTCTTGAGCACTTGTTAGACACACACACAATGACCATTAGGCCATGTCGTGATCACCACTTTTTCACAGGATCTTTGATTTCCGGGTGTTTTCTGATGTATTAATGGTCGCTGATCACGATTTTCTGGTCGAAAATGTCGAATTCGAAAAATATTTGCCCGCGCAAGCCGTTTGAAATTCTTCCGGTTTGCCAAAATTTCGATGTTTTCATATCTCACGGACAATAAAATGCAACTTATGTATGGAAAGGGCCACAGAACTTTTAAACCATTGAATGTGAACAATTTGAAACCTTTTTTGACTCCTTAAAATATATACTTGCCTGATAAAGTACCGTGGAAAGACGGGGATGTTTGAGCTTAAAAAGATGATAATAGATGGCGCGCATGACGCAGCCGTCAACCACTGTCCCGCTACGTCGCTTATGTCAAGAAGCTATTAGCCAAAGGAGCTGGATATAGGATTTGAGCCTATTATGGATTCGATGAATGAACATTTACCTTCACAAGATGATCTAGATTTCTTTCGCTTGCAGTTTTAAATATTATTGGTAATGGTTGCTTTCAAAGCAGGTACAATTAAGATCAGCCAGCCATATATAGATTAGGTATCTAAGTATGTAGTCACTGCGGATCAATTTCAAGTATCAAAATGTATGCAAGAGCCAGTCGATTATATTTAGATTAGTCTTGCTATCACTAGCAAGGAGAATACCGCATTTCGGGAAAAATGAAGCTACACCACACCTAGCGCCGCCGTCAAGCCATGTATGCTGCCGCTTAACCAGCTCTCGACTGGGGCTGACGTTGTTGGTCACATTATGATGCTGCAGCTTGAAGAGATGGAGGCCAGAGAAGTGGACCAATTTCACGTTTCAATAGCTTGAAAATTCGAACCGACCGCTGATGAAGTTACCGAGACTTACAGAAGAGCATCTGTGACAGCAAGAAACAAGTACAAAGTTCGCTGTGAAATAAGGAAGCATTGTAACCTGAAGGAAGAGATCAGAAGGCGCCTACAAAACATGAAGATATTTAAGTATGGACAAAGCATGACAACATTGTTTGACATATAAAGCAGAGTTTTACCATCAAAGGCATCGGCAAACAGAACATTTCTGGAACACCAGCGAGAAGCACAGAAGTTATATCTTTGTGGCTTGGATGCAGTCGTGACGGACCATTGGAGACGGCAGCAGCTGCGGCAAGCCACTGCTGCTGCCGCCAATAAGGTCTGATCGAGAAGCCGGCTCGTCCGCATTCGAGCACAATAATATGACAATCACCCGGACAAGTCTACAAACCACTTCCGTGTAGCATTTAAAAATAAGTTTTCCTTCCGAGATTGACTTATGCCTGCCAGAGCCTGTTCGCGTGCGGCGTCTGTCAGCAGCTGGTGTGATGCTACAAATAGGAAGCTCGCTGCTGCATATACCACCATCGGTCGCTGTCAATGGTGCCGTTGCGTTCTGACGCAGCTTCAGCTCCGTCAGAACGCAACATCCGGAGAACTCCTGGTAGCCACAACAACAGCAGCAGTGGCTTGCCGCAGCTGCTGCCGTCTCCAATGGTCCGTCACGACTGCATCCAAGCCGCCAAGATACAACCTCTGCGCTTCTCGCTGGTCTTCCAGAAATGTTCTGTTTGCCGATGCCTTTGATGGTAAAACTCTGCTTTATATGTCAAACAATGTTGTCATGCTTTGTCCATGCTTACAATATCTTCATGTTTTGTAGGCGCCTTCTGATCGCTTCCTTCAGGTTTAAATGCTTCCTTATTTCACAGCGAACTTTGTACTTGTTTCTTGCTGTCACAGATGCTCTTCTGTAAGTCTAGGTAACTTCATCAGCGGTCGGTTCGAATTTTCAAGCTATTGAAACGTGAAATTGGTCCACTTCTCTGGCCTCCATCTCTTCAAGCTGCAGCATCATAATGTGACCAACAACGTCAGCCCCAGTCGAGAGCTGGTTAAGCGGCAGCATACATGGCTTGGCGGCGGCGCTAGGTGTGGTGTAGCTTCATTTTTCCCGAAATGCGGTATTCTCCTTGCTAGTGATAGCAAGACTAATCTAAATATAATCGACTGGCTCTTGCATACATTTTTATACTTGAAATTGATCCGCAGTGACTACATACTTAGATACCTAATCTATATATGGCTGGCTGATCTTAATTGTACCTGCTTTGAAAGCAACCATTACCAAAAATATTTAAAATTGCAAGCGAGAAAAATCTAGATCATCTTGTGAGGTAAATGTTCATTCATCGAATCCATAATAGGCTCAAATCCTATATCCAGCTCCTTTGGCTAATAGCTTCTTGACATAAGCGACGTAGCGGGACAGTGGTTGACGGCTGCGTCATGCGCGCCATCTATTATCATCTTTTTAAGCTCAAATATCCCCGTCTTTCCACGGTACTTTATCAGGCAAGTATATATTTTAAGGAGTCAAAAAAGGTTTCAAATTGTTCACATTCAATGGTTTAAAAGTTCTGTGGCCCTTTCCATACATAAGTTGCATTTTATTGTCCGTGAGATATGAAAACATCGAAATTTTGGCAAACCGGAAGAATTTCAAACGGCTTGCGCGGGCAAATATTTTTCGAATTCGACATTTTCGACCAGAAAATCGTGATCAGCGACCATTAATACATTAGAAAACACCCGGAAATCAAAGATCCTGTGAAAAAGTGGTGATCACGACATGGCCTAATGACCATGTCTGAAAAAAACCAATAACAAGTTGCCCGCGCGAAACCGTCGAGTCCGAATTCTTGTCGCAACCTGTTCTATTCTCTGAGTTTGTTTTTGCGGCAGAGACGCAGCTATTTTGTCGTCGGTCCAACTAGTCCCGCCGCAGTTTGGGATGACGACAAAGTTCTTCTGACCCGCAGTCGTTGAACCATTTATCGAGTTCCATCTTTTTTCTTGGGCCAGTTTCCTCTGTCGGTAGTGTAGGTGTAGAAAATGAATATGAATATTGAAAATGATGGGCTGTCTTCAGGCGTTTGGAACAGGTGTGTTCTACGAATAAACCATTCCACCTGGACGCACGAATGAGGCGACATTTTGCGGAAAGGAGGGACTGCAAAGGGAGTTGATAGATTCGCCACGTTCTTACTCGTGTGCTTGACTCATTTATTGGACAGTGAATTGGTGAATTGGTGAATTGATTGGAATTCATCATTGATTGGACGGTGAAACTCGCCCGTTAACCCTCGCTCCAGTGTTTGGCCATCCCTCGGGTTTTTCCAACGGCACCAGAAAACGGCGGCGCACGCGGCACACCTTATCTCTGATCGATTTCGCAACCTTCGCTGAAAGTTTTACCTTGGTCATCCCAGGTCAGGTCACCAGGCCAGGTCAAGTGACATCACCTCCAAAACGTTTCAAGTGGCACCAGAGAATGCAGATATATTTGGTTAACCTGATATGGAATCACACCTACAATACAGCTTATGTTATATATTAAACTTTGTTTTGTACATACAATGAATTGAATTGCATGTTGAAAAATTTCAATATATGAAATAAGCTACATTTTCCGTGTGATTCAATACCTGTCCAAAAGTAAAACCATAATATGATATTCACATCACATAATGGGCAGATCAAGTACCCCAAATTGTGGTAGCGGCATTTGTGATATCCAGGACCTAGGGTCAGGTATGGGTCAGGTACAGGGACCTGCCCACTGGAACTGCTTGAGAAGAACGAGAATTGACCGAAAATGGCGCTATTTCTGTATATAAAGGTTTAGAATACCTTTCTATTATCTGAATTGCAGCATCTTAGGTCACTGTCCAGGGCCATGCTGCAAGTTTGGACCTGAGGCCTCTAAAAGGTCATCTGGAACTACTTAAGCAGGTTTTCAGAGTTGGATCAATACTTTCGGAGAAAATAATGATAGAGCTTTGATTCTGATACCATTGCATTTGTATCATTATTGCAGGTCAATTTATGTGCATATTGACTGCGTTAGGTCGGACTGTGAACTTCACCTGACATAAGTTCAGCTCGTTTTTTAGAATATTATACATAATTCGATTTGCCGTAGCAAGAGGAAGTAAATGGGGCCTAAATATCGACTCTTATTCACCCCAGTCAGCGCCAGGACCAACGAAAACTTCTCTGACCTGTTACCTTCTTTGACCTGTCTTGACCTCAACATTGACCCGAGCCAAAAAGTGACTGGTCGAGCTGATTCATGCATTCTTATGGGCTACTCACCAGTGTTTCGCATTTTATTTTTTCGCTCTGCTACATAGGAACCAAGATTGAGGAGTTGTTTGAACCCACCCTCCCCCCACTGGGGTGGGTGTTTAGCTACCGAGTGTCTAAAAATCAGACGGGTGCAAATGGCTCCTAAAATGTGTATTTCTCACGTAATATCAACTTTTGAAGCGCAACCATGTATGCACCTACATCAATTATATTCTTAGGAGCAGAGTTCCACTTCCCTGTCACGTCTAGGGGTCATAATAGAGCACGTGCTCCAAATGGGCTCCACTTCTGCCCAGGCACCGTTCCTCGCGCTATTTGATGCACCGAATCACTTTGGTGCATGCTGCTGATGTTGTTCCTCTCTAGGCCTTTTACAACTGCTCGCGTGAGTTCGAGGCTGCTCTTGGGGGGCTGCTCTTATACAGTTCAAATACCCCCAAAGAAAGAAGTCAGGAGAAAAGTGTGGGGAGTGAGGTGGCCAATGCAGTGCAATCCCAGGTCGAAATTACGCGGGCTCCAAATGGGTTTAGAAAGCACAGTCTTGTACTGGGTAGCCATCACGGTCACAATCTCCAATCGCGGTCTTCAAATCGATAGGACCCGATTATGTCATTGCTGTTTAAGGTGCACCATGCAGTACACTCCCCACTGTGGTTTGGGATCTGAACCATCTCTAATGGGAATGCCTGGACCAGAAACAGTAGTTGTGGCTGCTTCTTACACGCCTGATAAAATGAAAGTGTGCTTCGTCGCTAACCCACACGTTGGCCTAGGATGTGGCTGACTAAAGTTTCTTAAAAAGACAGGCTCTGTACCATTTTCGTGCGGCACAGTGGAGCGCAGTCTGCCTCTGGTGCACGGATAGTCTGTACGGCAGAAGGGCAGAGTCAGTGCGTGCCGGCCCCCGAGCCGTGCTTCTGGTGACACTCAGTTCTCGTCTGAGGCACCGCAACGACTCATGTCGACGGCGCTGGAGAATCTCTCTTTACCTTCAGTTTTTTTGCCTGTTTACTTCCACTTTATTGGCTATTCAGACTTGAGAGAGTCCCTTTTACAGAAACGTTTACATCCTTTTCAAAATTATGCTCCTGGGCGACACTTCCCTGTTTTGAAAAAAACTTTTCCTGCGTTTGAAGAATAGATTTTGCCTAAAACGAAAATTGCATGATTCTTTGCTCTCTGGCTTATTTTCTAAGGAAAAATATTTTTAAAGACATACAAATGCACGAACACAAAGTAGCATTCATGCCAGACTCGATTTACGGCCCCGTCACGTGATGTTTCTCAATCAGAAAGTCGTTAACTTCCGACCAGGACTTTAATGGGACCAACTGGATTTGCACTGGGACTTCGAGAGTAGGATAATGTTAGGATGCTGGCTGAAGCAAATATTGGCCGGACCTAGCCAAATGCTCCATAAAATTGCACCTATTTCATTGTAAACAGGTCTGTACCAAGTGTTTGCCAATACATTTGAACGGCAGCATTAAACTGGCACGAACTTTGCATATGCGACGTAAGGACAATTATACTAATGGGCTAGGGAAGAAAGACAAGTGCTTATTTTAGAATTACTTATTAGACTATCGGAAGGACCTCGATACCTCTTAGACCTACAAATTGCGTCATTCATTCAAATTTATCCAGCTAAGAGCAGGTAGAATTGCAAAGCAGTTGGAATATAATGCAGCCCTCAGAAAGAATGGTGACAACCTGGTAAAATTTTCACCAATATAAAATTTTCACCGTCTTTCCACTCATGAATGGTTCAGAAGGAACGTGGCACCTTTATAACGTGAGTTTAACTGAGATAGCCAAGTTGTAAAGCATGCCGGAAACCCGGTACTCAATATATCATTGTCATAGTCACGGTCATAGTGATAGTACTTCATTGAGGTCTCCATTACATGGCATTTCAGTCCTCGCGTCAAATACAGGGTATAAAAGAGCAGAACATAGTAAAAGTAAAACGAACAAGACATCTAAAAAGTAGACAGCTAAAACCGCTAAAAAACTAAACATTCTTACCATCGTCCCTCAGTGCGAGTCAACCTGCTCCTATTCTGTTATTCCACGAGCTAACTGCCCGGAAGCGAAAACCTCGCCTGGCCACCTCCGTTCTTACTCTGGGCAGCTCGAGCATGCCCGCCTCTGCTCCCCGCGTGGTCCTTCTTGACACGTCCGAGCGACGCACCATGCTCTCGGCCAGCAAGGGTGGGCCAGATGTGCTTAACAGCCTTCTCACCATGGCTACATCACGCTCCTTCAACATGTCATCAAACCTCACCCATCCCAGTGCCTCCAAGGTAGACGATACGTGTTCGCGGCGGTGCAACCCAGAAGCAATGGGCGCTCCAAAATTAAGTATTTTTAAAATTTGTTTACCTGGGTGGTGTTGCATCCCCCAAACGGGAAGACAATACTGAATATTGGTAAAGACGAGTGACTGAATTAGGAGCTGTTTTGTTTCGCAGGAAATTTTATGTCTCAATTTCGAAAGTATAATGAGGATGCTGCAACACCAACGGGTCACGTTTGATATATGTTTCTGCCATGAAAGGGCAAAATCCTTGTGAATTCCAATAACTTTTGCAAAT
Organism: Lepas anatifera; assembly: GCA_034440635.1. NCBI lineage: Eukaryota > Metazoa > Arthropoda > Thecostraca > Lepadidae > Lepas > Lepas anatifera. The sequence goes on from JAOTON010002098.1 coordinate 940,992, forward strand.
GGTGCTGGTTTGCAAGTGTTCGTGCCGAAATTTACTGCGAAGTCTTCTCCTATTCTTAGACGTAGAGGAACCACTGGAAGCTCAGTTTTGGTAGGGTTAATTTTGAGACGGTTTTGATTGAACCAACTGAGACGTGTCGTTTGAAAATCATTAGGCCTGCAGGGGCTTCGGAATCCAAAAACTGAATATCATCGGCGTGCATGACTTGTTTTCCGAAAGGCAAGTGAGCTGTGAGGTCGTTCAAAAATATCAAAAATAATATTTGGGCCAAGTAAGGATTTGTCTTGAAACTCAAAATTTTCGTGGAGAAAGGCTAAAAACCTACCTGAAATGTGCCCCAAATCTACCCCAGCCAGGCGGCCACAGTTGTCAGCTGTTGGTGTGACGGAAGCCCTGACGTCACGGTGAGTAATCAGCCAATTCAAGCCCTTGAAGCCTATTGAAGATGGTAGTAGTTGCCAGATCATGACGTCATCCACAGGCAGAGGTTTATTTTTCACCCTAGAGGATCATTTTAAAAATCAAAATACTGAGCTCATTGTACATTTTTCAGAGAAATTATGGAGGTTTTCATGATTGTCCGCTAAAAATATCCCTAATTACATTAAGTTCCAGGTATCCACCAAGGTGCCACATTCCCTTTAAAGAGCGAATGCATCGGCTCAACTTGAAGCATCACACAGAACCGGCCTAGAAAATCGCTCGGTTGCCACAATAGCTCCAACATTGTGTGGAATGAAGCTAACTGCCAACGCCCTTGCTGTTCCCGAAAGGGCTGAAACAAACCAAAATGTTACAACATACGGATACTTCAACCCTGCGACGGATCATTTTGGATGCATGAGCCAAAACATCACTTCCTCCAAGAATCGGAATCTCTACATGGAATTCCGGAGATGCGGACGCAGCCACGCCGAGCACCTGGCTGGTGCATCTGCGGTACTGTCTCGGAGAGGCGCAGCTATGTTTTACCCAGATTGTATAGAGCAGCTACACGGCAGGAGCGGTGAAGCCACCTTACGGACGGCCAAACTTACCGTTGACCATATTCAGGGCCAGTCTCCACATTCGACATTCGGGTTATTGGAGTGAACCACCATGTGGTCCCAGTTGCCACACAGAGACCTGGACCAACAGGGCAACATGCAAGTCAAAGAAAAATAAAATTAGAAATATCAGGCATTCATCGGTTGCGGTATACTTCATACCATTCCTCAGCAACAGTTCCTAAGTACCTCACGAGACTAAACCGAAAGAGAGCATTTGGATGTAGTTCGAATATGTTCGCTGGAAGACTAGCAATAAAGAAATGTCTGATGTATATTTCCGAGAGTATTCTGAGGGCTCTACTAGTTTGGTTTGGATGCTGTGTCTGTTGGCCAGCCAATTTCGATGCTAGGGAGCTTAACCCCGCAAGAAGTGCTAAGGCCATACGGCGTTGCTCGCTCACTCTGTTAGAAGGGATTTCGCGGGTCAAATTACACTTGTTCAGGGATCCAGCCGGGACTTGAAACCGGGACATACAGCTCTGGGAGAGACGCGCTACCCACTTGGCCACTCACCCTATTTCAAGGTCGTGTTTGTGCTGATGACACTTAATATTTGTTCATCACTGTGATATTTTTCTGCAACCAGCGATATTTATTTTTTCAAGGAACAGTCGCAGCATATTTTACGTCCCTCCGTAATGGTGCAAAATTGACAGCTCTAGTTTCCATGGTCTTATTATATATATATATATATATATATATATATATATATATATATATATATATATGTGTGTATGTGTGTGTGTATATATATATTCTTTTCGACAGGTATCGTTGAAAGACACTGCATTTTTGGCTCTTGAGAGTTTCCGGTTAGGTTTTGGAATCTGATTAAAAGTTTCTTAGTTAAGTCTGGTATTTTGCTTAAGAATTCTCTGATATTCGTTTAAATTACATTTTCCCGACGCATTTCAGTTGTATTTTAAGCCATCGTTATCAAGGGTGCAAAAGTTATGCTTATTGTCGCAATTAACAATCTCTAACGTCATTTGAAAAGAGCGATTTTATACATTTTAGCGTGGCATATCATATACATTTATCATAAATTTTTCAGTGAGGATATATTTCTAGAAGTACGAAGCCATGATCACCTGACCAATCTCATCAGAGAACTAAAAAAGAACTCAATCCTAAAGTTTACACATGAGAAAGAGCATAACAATTGTCTTGCTTTTCTCGATGTCAACGTTCAAACCACTCCTGAGAAAAACATCGCAAGTGTATGCATAAAGCCAACTAACAGGGGAACAACTCTGAACCCAAACAGTGAATGCCCCCCGAAATACAAAACCCGCGTATTGCGAGCTTTCACTGCACGGTCAATTAAAATGAATTCCGCCTATGAATTATTAGACAGGGAGTTAAGCAGAGTAAAACAACTGTTGGTTACTAACGGCTACACAAACACGGCGATAGATCAGGAAATAAACAAACAGCTCAACAAACTACATACACATGAGCAAACAACAACCCAGCAACGAGACAGAGTTCACCAGGTGTACTATAGAAACAGTATGAACACACAGTACAAAACATACAAAAAATCTTAAAAAAACATACTGAAGAAAAACATATAATGCAAAACTGACAACGAGCACATCCAACTAAACATCCACCACCAAGGCAAAAAAACACGCAACATAGTCATGAAGAACAGCCCAGTCACCACACAAGATTCAAACCGCACCAATGTAGTCTACAAATTCACTTGCCCCATGAGGACTGTAGGCACTGGCGGCGGAACTGGGGGGGCATCAGGGCACAGTGCCCCCCTTAAATCAGAAATTTTAACACTAACCCTATGGCGTTGACTGGAAAGAAATGGTTTAATTCGAACGTTCCGCCGACACTGATTGTAGGCCTCATGGAGACTACATTGGTGTCACCACACCAACACTATCACGACGCCTAACCATGCACATACAAGAACAAACTGGTCCAGCAGAATACTGGTTACGCAAACACAAACTTTTGAGAGAAAACACAAAAATCATCGGCACAAGAACAGATTACAACCGTCTTTTCATAAAAGAAGCACTTCACATAGACAGATACAAAACGTACCGACGTGTTTATACCTACATATTTCTTACCTGAAATGTGTTTGCCATGAAAGGAATACTTTAAGATAGTCATCCACGCAAAGAATTTATACGATAACTATCTTTAAATGACCTTAGGAATTAGCAACTGCGGCACTTAGCCAGCTTTTGTGCCTTGAAAACGATTGTTTAAAATACGATTGAGACGTGTCAGAAAAATGAAATTGAAATGAATATCAGATAATTCTTAGAAAAATAACAGACTCAATCAACTAAAAGGACCTTCAATCAGATTCAAAAACTTAACCGGAAACTCTCTAAAATCCAATATTCAAAGCTGCTCAACGATACCTGTCTACAAGAAAATATCTTGCCAAATTACACCAACACACAGACACACACACACACACACACACACACACCCACACACACACACCCCCCCCCACCCTTATATATATATATATATATATATATATATATATATATATATATATATACATGTTTGGTTCATAATGACGATTATGTAGAAAGTGACAGTGACAACGATGAATCTAGAAAACACCTTTTTTATAAAAATGATGCCAGTGAATATGTTATTTTTATAAGAAAGGTGTTAGATCTAGATTCATCGTTGTCGATGAATCTAGAAAACACCTTTTTATAAAAATGATGCCAGTGAATATATCATTTTTATAAAAAAGGCGTTAGATCTAGATTCACCGTTGTCACTGTCACTTTCTACATGTATATATCTTTGTGTTTGTGTTCACTTATCTATTCTAGTCGACTAACACAATGTTAGATGACTGTCACCTCAGTAAGGCCACCACAGAAAGAGAAAATAACCATACACTACAGAAAAGTACTCACACCGGGATGGAAAGCAGACGAGAGAGTCATAAGGGACATTGTCACACGCAACACTGCTTCGTCTGATGATAGTAAACAGTTCCACCTGAACATCTACTATAAAAATCCCAAGACTTCCTGCCTAGTCATGAAAAACAACACTAACCAGAAAACCAGACCACTGAAGCAAACCAACGTAGTATACCAATACAAATGTACTGCCGGGGACTGTGCAACCCGCGAGGTATACTACGTTGGTCACACAACCACTACACTCAGCTGCAGACTGACAATGCACCTCCAAGACGGTGCTCCTAAGAACACACCCTTGACCAGCACAACATCACCCTCACCCGCAACATGCTCACATCAAACACTAAGATCATAGCACACTGCAATGACCGGCGACGACTAACAACGCTTGAAACCATCATCATTCGCAACAAGTCGCCGGTCATAAACATTCAGACTAAACAGCTCACTAGACTACCACTTTACGATAGGAAAAATCAGTTCACACTCTAGTGGGCATATTTATTTGGATACTTTTTGTTTCCGCTAAGTAGAGGGTTGAAAAACAGACTGCAACGCTACACTCATTTGAATTAAAACTAAGAAATTTGATACATTGCGTGATACTTTGTACATTGTTATATTACTTGTGTGTTTATGAGTCGACTCTGCAACTGAGTCGACTCTGGTTTAACCCAAACATAAACGTTAGTCAACTTATATCTGATTAAAGGCTAATTTAGTCGATTTAGAGTCAGCTCTGAACCTAAGTCGCGATTCAACACGTTTGCCTAGTGGAAGAAGCCTAGTAAAGTTTGGTTAGAGAGTAAGCAAACATGAAGATATGTATTCGGGGAACAACGATTTAAAATTATATTCCAATATACAACAGCGAAAGAGAAGAGGAAGCTGATGTCGCCTTGTTTGAATTTCAGGAGAAACACAGTTTGCCACAACGCCCCACTCCTGGGCCTGTCATCGTTCCGCTTCTTCCTAATCGGAAAACCCCTTAATCAGATACCAATCTAGAGGAATTGGCGCGCCGGTCGATAACCTATAGCCTCTCCTACCCCACCATCCCCCGACTGCCACCGCTGTCTAGCGACGCTCGGAATCCCGTGTTGCACGTTTTTGCGCAACTATTTATCGGACTGCGGCTAAAACGGGCCCATGTGTGACGTCACTGTGAGGACCGAGCATAACATACGTCTGAAAGCTCGCCTGGATTGAAGCGGTTCTCCAAAATCTAGTGGTTGATCTGATACCGGTACGTCTGTGTTCACTGTTTTGGATAGTGGGAATGTTTCCTTGTTGCACGCTGCTCAGAAGCGCCAATAACATAAAATCGTGACTAAAGATACTCTGTCAGCCGAGAAGCCGATGAAAAATTTACAGTATTCTCTGTCCCAGACTAGGGTTCTACTCACGTAGACCTGCATGCTGGGAAACATGTTGTCGATTTATCAGCTGGGGTTGGAGCAGGTCAACAACTTCAAAAAGATTTTGAACCATCCGGAACACAACGTCAAACAGCGCACCGCTGTTTTTATCTTCACGATATCTTTCTATCTGGCCCATTGGTTGCATGGCTTGCATGCGCGGGATATCCGGCATAAGCAGGCACCGGGACACCAGTGGGTGGAAGTTGTTGCTCCGAAAATCCTCTACCCAGAGCCTGTTTAATGATTTCCCATGTTGTGCACGTCACCTTCGTGGACTGACGTGAAAGGTGATTTGGTTAATGGCGCTATTGGTTCTGCACGAACGTGTTTCGTTAAAGCTTCATCGGATTATTCTTCTTAATATTCCGTTTTCTTAGATTGACTTTCGTAAGTCACGTGTAAATGGGAGCGATCTACGTACATGCTCACTCGAAATCAATCGATACAAATGATCTATGCATTTCTTAGTATGCTAGGATTTGTAGGTGAAATCAGTAGTTCAGTTTTTGGAAATGAAATCTGATACAGAATGGATACTTAAGATTGCCTTTCTAAAGATATGTGAACACTGGAAACTTATCTGAACAAAATGAGAGGCAAGTGAAAAGCTGTGTGAAATTAAACATGTTTGTGCAACGTGTGGAGTTTCATCTGTATTCAGGATTTGGATCGCTCGGGGGTCATCCATCCTGTGAAAAGTGAAAATATTAAGAAGCTCAATCCTAACTAACCCCTATTTCTGAAAGGTAAGAACTGGTTTTACCTTTCGTTTATGTTTCCTATAAATATCCTAAACGGTTGCAATAAGGCTTCGGAAACTTCCTAACTTTACCTAACCTAGGCAATTCTGCATTCTTATAAGTTTCAATGGGGGGTGGTACTATGACTTAATAATTAAAAGAAAACCAATTTAGCAGTAAGTTCAGCATATGCAATATCGAAATACTTGGCCAGACAGATACTATGTGAAATCGATAAGACAAAGCATCAACCTCATTATCGACTACTGTGACGTTGTTTATGGACACCTTACTGCACTAGATAACTTGAGACTAAACAGATAACAAAACCGAATTTCAAGACTAATAACAGTAGCGCCAATAAGGACATCTATTGAGCGCTTGATGCATGAGCTAGCGTTTGACTCAGGGCCTTGTCTAACATACAAACTAGGTGGGACTCGTCCCACCTAGTTTGGCCAGATCCCACCTAGTTCAGTAGAAAACATCCCACGTAGTTTATATTGGCTTGGGTGGAAGCTGTGTGTAATAAAATAATCATTTACGTCCATGAACATTCTAGAATATGTGTACCTCACGTGAGACCTATTCAGGGGCTGTATTTCTTAAAATCCATCTGATACATGTTTTATTTTGGACCATCATAAGCTGAGCTTAATCTGCGATCCCCTGGGGGCATCAATGGCCCCCTCTAAATTCGAAAATACGGTGGTTAGCGCAAATGTGCAAAGCGCATTAGAAAGCTCTTGTGAAGTCAGTAAGATTTTAATGTGCATTTTTAAGCGCTCAAGTCAATGGTTTGACATCCAGAGGTCAATTTAGATCACGATAGTCTATTTCCACCAAAATGTGCAATGCTTAAGAAATCTGGGCAGGGCCAGGAGCTATTAGATCTGGCCATTAGAGCTGTTGAGATCTGGTAAAAGTCTTGTGATAGGAAAATACCAGGCTTTCTCTGCTATGTGGAATATTATGACCTCCGGCCAGTAAATTTGACCTCCAGAGGTCACATTGTGACCTAATTGACCTGAGGTCACGAAAGGTTAGAGTGACCTTGCCGTATATCAAATGAAATCCAGTGACTAGACATACACGATGACGTTTGATTCAGTGCCTTAGCTTGGTAAGGTCAAAAGTTATCGCCAAAACACTTACTTTACCCCTGGTAACCTGTGATTACCTCAGATAGGTCAAAGGGCAACTATCGCACCTGGGACCCGTAAAAGGTGTTCAAGAACGAATTTCTGAGCAATCTGAGCATTTGCAACCATTTTTGTGACTTTTAGATCATAAGACAGCATTTCCCATGTTTTTTTTGTCTATGGGAGAGGTCACCTTGTAACCTAAACTCATGCCACCAAATCAAACAAACCTGAAGATATATTTTTAGACCCTGAAGGGTTCATGCAGAGTAGAAAGTTTCAAATCGATCGGCGTAGAAATGCAGCTATGGTAGAGCTCAAAAGTTGAGGTGAGGTAACCTTGGCTGACCTCACCTGGTGACCCGACCTAGTGTGGCATGTAGTAAAAAAATTCGGGGATGATGGGAAAATGATTGGGTGAGAGGAAGACCTGTCAACCAGGGTGCTGCACCTCGTTGTTTTTCTGTTCTTTTGAAAAAAAACCTTAGGGGCCATTGATGCCCCTCGGTGGGACAAGGGTGAAGAATGCTAGCTTATGTCGGCCTACCCTAAAGTGTGCGAAGAAAACCCCACGAATGCGCCGAATAATCGAATGCGCATAAAAAACCTCACGTCATTTGTCAACCTGGGAGCCCGCTTATCATGCCTGAGGCGGGTTTGGGTGACGGCAGAATGAGTTTTTATTCGTGATGCTTTTTATTGGTGGCTAAGAGCTATATTTTATATATTTCTGTGAAGAACAAAGAAAATATATTTTCAGATGAATGAAGGCTCGTTCTGTTTTCCGAATAGGTGGGTGGATATTTTAAGGTTTTTGTTGTTTTTGTATTGCAATTTAAGCTGGATAAGAGTATTGTTCCAATGAAATGAAACATGAGGGTAGTTTTATAGAAGCATCAAAGGTGTCCCCATAAATTGTTCCTGTGACGACAGACTCCCTGTGGGGGCTCTGGGGAGGGATTCAGCGCAAAATGTTTCTTAACTATCGTGCCGCTGCCTCCATTTACATCTTGGTGCATTGCGTTACATAGAGTGTATATGGAGTGGATAAATATTATCATGAAAAAAGGAACAGTTCTAACGTGAAAATAAATTCAATTTCCCTTGCATCCGTCACGCACCAATTGCACCGTGCAGCGTTTTTTTTTTTTTGCTTGCTTGTCGACTTGGCCTGTCTTCCAACAGAAGGTTAGTTTTAGCATTTCTGCCTTTGCATCGGGTAGGGTTGGTTGAGTTATATGAAATCCCACCTAGTGGAAATTCCTGAGACGAGGCACTGGTTTGACTCGCAGACGACAAGATGAGGAATTCACCGACTGACGTTTTCTTCAAACTAGTCCATCGCGCACACCTGTTTCCAACTTACTTCCAAAATCTGAAATCTGATACAAGGTCTACAGTGAACCCATTTGCCTTCCCAAATCATCGTCCATCAAGCTTTCGCAGGTCTTATTTTCCCTCCATTATTCGTGATTGGAATGCGTTGCCAACAAATGTCTTTAAGCATCTTCAACTGTGTTCAAAAACAACATTGCCAAACTATTGAGTGGTTCAGCTTCAGCTGACTACTTTTATACGGCGCGAAAACAAAAACACACCTTACACTTTACTTAAAAACCGCACACTTCCACTTAACGCTTATCATTATCAAATACAAAAGTTATTAACTACAGGCTTCCCTTGTGGATCACCAATGGTTAACTCCAAGCATTTTACTCCGCACTGTCCTCTTTACAACTTATATCGTCAGGCTCTTCTAAGTCAACTAACATTCCGCAACGTAGACATCCGACAAGCACAAATAACACGCTTTATGACCAATCTTCCTCAGGGCACAACACTTCCAGCCCGGCAGGGTTGAACCGAAGCCGGAGCACTCCATTGCAATCCGCACTCCATTGTCACTGCGCACTCCATTGTCACTGCGCACTCCATTGTCACTGCGCACTCCATTGTCACTCCGCACTCCATTGTCACTCCGCACTCCATTATCACAGCGCACTCCATTGTCACTGCGCACTCCATTGTCACTGCGCACTCCATTGTCACTGCACACTCCATTGTCACTCCGCACTCCATTGTCACTCCGCACTCCATTGTCACTCCGCACTCCATTGTCACTCCGCACTCCATTGTCACTCCGCACTCCATTGCACTGCGCACTCCATTGTCACTCCGCACTCGATTGCACTCCGCACTCCATTGTCACTCCGCACTCCATTGTCACTGCGCACTCCATTGTCACTGCGCACTCCATTGTCACTGCGCACTCCATTGTCACTGCGCACTCCATTGTCACTGCGCACTCCATTGTCACTGCGCACTCCATTGTCACTCCGCGCTCCATTGTCACTGCGCGCTCCATTGTCACTGCGCTTAATACGCGCAACCAGATGTGGTCCGGCGGGGAACAACACGGACTACACCGTCGAATGTGTAGGGAGCGGGGGTCAAAAGTGAGGGTGGCGGCGGCGTTCCACCGTCGAATGTGCAGGAAGCGGGGATCAAAAGTGAGGGTGGCGGCGGCGTTCCACCGTCGAATGTGTAGGGAGCGGGGGGTCAAAAGTGAGGGTGGCGGCGGCGTTCCACCGTCGAATGTGTAGGAAGCGGGGATCAAAAGTGAGGGTGGCGGCGGCGTTCCACCGTCGAATGTGTAGGGAGCGGGGGTCAAAAGTGAGGGTGGCGGCGGCATTCCACCGTCGAATGTGTAGGGAGCGGGGGTCAAAAGTGAGGGTGGCGGCGGCGTTCCACCGTCGAATGTGTAGGAAGCGGGGGTCAAAAGTGAGGGAGGCGGCGGCGTTCCACCGTCGAATGTGTAGGGAGCGGGGGGTCAAAAGTGAGGGTGGCGGCGGCGTTCCACCGTCGAATGTGTAGGGAGCGGGGGGTCAAAAGTGAGGGTGGCGGCGGCATTCCACCGTCGAATGTGTAGGGAGCGGGGGTCAAAAGTGAGGGTGGCGGCGGCGTTCCACCGTCGAATGTGCAGGAAGCGGGGATCAAAAGTGAGGGTGGCGGCGGCGTTCCACCGTCGAATGTGTAGGGAGCGGGGGTCAAAAGTGAGGGTGGCGGCGGCATTCCACCGTCGAATGTGTAGGAAGCGGGGGTCAAAAGTGAGGGTGGCGGCGGCGTTCCACCGTCGAATGTGTAGGGAGCGGGGGTCAAAAGTGAGGGTGGCGGCGGCGTTCCACCGTCGAATGTGCAGGAAGCGGGGATCAAAAGTGAGGGTGGCGGCGGCATTCCACCGTCGAATGTGTAGGGAGCGGGGGTCAAAAGTGAGGGTGGCGGCGGCATTCCACCGTCGAATGTGTAGGGAGCGGGGGTCAAAAGTGAGGGTGGCGGCGGCGTTCCACCGTCGAATGTGTAGGGAGCGGGGGTCAAAAGTGAGGGTGGCGGCGGCGGTCCACCGTCGAATGTGCAGGAAGCGGGGATCAAAAGTGAGGGTGGCGGCGGCATTCCACCGTCGAATGTGTAGGGAGCGGGGGTCAAAAGTGAGGGTGGCGGCGGCATTCCACCGTCGAATGTGTAGGAAGCGGGGATCAAAAGTGAGGGTGGCGGCGGCATTCCACCGTCGAATGTGTAGGGAGCGGGGGTCAAAAGTGAGGGTGGCGGCGGCGTTCCACCGTCGAATGTGCAGGAAGCGGGGGTCAAAAGTGAGGGTGGCGGCGGCGTTCCACCGTCGAATGTGTAGGGAGCGGGGGTCAAAAGTGAGGGTGGCGGCGGCATTCCACCGTCGAATGTGTGTAGGAGCGGGGGTCAAAAGTGAGGGTGGCGGCGGCGTTCCACCGTCGAATGTGTAGGGAGCGGGGGTCAAAAGTGAGGGTGGCGGCGGCGTTCCACCGTCGAATGTGCAGGAAGCGGGGATCAAAAGTGAGGGTGGCGGCGGCATTCCACCGTCGAATGTGTAGGGAGCGGGGGTCAAAAGTGAGGGTGGCGGCGGCATTCCACCGTCGAATGTGCAGGAAGCGGGGGTCAAAAGTGAGGGTGGCGGCGGCATTCCACCGTCGAATGTGTAGGGAGCGGGGGTCAAAAGTGAGGGTGGCGGCGGCATTCCACCGTCGAATGTGTAGGGAGCGGGGGTCAAAAGTGAGGGTGGCGGCGGCGTTCCACCGTCGAATGTGTAGGGAGCGGGGGTCAAAAGTGAGGGGTGGCGGCGGCATTCCACCGTCGAATGTGTAGGGAGCGGGGGTCAAAAGTGAGGGTGGCGGCGGCGTTCCACCGTCGAATGTGTAGGAAGCGGGGGTCAAAAGTGAGGGTGGCGGCGGCATTCCACCGTCGAATGTGTAGGAAGCGGGGGTCAAAAGTGAGGGTGGCGGCGGCATTCCACCGTCTAATGTGCAGGAAGCGGGGATCAAAAGTGAGGGTGGCGGCGGCATTCCACCGTCGAATGTGTAGGGAGCGGGGGTCAAAAGTGAGGGTGGCGGCGGCATTCCACCGTCGAATGTGTAGGGAGCGGGGGTCAAAAGTGAGGGTGGCGGCGGCATTCCACCGTCGAATGTGTAGGGAGCGGGGATCAAAAGTGAGGGTGGTGGCGGCGTTCCACCGTCGAATGTGCAGGAAGCGGGGATCAAAAGTGAGGGTGGCGGCGGCGTTCCACCGTCTAATGTAGGGAGCGGGGGTCAAAAGTGAGGGTGGCGGCGGCGTTCCACCGTCTAATGTAGGAAGCGGGGTCAAAAGTGAGGGTGGCGGCGGCGTTCCACCGTCTAATGTGTAGGGAGCGGGGGTCAAAAGTGAGGGTGGCGGCGGCGTTCCACCGTCGAATGTGCAGGAAGTGGGGGTCAAAAGTGAGGGTGGCGGCGGCGTTCCACCGTCTAATGTGTAGGAGCGGGGGTCAAAAGTGAGGGTGGCGGCGGCGTTCCACCGTCGAATGTGCAGGAAGTGGGGGTCAAAAGTGAGGGTGGCGGCGGCGTTCCACCGTCGAATGTGTAGGGAGCGGGGGTCAAAAGTGAGGGTGGCGGCGGCGTTCCACCGTCTAATGTGTAGGAGCGGGGGTCAAAAGTGAGGGTGGCGGCGGCGTTCCACCGTCGAATGTGCAGGAAGTGGGGGTCAAAAGTGAGGGTGGCGGCGGCGTTCCACCGTCTAATGTGTAGGGAGCGGGGGTCAAAAGTGAGGGTGGCGGCGGCGTTCCACCGTCGAATGTGCAGGAAGTGGGGGTCAAAAGTGAGGGTGGCGGCGGCGTTCCACCGTCGAATGTGCAGGAAGTGGGGGTCAAAAGTGAGGGTGGCGGCGGCGTTCCACCGTCTAATGTGTAGGGAGCGGGGGTCAAAAGTGAGGGTGGCGGCGGCGTTCCACCGTCGAATGTGCAGGAAGTGGGGGTCAAAAGTGAGGGTGGCGGCGGCGTTCCACCGTCGAATGTGTAGGAGCGGGGGTCAAAAGTGAGGGTGGCGGCGGCGTTCCACCGTCTAATGTGTAGGGAGCGGGGGTCAAAAGTGAGGGTGGCGGCGGCGTTCCACCGTCGAATGTGCAGGAAGTGGGGGTCAAAAGTGAGGGTGGCGGCGGCGTTCCACCGTCTAATGTGTAGGGAGCGGGGGTCAAAAGTGAGGGTGGCGGCGGCGTTCCACCGTCGAATGTGCAGGAAGTGGGGGTCAAAAGTGAGGGTGGCGGCGGCGTTCCACCGTCGAATGTGTAGGGAGCGGGGGTCAAAAGTGAGGGTGGCGGCGGCATTCCACCGTCGAATGTGTAGGGAGCGGGGATCAAAAGTGAGGGTGGCGGCGGCGTTCCACCGTCGAATGTGTAGGAAGCGGGGGTCAAAAGTGAGGGAGGCGGCGGCGTTCCACCGTCGAATGTGCAGGAAGTGGGCATCAAAAGTGAGGGAGGCGGCGGCATTCCATCGTCGAATGTGTAGGGAGCGGGGGTCAAAAGTGAGGGTGGCGGCGGCGTTCGACCGTCTAATGTGCAGGAAGCGGGGGTTAAAAGTGAGGGTGGCGGCGGCGTTCCACCGTCGGATGTGTAGGGAGCGGGGATCAAAAATGAGGGTGGCGGCGGCGTTCGACCGTCTAATGTGCAGGAAGCGGGGGTCAAAAGTGAGGGTGGCGGCGGCGTTCGACCGTCGAATGTGTAGGAAGCGGGGATCAAAAGTGAGGGTGGCGGCGGCGTTCGACCGTCTAATGTGCAGGAAGCGGGGGTCAAAAGTGAGGGTGGCGGCGGCATTCCACCGTCTAATGTGCAGGAAGCGGGGATCAAAAGTGAGGGTGGCGGCGGCGTTCCACCGTCGAATGTGTAGGAAGCGGGGATCAAAAGTGAGGGTGGCGGCGGCGTTCCACCGTCGAATGTGTAGGAAGCGGGGGTCAAAAGTGAGGGTGGCGGCGGCGTTCGACCGTCTAATGTGCAGGAAGCGGGGATCAAAAGTGAGGGTGGCGGCGGCGTTCCACCGTCGAATGTGTAGGAAGCGGGGGTCAAAAGTGAGGGTGGCGGCGGCATTCCACCGTCTAATGTGCAGGAAGCGGGGATCAAAAGTGAGGGTGGCGGCGGCGTTCCACCGTCTAATGTGCAGGAAGCGGGGATCAAAAGTGAGGGTGGCGGCGGCGTTCCACCGTCGAATGTGTAGGAAGCGGGGGTCAAAAGTGAGGGTGGCGGCGGCGTTCGACCGTCTAATGTGCAGGAAGCGGGGATCAAAAAGTGAGGGTGGCGGCGGCGTTCCACCGTCGAATGTGTAGGAGCGGGGGTCAAAAGTGAGGGTGGCGGCGGCATTCCACCGTCGAATGTGTAGGAAGCGGGGGTCAAAAGTGAGGGTGGCGGCGGCATTCCACCGTCGAATGTGTAGGGAGCGGGGGTCAAAAGTGAGGGTGGCGGCGGCATTCCACCGTCGAATGTGCAGGAAGCGGGGATCAAAAGTGAGGGTGGCGGCGGCATTCCACCGTCGAATGTGTAGGGAGCGGGGATCAAAAGTGAGGGTGGCGGCGGCATTCCACCGTCTAATGTGTAGGGAGCGGGGGTCAAAAGTGAGGGTGGCGGCGGCGTTCCACCGTCGAATGTGTAGGGAGCGGGGATCAAAAGTGAGGGTGGCGGCGGCATTCCACCGTCTAATGTGTAGGGAGCGGGGGTCAAAAGTGAGGGTGGCGGCGGCGTTCCACCGTCGAATGTGTAGGGAGCGGGGGTCAAAAGTGAGGGTGGCGGCGGCGTTCCACCGTCGAATGTGTAGGGAGCGGGGGTCAAAAGTGAGGGTGGCGGCGGCGTTCCACCGTCTAATGTGTAGGGAGCGGGGATCAAAAGTGAGGGTGGCGGCGGCATTCCACCGTCTAATGTGTAGGGAGCGGGGGTCAAAAGTGAGGGTGGCGGCGGCATTCCACCGTCGAATGTGTAGGAAGCGGGGGTCAAAAGTGAGGGTGGCGGCGGCATTCCACCGTCGAATGTGTAGGGAGCGGGGGTCAAAAGTGAGGGTGGCGGCGGCATTCCACCGTCTAATGTGTAGGGAGCGGGGGTCAAAAGTGAGGGTGGCGGCGGCGTTCCACCGTCTAATGTGTAGGGAGCGGGGGTCAAAAGTGAGGGTGGCGGCGGCATTCCACCGTCTAATGTGTAGGAAGCGGGGGTCAAAAGTGAGGGTGGCGGCGGCGTTCCACCGTCGAATGTGTAGGGAGCGGGGGTCAAAAGTGAGGGTGGCGGCGGCGTTCCACCGTCGAATGTGTAGGAAGCGGGGATCAAAAGTGAGGGTGGCGGCGGCGTTCCACCGTCGAATGTGTAGGAAGCGGGGGTCAAAAGTGAGGGTAGCGATGGCGTTCCACCGTCGAATGTGTAGGAAGCGGGGATCAAAAGTGAGGGTGGCGGCGGCGTTCCACCGTCGAATGTGTAGGGAGCGGGGATCAAAAGTGGCCGTGGCGGTGGCCATGGGTGGAGATCCGGGGGGGTTGGGGTGGTCAGGACCCCCCTGATTTGGAAATCGAGAGAACCTGGGGGTCAGCCCGGATCCTACACCTTCTACTCTCACAAAATATTTTCTAACCAATAAGTAATAATGGTTGAATTTGCAGTATTTGTGGAATCGGCTGGGTCATAATTTGACCTATATGTCCCTTTGCATCTTCTTTGTAGAGAGGTACCAGAGACCAGGGGCAGCGCCACCGCTTTCCGTCACGACTCTGTGTCAGGAAGAGTACAATCACCCGAGCTGGTCTAAGGTCCCTCAGCTGAGCTAAGCAGTATCCAAAGTCGGTCTTTCACAGAGGGTACGTGATGTAGTGTTGGACCATGTGCTCTTACCTTCACACGCGCCGTAGAGAGGGCTCTGGCGTGAACGTGCAGTGAAGAGTCCTGAAGTGCCCACCCCCAGCCACGCTGAGATCTCGGAAACCAAGAGGGTCAGAAATCGCCCCTTGAGAGGTACGTGAGGGCGATGGTGATTTACGTTATGGCTAAGTTTCATTGACCTAGCTCAGTATCTTCAACATCAAATGAGGCTGTAAAGGTCACATATGAACCTTCCTGGAAACCTATTGGGAAATGCCATGAATATGCCGAAAAAGCGGTAATACACTGCAAAGGAACTAGGGTCATAGAGGGAGGGTCCCACTCAATGTCCTCTGAAAGTTTAAGTCAAGACCATTCAAGGGTAATGACATATTATTGACAAAACCCACTCCCACTAACGTACATACAATATAACTGGCACTGTAGCAGCATATGAGCCGGAAATGAGGATTTGGCCTTGAAAAAGACTTTTACCTTGACTTGTGACATCGACCTTGACAGTGAGTAATCTTGACTATGAAGTCACAGCTAAGCATACGTTATACAGAAGAATGTCATCTGTATGGAACACTGGGTTAACCCTCGCCCTACCGGGGCCATCGATGCCCCCCTAAGGTTTTTCCGGGATAACAGAAAAACGATGAGGTGCAGCACCGTGGTTGAGGACTCTACCTCTCACTGCATCATTTTCCCACCATTCCTGAAATTTTTTATCCCGGGTCACCCAAGGTCAGGTCACCAGACGAGGTCAACCAGACTTCAACTTTAGAGCTCTGTAAAAGCTACATTTCAAAGTCGATCGATTTGAAACTTCCTACACTTCATGACCTCTCCAGGGTCTACAAGGTGTATATCCGGGTTTTGTCGATTTCGTGCCCTGAGTTCAGGTCACGAGGCGACCTCACCCATTGAAAAAGAATGGGGAAAAGCTGTCTTATGATCTAAAAGTCACAAAAACGATTGAAAATACTCAGCTTGATCAGAAAAGCGTTCTTGGACACCCTTTCACGGATTCCAGGGGCCATATTTGCCCTTTGACCCCTCCAAAATCATCCAAGGTCACCAGGGTCAAAAACAGTATTTTGACAATACGTTTTGACCTAATTAAGCTAAAGCGCTGAAATAAACACAATCGTGTTTGTCTTGTCACTGGCTTTCATTCGATAAACGGAAAGGTCACTTTCTGATCTTTCGTGACCTCAGGTCATATTAGGTCACGAGATGACCTCTAGAGGTCAAACCACTGGCGGAAGGTCTTTACGTTTCAAATAACGGAAAAAGTACTGGCAATTTACTATCAAATGTACTTTACCAGACCTCAATAGCTCTAATAGAATACGTTATGCCCAGTTTGCTTAAGCATTGCATATTTGAGTGAAAATAGCCGATCTTGACCTAATTTGACCTCTGGAGGTCAAACCATTGACCTGAGCACTAAAAAATGTGGAGTAATTTCTTAGTGAATTGACGCGAGCTTTCTAGTGCACTTTGCAGATTTGCGCTAACGCCAATATTTTCGGTGTTAGAGGGGGGCATCGATGGCCCCCCGGTGGGGCGAAGGTGACGCCGGACCCCCGGTAGGGCGAGGGTTAAATTACCTTGACATGTGACCTTGACCTTTATCTGGGGTACTGACATATAACCCGATCATATGGCCTAATTATTTTATTATTTATGGTTCCTAGGCGTTCTGAGCTTAGCTCTTTTGTCCACCTCTAAAGCATCGTGGGGGAATTAAAATTCGAAACAATTTAAGGGAAAAATGTAATTTAGAGCCTGGCCATCTTCAATAAAGTGGTGTAATTTTAGCCTGGTTGTTTGCAATATTATATGACATTATAACGTCACCACTTGGTCTACAGCGCAGGCGGACTGGTGCGATCGCGTGATTGCAAAGATCTCAAAATATGAGTCTGAATTTTAAAGCCTATAGGTATAACGATTGGACCAATTTTCAAATTCACTCACCAATTAATGCGCTCGTGCTTTCTTCGAGTAGCGTATATTGGCGTATTCTTATTCCGAGTAGCGATGTCCGAGTAGCGTATTCTGGCGGCAAATGGTTCTCCGGCCACCTTGGAACAATATGTGGGGGCACTTTAAAAAACCCCTGAACTTCACATGTTAAGATCTCTGAGCGGTGTCAGGACCCCTGAGCTGGTATGGGGCCCCGAGTTGATTTGGCGCTCCTTGAGCCGATTCAGGACCTCTTAGGTGGACTGGGCCTCTGAATTGGTGTGGAGCCCCCGCGTTGGTGTTGCCCCCCCCCGCCACCCTGAGCAGTTTTGGATCCCATGAAGTTAAGCTGGTCTGCACTCCCTGAAGAAGACTAAGACCTCCAACTCGTTAGGGCCACTGCTGGGATGGTGTGGGTCCTTAAGCTGGTCTGGGCTCTTTACATGGTCGGGTCCACTGCAATGATCTTGAGAAGCCTGGGCTAAACTTGAGCCATAGAGTTGGGACATGAGCCCCTGAGCTCATCGTGGGCCCACTATCCATGGTCCGGGGTCCCTGAACTTTTATGGAGTCTGCCAGGTAGTCTTCAGATCCCTGAGCTGGTCAGCACCCTGAGCTGAATTTGTGCCTCCTGAGATAAAAGTTCCGCAAGTGGCTCTTAGTCTGTTCTGGGGCCTGCTTATCTTGAGACACATGAACTGATATGGACCCCTGGGTTGACACTGGCACCCCTGAGCTCTTTGGGGCCGTTTTATCTCGTCTGACCCTCCTAAATTGGTATGGGGCCTCCCTCAGATGGTTTCAGGACCCCTGAAATGTTCTGGAATCCCTGGGATGTTCTGGAACCCCTGAGTTGGTTATATGCCTACTGAGATGGAGATTCATTAGGGGCCCCTTGCTGTTCTGGGGGCCCCTGAGAGACTCTTGTACAGGAGGTTCTAGACTTGAGCTTGAGGCCCCCAGACGGTATCGTCTTCTGAGTTTTTCTGGATCTCCTGACCTGAGCGGGTCTGGGGTCCCTGAAGAGGCCTGGGCCCCCTGAGTTGTTGGTAGATCATCTGACGTGATATTGAGTCCTCTCAGCGGATCTGGGCCCCTTTAGATAACTAGGCCCCCCACATTGATCTTGAGGCCCATGTGTTGGCACTGGAGTGCCCTGCGCTTGTCGGGACCAGTCATCTGGTATCAGCTGGTTTTGCAACCCCTGGGTTGGTTTGGGACTTCCTGGAGTGATATTAGGGTTCGAGCTAATATTGGGCCCCCTGAGCTAAAAAAAAGCCCCTGAGAGGAATTATGTAAGAAGTTCCTGACTTGGTCCTAGGGCCGCTAGATAGATTGGTGTCCATGGAAGTGGCATTGGGCCCGTTTAACTGTTATGGATTCAATTAGTTTGTCTGGGCACATCGTGCTGATCTGGGGATCCCTGAGCTTTTTTGGGTCTCTAGCTCATCTGGCACCCTGGTTTGGTGATGGGTCTATTTAGCTGGCCTAGGGCCCACTGAAAATAGAACTTGCAGAGGGTTTCTGCCTTGATTGCGGGATTCCTGAGCCAGTAAAGGGCCCCTGAGAGACCGAAATGGGCGTCTGTACCCACAGTCAGGTATTGGAAAGACATTGTGGTTGTCATTGGTGTGTTTGCAGGAGGCCCGTTATTTTTATTGTTATATCTTTGTTATTCGCTATAATTATTTCAGTACTCGGGACAACGTAATGGGACCCAGCGTGAAAAGTGGCAGGGAGGGGGAGACAAAGTATAATCCGTCCTCTCCCACTCTCAAAAGTGGGGGGGACCCATGATTCTACACACGAAAAGGTATCACGAAAGCGATTTAACATACGCTTGACGGGGGTCTGAGGCACCTTCGCTTTGACAGGGGTGGGGTGGGTACCCGCCGCCCCCCTAAGATCTCGATAAGCATCCTAGGTAGCGAAAAAACGATAAGCGGCGTTGGGTAGCCCATCCACTTGTCCATCGAAAGAATTGAACTATTTTTTGTCAGGTCATATTTAAGGTGACTAGAAGTCAAAACGTGCCATCAAAAGGATAACATGTAAATGAACATTTTTGGTCATTGCATCTGAACAAGTAAAGACAGAGCAAAACAATTTAGAACACTGAAATACTCACAGCAAGCCGAATCGATTTATGTATAATATGACCTTGCTAGGTCAAATCATGTCAAATATGTCATTTTACCTGACCGGGGGTTGGTCAAGATCAAATCAGGTTGAAGTGCATATCATTAGATCCGCAAAGACAATGCCAATATGAGGAAGCTAAACTAAACACTTTACCACCATCCATGATCAAATGATTTAGATGTCCCATGTTCCCACTTTTCCCATGTATTTCCAATGGATAGGTCATGGCTCGTACCTGACCTTCGGTCATCGATATAAAAAAATACCGGAACAGATTCTAGAGAACTCGGGCCTATTATGTGATGAGTTTCAATCGGATCAATTCTCCCCGTTCCGACTTAGCTATCTTAAACTTTTTGAGCTCAGTTCACTTGACCTGCACTGGCGACCTGACCTGAGATGATATTACCTTAGAATTTTGAAAAAAATTGTAAAAATTATTAGGGAAAAGGTATGCCAAGTACGGCGGCGCTAGCGCCGCCGCTTTTACGCTATCTCCAAAAAATACGAGGGGGCGAGTACCCGCCCCCGTCAATGAGCGTGTTAATAAAAACTATTGAATTTTGCACAGACTCAAGGCACGAATTTTAGTGGCATATTTTTATTTTATAAAATTTCCTTTGATGTATGGTGCAACTTTTTCTTGGAATTTTACGGGAAAGACTATAAAGTGAGTAAGAGAGGGGGAGAAAGAGCGTAGAAAATGTGCCAATTTTGCGGGATCAGTATATTGGACCTAGCTATCGCCATATTGTAGCATGGATCAATATTTTTTGGTGGTTTAGTATATCATCAAAATATATGTTGTAATAATCGTTTTGGGCGATAATGATGCACCAAATGCTGGGGTCATAAGACTTCTGAGAAGGAAATACGTTAGACTTGAGCATTGATAAGTATTTCATTTCATACACCATGTTGTCTGCTGCTAACCGCTTTTATTGAGGCCCGGATTAAAAAGCGCACGGTACGTTATAATCGCTATCCTTTCAAAGACCGAGTCAACGGCAGATGTTTGGACCAGTATCTCATTTTGAGTTTCCGGAAAAAATATGATTGAATGCTCGAAGTGTGTTGAAATGTACATATATGTCGGTTTTACCTCCCGAGGAAGTCATGTTCCGGCTCGCGTAAAAATCCTACCATTATAGGGTTTCATACGGTATTTATAGAAATTACCTGAATTTTAGTGTCATCATTTTCTTACGAAAAACATCCACTCCTGCGGCCCCGACCGGATCGGGACCCCTCTGGTTTGAAAAGAGATCTCCACCCTTGGCGGCGGCAATTCTTCACTTACGTTTTTCGTTTGTTTGCTTTCGCTGAGTTTTTGTTTGCATTCATCTGTTGATGTCTGGAGAGGCGCTTCGATGGAAGCCTTCAGCTTTTGCGCCAATCGGATTTATACTTTGTTGTTATTTTTGTAACAAAAATTATATTAATAAAAATGTATTCTACTACTTTTACTGATTCTGAGGAGATGTGTGTCGCATCATGTGAATCTTGAAATTCTTAGAACAAAGCCGCTTGTATGTACATACATACCTACTTGCTTTGCAGCAGTTATTGATCTTAAACATATCAAAAGGTGTGTGACGTGGTGGTTCACACAAAGTCCTGTACTTTTTCAGAGGCGGTTCCAGCGATGCCAGAGGGAGATTTCTAGAAGACGTGGCCTGCCGCGCTGCTGGGTGCTACGGCCTCTGTTGAGGCAGTCGAAGTAATTACATAATCTACCACGGATGTCCAATCGTTATAAGGGGGGGGTGATGTGGTGGAAATTCCTAACAATGTGGAAAACATTTTTGAAGCAAGAAACTTGTGAAAAATCAATTACATTTGTGGACCGTGACTACAGGTGGTCATTGGCCACCTTCGGGACCAGATGAGGCCTCCTAGATATCTGTCGTCAGCGGCAGAAAGTGAGGGGACCTGGGATTGACAGTTTATCCTCTCCTCTTTGTTTATCGAAATCTATCCATCGCTTAAGCAAAAAGCTCTTTGGATTTGGGTTTGTTACCACCTCCACTCCATTCGGCTGCTGATGCATCCAGATGCACCCAGAATTACCTTCAACATTGCGATTTTTTTGCAAAAAAATCAATACGCGTTATGTTTTTTTTTGCAGGTGACGGCTGCTGCCCTGTATCTGCCAAATTCATCATCAATATCTCTGGACAATACTTCACGAATGGCCAGATGAAGGCATTTTCTAAGCGCTAAACTTATCAGTAACAATCAGCTGTAACAACGGTGGCACTCGCATCAACATGGGAAGGGTTGTTGGATTAATGGTTCCTTAATGGTGCCAGGTGCCTCGGCAGAACGTGCACATCCTGTACGCGCACCAACAGAGCGAACGCATCAGCGACAAAGGCTGAAACACTGAAGCCCAGACCCTGCCCTCCCGAACCCACCCCACCGCTACTCCTAAGCTGCCACCGCACGGCGCGGGGGATCGAGTATCTCATTCAAACTGATCATCATTTACGGTTTTCAATTTTGCAGAGCATTGAGCTGCATTACGTACTAAGTCTATTCGGATCAAAGTGGAACTAGATTGACTGTGTCACTCCATTTTCTGACAAACTTTTCCACTTGATGATTCCTTACTGCTATTATTTTTCCTTTGCAATGTGCTGTATTACCCATGCAACGACTCCCGTACAGTTTGGTGCTGATGGAGGGTTTGATAATTTCATAGTTGTGATATACTGTTTCACTATTATAATTGTTGCGTTTTTGCATCTGTTTCTTCTTCTAAGCCAAACAGACAGGCATTTGTAGGGTTATTGCAGCGTATACCTTGTACTTGGAACAACTCCTTCCATAAATGACACACATTGGCGCATTCATAAAAGTAGTGCTACAGAGTATCAGTTCGTCCACAGAATGAGCGGGCAGGGCTATCAGTGACTTGACGCGTAAACAGAAACCGATTAGTGGGCAGAAACCGGTGCATGATTCTATATTGCAATGTTTGGAGACGCGTAGATATTGTGCAAAGGTAGGGTAACTGAAATATTTTTTCCAGTCGTGATTATAGCCCTTTCGTTCCCAATTGGTAATAGCAGTTGGGACAGCGCTATAAACCCAGGCATTGTAAAAGTGAGAGCTTCACAATTCGCTGTCCTTTAACTGTTTTCTATCAATTTTGCACTCAAAAGGAACGCTTCTTTCTTCAACAGCTAACTTTTGGAAAGGTCCGTTTGATAAGATGTCTTTCCACATTTGAGGTATACTCGCAACGAGTCCCGCGTATGTAAAAAATACCTACTTTCACTCTGGGGAATGCTTCCTCCAGCTCGTTGAACGACATCACATTCCCCTGTTGTGTTAACAAGTCATACCTTATACATTCCATCGCTGAACCATGTTTTACCATTTATACGAATATTTTTGTTGAACCAAATCCTCTCTTTTTAATGTCAATATTGTTTTCGAAGACCGTGCCAGTGTAATTCTGGAACTCAAATAGGATCTATCGATAGAACTGTGGAATTTTCATTCTTTTGATTTCGTCTTTTCCTATGGCTGTACTGACCATTTCAGACAGTTCATATTTTCCAACTCTTGCCTGTAGTAGTTTTCTCCAAGGAGCATCGTAGCATGAGTAAATGCGCCGTGCCCAGTAGACTGTGTCATCGGGGAGCTTCTTTTCGAGAATGCAAATGATAATATGATATTATTTTGCGTATGCCCATAAGAAAATAATTTATTCAGAAAACTTGACCCAAACATAAAAATTCAGCCTGCGCAAGCTACTTTATTACGACTAATTCGACCGTTTCTGAACCCTTCCCGCCAAAGGGGTCCGATTAGACCCCACCCCTTGGTTTTCTGCGAATGGCTCTGAGCCGATTTTAATGTGATGCGCGTCGCTTTGCATGCTTGTAGGATAATCAATTTGACAGCTTATGACCAAAAATTGGCACCACGTCAGTTCAGGTCAACAAGTTATGACATCATTTCCAAGCCCATGTAAGGTGATTCTGTTCTTATAAAATGCGACTGACAAAACCAAGGCCTAACTCGGTTTCTAGAAGAGCTAAAGCAAGCTTCTGGATATCATTCTACATCTATTGAAACAAAAAACCGGGATGATGTCATCAATTTTAAGGTTAGGTGAATACCAAGGTCACCAGAGGTTACCAAAGGTCACGGTTTTCGAAATTGTATGTGTCTATAACTTTTGAACGAAAAAGTTACAGATTTAAGTTTGGTATCGTAGTGACGACCATGAACCAATAATTTGAAGGATATACAACATGACCTTCAAAGGTCATTATTTGACCTTGACCCAAGGTCGAGATCATAATGTGACATTACAAGGTCATGCTGCATATCATTTGAATCCTTGGTCAAGACAAGTGCATTCATGTCTTTGATCTTGTTCTAGGTCTAATGGCTTCCGAGTCAAAATGAACTTCCAAAATGGGTCTAAATTTGACCCAGATTGGCCCACTGTGCCGTCACGGTTCGGCGAATATGGTTCAAACTCGGTGCCGGAGTAAAATATGGTAAGACGCCGTTAATTTTTTCCGCATCACTTCCGGTTTCCGAGATCGTAAGGAGGTCCGATCATCCCCCCCGGCGTTGGGAGCACGAAAGACCCCAGGTGGTGCCAGGATAGCACATTCGTTATATGAAGCTACGGGAATATGCTGCTGATGGTGGCATGGCGAGTCGAATAAGAACAATAATCGTTTAGGCTTGACGATGCACAGAATAACCAAGGTTATACTGCGCCACCAACACGATCCTGTTCGGAGTCTTTTTTTTGGGGGGGGGAAGGTTCAGTTATTCTTATCCAGAGAACGCACTGGGCCTTGAACCCGGGACCTGTGGTTCAGGAGGCAGGTGATCTATACCTGAGCCGCGTATAACCGGCAGGGCGAGTTTATGATGGCAGAGTTTGTATTTCATATACCCAGTGGGAGAACCAGGGGAGGGGCAAAAATGGATTTGCCCTAACGGAAAGCTCGGGGAAAAGTATGTGTTTTCCCCCTCCCCACCCTTAAGCCTCCCTTTACCCTGATTTTTTAGTTTATAAGCAAGGTTTTGGTGTTTCGACTGTCAACTTTACACAGAACCAGTCAACTTCAGTGTTAACATTGGACCTTGGTCCTCTTGATATTCAGAATCGCTTTTGAGTGAAATGATCCTTGGATAGGGAAAACAGGCATCTTGGGGCCACATCTTTCATCCCGTGGGGTTTTTACGTCTGCTTTTTTACTAGGGTTCACCCCCAAAACCTACCGTCTGGCTAGATTGTGGGAAAATTAAGAGCATTAAAGCAAAAACATTAAAAGCAAACAGAGCAAACTTTGATCTGAGCAAGGTGAATCACTTCTTCTTCAGAAGGAACTTTAGACCAATCGCGATTACCTCCTGAAATATAGTGTTCAGTTATATACACTATAACATATAGGTTGCTTCATAGTTTTTGTTTCATTCAGACTACTTCCAAACATAGTCTTCGATGACAAGACACGACTTTCATTGGTTGTGGGTGTTTTTCCCTTTCAAGGTCAGGTAAATGTCGGTTTCAGCTAGATGAATCCATAGTTGAGATTTAGTGGCGATTGCAGACTCCCTAAAAGGGCTTCGAGGCTTGCCGTCAGCTGCTTACCATGGGTAAGCCGTCATGACATTTGTTTTACTTTAAGTAGCTGCGCTGTCATCTAGCTAATGTTTGAAGTTGATAAAAACAGAATGTATTGTCGTTTTTGGCATGACAACGAGGGGCGGTGTAGACATTGTTTTGGGAGCCGCCGATTGGGAAGGGTTATCGGAAACCTAGTCCGATTGAGGGTGGGCTGCATCGGCTTTGCGTCCGTGTGACTGTTTTATTTAAGCCCGGTTGGTCACTAAGGTGAAGCGATTGACAACACTTCGGGAAATTGTTGTTTAATCGCTGCACCGATAGACGTTGTCGTGTATACGCGATCTGAGACCGATCACTTTTTGTTGGGAAATCCGGATCGTTTGCTGCAAAAGCAACATAGTACGACATATGGTGTCGTTCAGTGCATAAGGCGGCTTGATGGATCTCAAGAATTCGTCGGAAACCTCGTCCTGGAAAACATTCAGGGTTGTGCCATTAGATGTATCTAAACTGTAGCAAATGTGGGTGTAATGATCCGTGAGGTTCAGTATCCAGCCCGGTGAACAAAAAACAGAATGTTACGGCACATACTAAATAATCAACAAGACTCCAAAGTGGACCTGGAGAGAATAACAAGCACAAGAAGAAATTCATTCAGTAACTTTTGAACACCACCAAGAACAATTGTACCACATCGTTTGGATGCATATGATCGCTGAACAGCCGAGCTCCAAAGGAGGAGGAAACATTTTTAACGATTAGCACAGCAAGAGCAAGCTCAGTATGGGGGTCCAGGATTGGACTTCAAGTGTCCCCCAACAGGCCCGAATTAGAGTGCCAAGAGGCACTCTACCGGCAACAGCATGGATCCCCGCGGACCGTCTCCTATCCCAACTTTGAACAGCACTCGACGGAGACTCTATCGCCGACCCAAATCAAACGTTTAGGATAATATCCTGTTCATCACATTTGGCACCGCCACTTTCAACACGGGGATCATCCATGGAGCACTCACAATAATATATATTTACCTAGACAGAAAAGTGCAGCGTGTCCTCAGCACACGTTTGGGCTGGTCTAAGGGTCTGTTTGGGGTCGGCTGTTTGAGGCAGCTCTGAGGCCTGATACCAGACTGTAAAGACAATCTGACCAGACCTGGACACCAGTCCGAGTGTTCCACACAAGAAGCTGATGTTCTGCTTACCAATACTGCAAGGGATGAAGGACAAGGCAAGGGTGTACGTGACCAAGGTGCTGAGCGTGCACAGCAACCAGATCTTGCTGGAAGACAATTGCGATGGCTGACATGAACCTCACTAAACCTGCTGGGCGAAATCCTGCTTGTTGGCGTAAGCTGAATGAAATCCGGGGCGATTTAAAATGGCCAAATGAAGGTCATCCTTGTGGTTATCATGAGGAACGGCTGATACCTGACGAATGAAAAGGTCATATCCTCCCTGTTCAGCGACAAGCTGAGCTTCATGTTGAATTCAGGCTGAGGGATAAGATCTTTTCTTTTCCCGTCCCGGAGGAGTTCCAGTTTGGATTCCCGAACTTATCTGATGTTGGAGAGGATACCGTCGTGGCGGACTTGATTAGATCCAGCAGCTGGACCCTATTCAATATAATCGATATCGCCTCCAACTGCACAGATCGGCCCCGAGATTTGGTCGGAGGATCCAGTCTATTAGGAGGCTACCAGTTTTGTGAACAGTGTGAAAGTGACACAATGTTATGGAACGATAAATCAAAATAATCTTGGAATACGCCGAGATCCTGACAATGGATGATATGAGAAATATCTTAGTGCAGGGGCTGGAACATCAACGGTGCAAGTTTCCAGAGTTGAAATAATTAGGCTCTCGCATCAGAGCTCTAGTATCCTACCCTGACTTAGCCAAACAGCGTCGCCATGTGCAGCCGTGAAGGCTACGCGCCATTGACGCCGACGCCGTACAGTCCCTGACCGTGGATGTTGCTCGTTATTCGGATTTGAGGTGTTTGCCTATGTTTTAAAGATGCAAATGTATTTAAACTTGAATATCTGATACATTTTTCCAGATTTGGAGTGACAGAGACTGGTCATGAAACCGCTGCATGCGATTGACTAGCACTTTCATATAACTCCCAACGGGTTAGACATTACTAAACTTTGAGTCGTTTTCGGCAAAGTTATAACTATTTCAAAGCTACACTCCTATTCTATGTTGACAGTTCTCTCAATTACGAATGGGAAAACCCCGGTTCCCGTTACATCCGAAAAATTAGTACATTTTAGTTCATTCTAACCCATGGCACGTCTCATGTATGTTAGTTTGTGGTGTGACCGATAGGTGGCCGCGTATTAAAGAACTTCTACCTCAAATACGTTTCTGGTGTAAGCAGAGACAAATATTCTCTGCTGTTTAGGTTGCAGGAAGACTAAGAAATGATTGACCATGCACACAAGATCCTTTACAGCATTCAAATATGCAGGGTTCGATGCGGAGTTTACACATCAAGTGCTCCACTGTCAGCGCCATCTATGGTTCAATCGCCAAAGCGGGCATACTTAGTGGCCTGCAGGAAAGTGTCTCGCGCAGGCTGGAATTTTAATTTTGAACCGAAATTCTTTCAGGTATCATCATTTTAGAGTCTTGCGCAAAATAATCATATATTATCAACCGCATTTGTGATTGACGACACACCTCAGTACCCAGGTCATACGCAAGGATTTACAGAATAACTCTACATCTACTGCCTTTAGACCACCATCCCTAATGCTCTGTGTGAGGGTGTTTTTGACACTTTAGGCGGCCTACCTCGCCACAGGAGCCGCATGATATTACTTTGGATAGTTCTAATGAAATTTTTGGGCAATTTGATACAAGAGGACAGGTATACTAGCCGCGAGGCTACCAGAGATTTCCTTACTATGATGCGTCCCTTAAGTGTTAATGTCCGCCGTCTCCAAACTTTCATTACATTTTCTATTTTGTTGCAAATGGGTTCAATATTATCATTCACACACGACACACTTGCACTGAACCAAATACCAATTTGATCTTGTCCTGAGTCTCGATGCCACAAATTGCGTTGGTTTTGTGCTTTAGAGGGCCAATCCACATCAATTTGTTTTTTTCTTCATTCAAGGCAAGACCAGAGGCCTTACTAAATTCGTGTACTAGATGTACGTTTTTTTTAGCAGATTCCTTATCCCTGCAGATCACCAAAACATCATCAGCAAATAGACTGAGTTTGATTTCAGTACCACGAATTTCAGGATTTTCTCGTATATGTATGGCAAGAATTTCCAGGGCCAATATGAAAATTAAGCCACTGTGTCCTGCGCCTTGGAAGGTACCACGGGTATACCTAAACCAAGAAGATGTATAACCGTTGTTTATCACGGACAGAAATGTTTTACTGTGTAGCAGTTTCACCCATTGAATAAAGTTGCTACCAAAATTATACGCTTTTAAGAATTCAAAAATAAAGTCATGCTCAAGTGAGTCAAACGCTGACCGGAAATCATAGGCAATCATCAGACCCTCGATATTGTCCATGTTACAGTATGATATGGTGTCATCAGTTAATCTGAGATTTTCACCTATGAATCTACCTTTGATAAAGCCCGTTTGCTCCGGCCTTACTAATTTTCTGATAACGAAGTCTAATCTCATAAAAATTACTTCGGCAACAACTTTGTAGATGTCGTTGAGTAAGCAAATCGGTCGTCGGTTTTGTAGAGAATTTCCTTCGCCTTTATTCGGAAAAAGTGTGATGACTCCCCGTCTATGGGTGATAAAAATCCCTTATTATAATCGTTGTTAATATATTGAACAATTATGTCACCGATTTCGTTCCAGAAGAAGGATAAAAACTTTGCCGTAAATCCAAAGATTCCAGGTGCCTTCCGTTTCTTCATGTTTGATAACGCTAGCCGGCATTCTTCGTTCGATATGGGACCGTCACAGAAAGCTCGTTCCTCCTCAGATAGCTTTGGGATTTTATTATGTGCTAAGAAGTATTTGACTTTTTCCTTTTCGGTACCCTTTGATGAATATAAATCGCTGAAGTGACTTGCACAGCGTTTTAATATTTCAGAACTATCCTTGATAATTATGCCATTTTCATTTATTTCATTGATCACCTTCTGAGCTGAAAGTTGTTTGCCCCTGCTTAGGAAATACTGCGTTTGTTTTTCACCCCACTCTAAACAGTTAGCTCCAGATGACACGATGGAGTGATAACTCTTCTCCATTTTCAGTTCGTCAAAACGTATACGTTTTTGGCGATATATATTCATTTCGGAATTATTTTGTGCCGTGAGGTCCTTCTCCCACGTTGATGTTTGTTCTGACAGCTCTGCTTCTTCTTTCTTTTTAAGGTAGGATATGCTTTTACTTCGCCTGATGCCCATTTCGCGGATAGAACACAGAAGCATTTCAACTTTAAGCCCAATAGCTTCTGTGGTTTTGTATTTGTTCCCAAATTTGAGTATAGTAATTTCTGTTTTGACGAATTCCGTAAATTCTTTGTCTGATTCGTGGAGGTCATTATTATATCTCCACAGTCCGGGGCTCCGCTTGCCAGCAATACTAACAGCTCTAATCGACACAGCGCTATGATTAGTCAGTATTCCGGGAGAAATTTTGCAACTAATCTCATGACTGCGAAGAAGTGCTTCATTTACAAAAATGTAGTCAATTCGGGACTGTGAAACTATTGTGTTGCGACGCCATGTGAACTCTCGTTTATTTGGGTTCTGAAGCCTCCATATATCCATCAAATGAAATTCCTCTAACAGATTGGATTGTACATGACAGGCCTGGGTAGGTTTGTATTTTCCTGGTTCTACATCCCATAAGGATAAGTGAACATTAAAGTCACTGGCTAGAACTGTATAAGTATCTGAAGTTTGGATTACGATGTCCCTCAGTCGGTCAAGAAATTCCACTTTATGAGATTGTATATCAATTGAAGGGACATAAACCCCGATAACAGTCATGCTTTCTTTTTCATAAGTAAGTCTAGCAGAAACAATTCCACCTTCTTTGTCGTTCAAAACTTCATTAATAGTTCCATTAAATTGACGTGGCAGCAGCATGGCAGTTCCTGCCTGATGGGAGGATCCATGACTGAAGTAGATTTTAGAACCCCATTCATTTGACCACATCGTCTCTACTGAGGGAGACGAGTGTGTTTCTTGCAAAATCACTAAGTGGTCTGAAAATTCCGTATGCAAATGTCTGAAAATTGACCGCCTAATATTTCTGCCCCGCATACCCTCTTACATTCTGCGTTAAGATATGGATCATGTTATATGTTTCTAATGGCTTGTTCTAAACTATTGCATGAATGTAGGTCCTGAAAATCCATAGGGATAAATAGGGATGCCGAATGGACCGGCGATGAACTCTGCTTAACTAGCTCAAGCCCGGAGATCATTGGCAATATAGTGATCGAAACACTGCTCCCCCGCACCGAATGCGGCTTACAGCCAGAAACCCCTCCCCCTGGTCCTCGCCCCCACAATTTGGCGCGCCGCAAGACAACGGCGCAAGATCGGACAGCTCGATCGCGGCCCCGAAGTATGGGAGCCTCCAAGCGGTAACGCAGTATCGATTTACCAAACATACTAAGCAGATACATTTGGACCATGAAACGCCGTTAAGCCCTCGAATTCACCGATCAGTCCGCAGATTCGTGGTCATACCTGCACAAGTCACACTGAATCCCCAGATACCCAGAGCATGCAGAGGCGGGCGACCGAGCCCGCTGACCGGCGATCCCCACGCGTGGAGTCGAAATTTAGACGGGGAGGTATTTTCTGTAGAAGATATTGGGAGTTCCCAAATTGCAGCAGGTCGCCGGGCGAGCCCGGCCACACCACTCTCTGAGATCTGCGGACACAATCAATCAATGTGATATCTGGCAGTGCGACATACCCACATGTATGTACATTAGGCCATTTCATTTTTCAATTTTTATTCTTGTCAGATTTTGTGACTATTCCCGTGCTATGGTCCAAGTGAAAACAAACGGTGCCATTTTTATCGAAATCGGACAATATTTAGGTCTGCCTCATGGGATCTGAAGATATCAAGTTTTGGTCAACAATGGCTATAATGGGGACCAATGCGGCTGACGCTGTAATGATCATGATAATTCAAAACATGTTTTTTGTTAAAGCAAGCTATTGCAAAATGTTCATAAAGTCATGCTGGAGGCCATAGAATGTCGTAAACCAAGGGAACAAGGTCTTTGTAAACTATAGTATAAAGGGCAATTCTCGTTTATGAGGCCTCGACCGGCGAATTCTTGAACTCACGACTGCAAATGCTTTGGATGGTAAAATGCGTCAAAAATAGTTCTGGACAGGAATAAATATTGTATTTGCATGTGCTGATCGTGAAATATATTTTCAGAATTTCATAGCAGTCTTCATGCTGTGGGCACCCCTGAAGGCCACGCGCCTTAGTGGTGAGAAAGTGCGAGCGCATGACGTTGTCGCTACTTCGGGAAGTTCTCTCTCCTAGACATGCTTTAAAACTTCCTTGGAGAGCCAGGGAAGTTTGCTTCTGCGCTTTTCCCCTGCAAAAGTTATTCAAGCTGCTATTCATATTTTTCTCTGCTGGTCAAATCCTTCAGCATACCAATACCTCGTTCTGCAACTTCATTTACCACTTTTAAGTACTTGATAAGGATGTGCACCATGTTGCACTGTTTGTCTATACCCCATTCCACAGGCTCTTTTGCCAGTCAGGGATGATCTGTTGGACTTACGAAGTCTAATATTGTCCAAGCATGACTCTAACATCAGGTCAGCGAGCTGTGTGGTCTTGCTCAGGAACACCGCCGAGGCATCTTCTGCGAATCCTCTACTGGGGGATCATGCTGAGACGCTTTTCACATATTTATTTCTTGTTTTCATTGCTGACAAAGTCGCTGCAGAGATTGAACGACACAATTGGTGGCTGAATGTTCCTATGACATGTGACGTCGGAGGGCCCACAGAACAGCCTTGGCTACTTGGTCATCCACACTCTTTTACCTGATGAGGTCTTGATAAAAGTGCATGTCGTTGCTGGGTGCATCAGCTGCGCGCAGACATACAAGAGAAGACGAAACTGCGTCATCCGGTGAAGCTTCCTCACCATGCCTTCGTTGTGCGTGAGCTGGTTTGCGAGCATATAAATATTCATGAAGTACGGCACCAGCAGCTTATGTGCTGGAACGCTCGGAACATTGAAGGGGGAAAGTTGTATTTTGAAATCGTGTAAATCTAGTCAACGCCATAGGGCCAATGGTAAAGATTTTGAACATGGTGGCATGACCTCCTGCCCTCCCCCCTGTTCCTAAGCATGTGCAAGCAGACAATTACTTTTTCGACTACTTTTGGCCACCCGTCATGCTTGATGAAAAGCTACAGGATTCAGGTATCTCATCCCACGTGGTGGCTCCACAGAGATAAGGGATGAAATCGGAATATTTTTATTTGGTACAACGAGTGGCCAAAGTTAGTGATAAATTTATGAATAAACTCTATGTGAGCTGCTAATGAGCTTGTCAATAATTCCTCCTGATTTTAATGCTCTCTTCGACAGGTAGACTAAAAAAATTAGGCAGCGTATGGTATCGACTAGCATGCATTGTTCTACCAAGACGTGTGTCTGCAGGTGCTGCTCTTGGTGGATATTTTTGTGTTCGCAAACCAGCTCACGCACGACGAAGTCATGGTGAGAAAGCTCCACCGGGTGGTGCAGTTTCGTCTTCTCTTGTATGTCTGCGCATGACTTTTTGCGCCAGTGGCAGCTGATGCACCCAGAAACGACATGCGCTTTTATCAAGACCTCATCCGGCACGAGGGTGTGGACGACCAAGTAGCCAAGGCTGCTCTGTGGGTCTTCCGACATCACATGTTGTAGGAACATTCAACCACCAATTGTGTCGTTCAATCTCTGTAGCGACTTTGTCAGTAATGCCAAAAAGAAAGAAATAAGTGAAAAGCTTCTCAACATGATCCGCCCAGTGGAGGATTCACAGATGTATCGTCGGTGTTCCTGGACAAGATCACACTGCCCGATAATCTGGTGCAAGAGTCGACTTGGACAACATTAGAGTTCGTCAGCCCGACAGATGACTCCTGCTTGGCAAAAGAGCCTGTGGAATGGGGTATAGACAAACAGTGCAACATGGTTGACAACCTTATCAAGTACTTTAAATGGCAAATGATGATGCAGAATTAGGTATTGGTAGGCTGAAGGATTTGACCAGCAGATAATATGAATAGCAGGTTGAATAATTTATGCAGGTGGAAAATCGCCAGAAGTAAACTTCCTAGCTCTCCAAGGCAGTTTTAAGGCATGTCTAGGAGAGTGCACTTCCTGAAGTAGCGAAAACGTCATGCGCCCGTACTTCCTCGCCACTAAGGCGCATGACCTGCCGGGGTGCCCACAGCATGAAGACGGCTATGATACTCTGAAAATATATTTTACGAACAGCATATGCAACTGCAATATAACGTCCAGCCCGGAACTGTTTTTGAAGCATTTCACCACCCAAAACATTTCCAGTAGTGAGCTCAAGAATCCGCTCGTCGAGGCCTCAGAAACGAAAATTGCTCTTTATACCATAGCTTACAGAGACCTTGCTCCCTTGGTTTACGTCATTTTATGACCTCCAGCATGACTGTGTGGGCATTTTGCAATAGCAGGGTTTAACAAAAAACATGTTTGGAATTATCATGATCATTACAGCGTCAGCTGTATTGTTCCCTATTATAGCCATTGTTGACGAAAACTTGATATCTTCAGTTCCCATGAGGCAGACCTAAATATTGTCCGATTTCGATAAAAATGGCATCG